>JAKIJQ010000021.1:2575000-2910303 GCA_023373905.1 Rhizoglyphus robini
AGAGAGAGAGGGAGGGAGAGAGAGAGAGAGAGAGGGAGAGAGAGAGGGAGGGAGAGAGAGAGAGAGAATCTTTAGGCTCTGTGCGGTACGGTGCCATCATCAAGGGATTGGTACCTCTGAGTGCCATCTGTACTGCGTCTGCCACAGAGTTGTAACAAAAAGAGTTTCAAGATGGTAAAAGAAGAGGCAGCATCCGCTCCCGTATATTTAATGGGAACATTCAAATTTATGATCTAATTTAATTTAAAACATTCTAAATATAACAAATAAATAGCTATTGGCAAATTGCATTCGCTCGAAAGTTAGTGAGGTCGAGTATTCTAGTGCGAGCTATATTGCCATATGTTTTACTAATTGAACCCTATATGGCCTGAATGGCACTAATTAACTAAAAACAAAACCAAGATGCATCCACTTTAACGTTAATTAAACACAATCACCAATACGTCGACTTACTATTGCCACCGTGTTTGAATCATCGGGTTTAACTTAACGTTTCTCAATGTTCTATCATGAAATCCTATGTAATGTACCGCCAGCTAGTCAGTCCAAGTCTGTCTCTGCAAGTGCATAATAGGATTAGTCCAATAGGCCATACGATTAATTGCTACTTACAATTTATGTTTAACTCGTATGGTTTGGTAGAAATAGGTTTGTTTCAGTAGTTTATTCATATTTGGGAATTTTGGGTCGTTAATTTTTTTCTTCTTATTTTCTCGTCATGGGTATAGCTACACACGCAGTTGGAGATTACGTGGAATTTGCTCTGACTAGTGACTGTGGTAGGTCTGACAAAGCACAGCAGTGCACATCTGGCAGATAGTTCAATTGAGCTGGGTGCAGCTGTAATACAATGAGCCTGCGAGCAAACTTGTTTCTCTCCCTCTCTCTCTCTCCCTCTCTCTCTCTCTCTCTCTCTCTCTCTCTCTCTCTCTCTCTCTCTCTCTCTCTCTCTCTCTCTCTCTCTCTCTCTCTCTCTCTCTCTCTCTCTCTCTCTCTCTCTTCTTCTTCCCCCCCCCTCTCTCTCTCTCTCTCTCTCCCCCACTCGTAAATCGTATATTTAGTGTGTGTGTTTCAATGGAAATAACTCGAGCGAATCTAAGCGTTTGCGTGTTTGCTCAGCTCGACTCCACACTGTGTAATGACTATTCCTCCCGGGCAACTCTCAAATTGGCTATACGAGATAACATACACACACACAGCCAAACATATTCCACTTTTGTGCACGAACTGATCGGCGGCAGTGATCGGTGCTCTGCATACAACACACACACCATTCACAGGCATGGAATGGCCAAAAGTGAGTATGCCTCAATCACACACAACGGAGCGCAATGAGTGCGCGACGATGGCGACGGCTGATAGCCGCAAGGGAAGTCATATACGACCTTCGATCGGGCATGTTCGTTGTACTGTAGAAGGTAGAGAGGCGCACTCGAGAGGGTGAGGTGGTTGAGGAGGAGCACTCAGCACTCGCATTCGCTTTACGAGCTCACTTGGTTTGTTGCTTCTTTGTGATTGATTTGCGTGCAATCCACTCTGTGCCGTGATACCACCGTCGGGTGCATCGGTGGCACCATTCAATGTGTGTGTGTGTGCCGATGATGGTTACCATTATTATCTCGAGGCGCGCTCACCAAAAGGCAGCTATGCAGAGCGCGCGCTCTCTCTCTCTCTCTCTCTCTCTCTCTCTCTCTCTCTCTCTCTCTTTCTCTGCCAGTGAGAGGCGGTGGTGGTGGGGATGTGTGTGCGTGTGCCTTCAGTCGTGACGACACACCATTCGTATGATGCATGCATGCATTCTCTTTCAGTTGGTGATTGTGCTCTCAACTGGCTTACTTTAGTTGTAGGCGGCAGTGCTGTAGGGCCATGCTGTTTTGGAGGAGAAGTATCCAAGCCGACCACGCATGTGATAGTGCTAGTGGTTGGTAACTGGCCGGCAGCGCGGGATCGGGGTATTTGGCGCGTCCAGGAAAGAAGCGCCGCCTTCGAGAGCCTTTGGTGGTCAGGCGCATTAGCCACCTAGCCACCGATGCTCTTGCTGCTGCTGACGATGATGATGATGAAGGCTTGTGTGTGTCTCGCGCCTCCATTGACTTGTGCAGTGGTGGCTAATTTGTGGCTCAGTTTGTACAGGGGTTTTAAAAAAGACATGGGTTGTGCACTATTTGAGGCTATCGCACTGACGACCCCAATGATATTCCGCGAGATGCAATTTGTGTCTGTCCGCCATTTAAGCCTGGTGAGTCATGACCCATCGAGCATACTAACCAGGGCGCCATCTCAGCGCGCTCACTTGGCTTGGTGAACTACTGCTGGTGCACTCGTTAAGCGCATGTCTCGGCATAGGTCATCTGTCTGGTCGCATTTACGCGTGATCCTCTGAGTGGCGTGACATTTAATGACTGCGGAGTTGTGGGACATGAGGTGGAAGCTTCTGCCCCTTATTGCATCTCCTGTGCGCATTGATCATTACATTACTTTTGTGATGGTGCTCTTTTAGGGGTAGCAGTACCCTGTGCCCCCTAAAACTACCTAGAATCTCTACTGCATTGGTTGTCTGTCCACTTGCACATTGACATGCGCTTTTGCCGGTTGGTAACGACATAAAAATCCGCCGCTCGGTGATGCACTATCGAGTCAATTCTTCTCCGGTGTTGTCGATAACAGTGTGGACTATCACAGAGTGGTTTGTTTGGTTTGAGGCAATACAACTCAAAGTGTTCTGCGAGGACATGGCCCTAGCGAAGCAATCCATACAATCATGGTGGCGTTGGCTGCATTCGCTCTCTACCTACGCTCAATAATTCTTGTTGCTCATGGTGGTGGTGGTGGTTGTAGAGAATGATTTACAGTTTGCTTAGTCATGTTAGAACACATTAGATCACTCAGTCATTCGAAAACACTCTGCCCGACGAGACGATCGGCCACCGTGCGGTACAGTGCACGTTCTTTAAATCTAATATCCTTATAACAGGCGATGATTTCTGTGGCGAACTCGTGAATGTCATTTTCCTGAGAGATGAATGCTTCAAGGCATAACAATGCAGTCTCAGTGCGAGAGCACCAGGCAGCGAAGTGGTTGCGCACTTGATGAGCTGCTGCCGACTCGCTTATTTGGTGGCATACACCAAAAGTCAATGGAAGTCCGCTCGCAAAGTGCACACTTTGTATGTGTTGCACCCGTGTGACATAATCGGGCAGTTTGAGCATGCAAATCATGTACACGTTCTTGATGTAGGTAGTGATCTATGCTATCTATGTCCATTTGACTTGCCATGTGATGCAACACCGTGTCCATTCTGCTCCGAGTGGTTTGTGTGGTTTGAGGCGATACAACTCAAAGTGTTCGGCGAGGACATAGTACAAATGGCCCAAGCGAGGCAATCTGTAGAATCATGATGGCGGCTGATTTTGCATTCTACCTAAGCTCATTTATTCTTGTCGCTCATGGTGGTGGTGGTAGTGATTGATTCTCAGTTTGCATAGTCATTTTATAACATGGTTCACTCGGTCATTCGAGAACATTGTGCAAGACGAAGCGATAGGCCACCAAAAGGTACAGTGCACGTTTTTTAGATCTCATGTTATTGATTTAGTCTAAGTTGACTTCGGTGCACTCGTGAATGTCATCTCCCTGTGAGTCGAATGCCTCAATTGATAAAGACATAAGGCCAACTGTTGGAGCAGACGACTTCGGGGAGTCCAAGCGGAGACTCGTCCACGGAGAGCAGAGTACAGGTCTTCGGGGAGTCCATGCGGGTGACTCGTCCACGGAGAGCAACCAGGTTTTGAGGAATCCAAGCGGTGACTCGTCTACAAGAGCGAACAGGTCTTGGGGAGTCCGAAAGGGTGACTCGTCCAGAAGAGCAAACAGGGAGGCACACGAGAAAGTAAGAGTTCTTTATTAGAGAACAAGAACAAAATCATTACAATTTAGGACTGAGCAAGTTCAGCGATATATGAGCACAAATGAAGTTCTCTGTTGCTCGAACATTCGACATTCGAATGGTGACTCAAGGGTCGCACAAATCTACTTGTCCAACACCAACTGTCGGCTGGTGTGCCTAGCATGTGTGTGTCCCGAGTGGTCAATGTAAAGACTGCAATGCAGTTTCAGTGAGAGAGCCTCAGAGGCGTCCAAATGGTCACTCACTTGATGAGCCGCGGCCGCCTTGCAATCACAGTGACAGTGCACTGTGTGTCAATGACAATCCGCTCGAAAAGGGCACACTTTGTATGTGTTGCACACTTGTGACATGATCGGGCAGCTTGCGCATGCAGCTCATGTCACACATTCTTGAAGTAGGTATTGATTGCTTGATTAGTAGTGCTCATTTGGACTTCTGACCTGATGCATATTTGACTTGCCACATTGAGATGCGCCACCGTGTCCTGTTTGCACTGGTAACGCCGATCACAGTGTGGACCGTTGAGTGGGTTTGAGTCTATACAATTCAATGTGTTCGGAGAGGACATGGTCTGAATATTGTTGGGAATGAATGTGGCGCTTGCACTTTGGACAGTGATCATATAAAAACACCAGTCACAATTGGTTTTGTTTGACTCGGCTGTTGCACAGTTTGTTTGTTTGTTTGTTTGTTTGTTTGTTTGTTTGTTTGTTTGTTTGTTTGTTTGTTTGTTTGTTTGTTTGTTTGTTTGTTTGTTTGTTTGTTTGCCTTGTTTGTGTGCCACCACAGTTGAGTCCATTCAAAAGCAGCTACAATCTCGATGGCATTCCCAGATCCGCTTCTCTTTCTGTGGATTCGTCTGTGCAACCAGAAGGGACGTGTTTGACTGTCGTACTACTGGTTGCATTGAGTGTCACCGTAAATGCTAAATCCTCTGCATCAGCTCCTACTGCCTGTTGTCCAATGCTTACAGGCGTAGCCTTCTCTTGCTGGCCCTGCTTGCTTGCACTTGGTCGCCGCTGTTGGTGCTGGCAAAGGCCTGTGCATCACCTGCCAGTTGGTCGGTGCTTGCCTTAGGATTATCGCCCAAGTTTCTGTTTGAGGTAGTGCTGTTGGTTCAAACTTCGGATGTCCCACTGTCCACTACTTATTTCATTAGCGCATTAGGCTGTGCATTAAACATATTCGCCGGTAGTGTAGAAGATGGAATTATATATGTCTCCCGACACATTTCATTTGACTGTTGATGGCTTCTCATTAGATTGGTGTGTTCATTTTTTGTTTCACCTCAATTCAAAGAGATCGCACCATGAGGGTAATCAAAGATAGAAACAGGCATCGTGCCATTCTGTTGCACCATTTGCTTCTCTATTGTTCGTGTTCGCCATGACTTGCGACGGTAAAAGCTTTGTTATCGATGATGTAGTTGAGATTGGCTTCTCCAATTGCAATTGCTCTTGTCCAGTAACTTACGGTTTGGGGCGCTGGTAGCCCAAAAAGAAATGATTGTTGCGCACTTTGAGAAAGAATGAATGAATAATCTGAGAAGTCAAACATGTCTTTCAAGGCTTCTTGCACAAATTGAAAAGTAACTAATGCCTTGTCGTTGTTTTGTTCTGCCCGTACAGCACCCCTGACACAAAATGGGGTCGTGTTTGAACGAGGATGGTGTGCCAACGACATGTGAATTAATCGACGTCATCTGTCCCATGTCATCATGTGGAAAAAGATTTAATTACCTCGATTTTTCTACACACATCTGGGAGAATCACATATCGAGACCAAATAGCCACTTGCCCAAAAAAAACATGTGACCATTGTCTTAAGGAGGTCAAGGAGGGGCAAGAGAAAGCGCACCTTGACAAAGCTAACACTCTCAGAGATCCAGAAACGCATGTAATCGTGCCCCAGAGTCCAACTTGTGGCAAATGTCCAATCTACTATCACGAGAAAGGCCGACATCGGGATGCACTGTCTGAATGGCGACCGTCAGCCAAAGGTTGTCTCCAGTATGTGTGCCCTGTGTGTTCGATCTATTTCGGCTGTTATCGTGACTACACCGAACATATGGAGCGTAAACACTGCACAAAATGCTTCTGTCCACTTTGCTGTTGCGAGCTAAAGTGCATCTTCAATGGCAAAAATCCAACCGAGTACACCGTTGATGGAAGGCACTTCAAAAGGCATGAAACAAGAAACAACAACAAAAACACTTCTCAGAGGTAAGTGTGTTTGTGTGTGTGTGTGTGCATTGCATTACATCACACTGTCCAATCGAATCGATACAAATCAAATGTTCTCGTTTTCCAAAATATTAGGAACTGGTGCTATGAAACTGTACGAACGTTTAAGAGATCATTTCACGGAGCACATAGACAGTCGCTTGAAAGACATTGGCAAATGTACAGAGTGTGCAATGACATTTGCCAACGAGGAACACTGCTATCGGCACATCTTTCAGATGCATCAGCCGGGAGAGTTGAAGGTTAACAACCGTGCCGTTTGCCCACAGTGCACAAAGCCGATTGGAGATAATGAATCAATGCGTGAACATCTTGAGAATATTCAAAAGTGCAAAAGTAGAGACACTTATCCTGTTATGATAGTGAGTGATTGGGATAGTGAACTAAAAAAACAACAAAATTATCAAAAAAATAACCAATGTTTACGAAATAGCGTGCACATTGTGCGAGAAGGATTTAAGATTCCGCGAACATCTTCCTGATCATTTCATTGCGGTTTTTTGTGTCACTTTGTGTTTTATGTTTAATCTAATGAGACTTTTTTGTTTGTCTGTGAATGCACAGGTCCACGGCGTGAAGTCTGTTGAACAAGCTAAAGATGCTCCTGTTGAGTACATTAGCCAAGACAAGTACGAATTCGAATTCGACAGACTTCGTAAAGTGAACATACAGTATTGGCAGGAAATCTATATTGCACGCCAACAGTATCCCGAAACGAAAAAGAACTTGAAGGCTACTTCTAAGCGAAGACGTAGAAGCCCAATCAATGTTCAAGACGAGAAGCGTTTAAGAACTAGACGATTTGTACCAATGGAGAGAGAGAGAGAGGAATGAGGCCCTTATGAGATCGCGAAGGGGATAGGTCCATACTACAAGTGACCAGCAAAATCCCCATGCGAATTAAAGAAAATTGCTTTTATCATAATTTGTTCTTGAAAATCCGCCCGGAAGCACTTATATGGAACCACCAATGCTAACTCTCGACTCATTGCCTCCTGCGACTCCCAAGCAACTGGCAAAAGGAATCCCACCAACGCCTGACTGTTTGGAAAGGGAGCAGCTAGAGGAAGGGCAAGAAGATGAGAAAGTGGACGAGCAAGACGATTATGATGAAGAATACGAAGAAGAATACGAAGAAGAAGAGGAAGAGCGAGAGGAGTTACCAGTTGGGACAAAGCGAAAGCAGAAATTCGATTCAGTGTCTACCGCAAACACCGAGCAATCGGAAGACGATTCGGTGGTTTTGGTTAAGACTGTGACTAAAAAGCAGCGAACCGAACAAGACAAAGTCACCGATGGTGACATTCCTGAGGAAAGCACCGAGCAACAGGCAGGTGATGCACTGGCTTTTGCCAGCGCCAACAGTGGCTACCAAGTGCCCGAGCAAAAGAAGACTACGCCTGTAAGCATTGGACAACAGGCAGTAGGAGCTGATGCAGAGGATTTGGCATTTACGGTGACACCTAATGTAGCCAGTAGTACGACAGTCAAACACGTCCCTTCTGGTAGCACAGACGAATCAACAGAAAGAGCGGTGCAGGCATCTGCAGACTCTGACCAATCTCACGCAGAAGATGCGCTCGCCGATGAGGAGGGGTGGTCACTGAAGTGTTGCCCAAGGTTTCACTAGCCAGTAGTAGTGAAACCCTCGATCACCAGGTGCAGGCAACTGAAGGTACCGACCGATCGGACGCCAACGATGCACCGGTCGAGGAGAAGGTTGTGAATGAAGAAGTCGATCTGTCGATGCCTCGCGAACCACTTTCTGAGGAGCATGCAGGTACTGAGGACGAGTTACCGTCTACGATCTCCCAGCAATCTGAAGAGTCAATATTGGCTGAGAACACGGTGATGACTGATGTCGTGGCCAAGACGAAGATGGCATCTCTTGCCATTTGTAGTGTAGCCACAGAACACCAAGAGAAGCCATCTTCAGCATCAGATCAATCGGCCACAGAAGATGCGCTGTCCGAGGAGAAGGTAGTGACTGAAGTGGTTCCAAAAATGAGTATTAGTGAATATTCCGAGCACCAAGTTCCGGCATTTGATGGCAGCCACCGATCCGCAGCCAAAGATGCACCAGTTTAAGAGAAGCTGATTGCAGGAATGATGGATCCTGCGATAGTTTTCAAACCTCTTACCGACAAAGTTGCAGGCAGAGATGAAGAGTTGCTGTCTGCAAAGCCACCACAACCAGCTCAAGAGGCTGTGGCATAGAGCAAGGTGATGTCAGAGTTGATTAATTCGGTAATGGACGAGATGTTGAATTCGGTTGTGGTTCAAGTTGCAAATTTGTTGACGTTTTCGGTTTTGGATGCTACAAAGCCCAAGCAACCGCCAAGTGCAGGTATCTGAAGGAGTCAACCAATCCGCCGCAAACGATGCACCAGTTGAGGAGGAAGTGAAGGCTGAGGTGGTGGATCCGGTTGAAGATGAAACGATTATTCCGGTAGCGGCTGAGGTGTTGGAGTCAGTGATGGTTCAAATTAAAGATCAGTCGACGTTTTTAGTTATGGAAATTGTAGTTCCCGATCTACAACTGACCATAGTAAATTAAACACAAATTACACAAGCGAGCTCAAGAATCAGTATTTCTTTGTTGAGCACTGGTTTGTGAACAAATCAAAAGAACCAATCTTGCCGGTAAGACCCATTACACGTTCAGTTGTGGCTGCAACTTGCCACTTTGGTATGTCCCCTAACAATGGCCTAGTACTACTAGTAGAGCAGTGCCAATCGCATTGCCTACCGAGGCACCATTGCGGGCGATGTTATCGATCAGATGTGTTCCAATGATCAAAATGATCACCTGATAATTAAATAAAAATGTACCCACGTGTATTTGTGCTAATCAACTTGAATGTTTCGCGTTGTATTTTAATGAAACACTGTGACAGCAATTGGCAAACACTAAAATTTGGTTCAATTGCAATTGCCAAAAAGGTGCGAGCACAGTCGAACACATACAGACAAAAGTTCCCCCACTTCAATCGAGTGCGAACAAGTGTAACGTGTGTGTGTGTGTGTGTGTGTGTGTGTGCGTGTGTGTGTGTGTGTGTGTGTGCGTGTGTGTGTGTGTGTGTGTGTGCACGAGTGGCGTTGTAACGAACGCGTTTGAACGGTTCAATTACGTTCGTTTAGTTTAGTGGCTTACACATTCAGCAATTAATTGACACTGGTTTTCTGTCGCTCTCGCGGCTGTTTGTGTTTGTGCCCGCACAAGTGGCGAACGTCATTCACTAACACATACAACACATCACATCTCACTGATCTCAATATTGTTGACTTGACAGTCTCGTCTACATTGACAAACCATTATGAGCAAACGAAATGAGGACCATTATTGATTCAATCACACCACTAAGCAGCTCATTATTTGAGCCAAGCTAAAGTGCATAGAAAACTCTCATAGACGGTGTCGACACCTACTGAGTCAGAATCACACTAACATTAAGGAAATTTTGCCTGGCCAATACAGTGATTGCCCACATTGTGTGGCAAGATTAAATTTATGGAGTTATTATTCCTAACCAACGTATGATGTCACCCCCGGTTACATTGAACACTGCTCGTAGTGTTAATGGATAGCGATCAAGATGCACTCACTGTGGTGTTGTTCAACTTTTGTCGCCAGTTTGCTGCAATGATGGACACAATTTGACAGAGTGGCACAGACTGGCAATGGCACTCTCCTGTCCAGCGTCGTCTTATGTCCGAGTACAATCAGCATTGACACTAAATCAACCAGAAGGCATTCTGGTTTGGTCTTATCTCGGTGGCACATTTGTCAATCAATTTGTGTGGCATTCCACTGAAGTTGATGGCTGACCAAGGCTGATATGAGTTGACGCACTGATTGATTAATTCATCCAAGCTGCTTAGTCCTTCTCAGTCCTTGCCACAGAATGATTCCCGACAATCATCAATACAATCATCGTTTGTTAGATCGTTAGAAAATTGACATTTGGGTCAAATCGATTTGCACTCGGATAGCACAATGTGTGCCCGGCAGAGGCGGGCCGGCACATATCATATCACTTTGATTAATAGCAATTAATAGACTAGACGGGAAGCACAATCATTTGAGCCTGGATCCAACACAAACCTTACCCTCAAATTTTCAATTAAAGCATGCCATCATCCACGAACAAGCACACACACACACTCCCTTGGTGATAATAAACGAATTGCCGAACACTCGAACAAGCATTCACTTGCCTGGTTTGTCTCTGTGCAGTGTTGATCGATCAATAATTGATGATCATTGCTCGGACTATGTTAGTGTGGCAGTGAACTAATTGCACAATCACTGATCACAAAGAGCACGATTGACATCTAGTCGGCAGAGTGCTAAGTTGTAAAGATTTAGTTTGCTAATTTGAATTTGGCACTAACTGGCAACCGAGGCACACATCTCGGATGAAGTGTCCAGACTCCGTGATGGAGGTCATGATTGGAGCACACTTCAAGCTCACTCTGCTTGTTCTGTCTCGTGATTGCATTCTGCCCGAAAGCACGACTTAACTCACATGCTCGTTTAGGCAACACCCAATCGAACACATTGTCAAACAAACCAGGCTGTGGCCGAGTCACAAATGTCGAAATGTGCTTGAGTGTGAGCTCTGCCTTTTGTCCTGGTTCGGCAGAGCAATCAGCCCGAGAAACAGAAAAAGCTGAAGAAGACCAGGGTCAAGTGTTGAGTCACATTGCCGCCAGGATTGTGTCCTACATCAAGTTGGCCAACGAGGAGGAGAAAGCACTGTTCGATGAGTTTATGAGTCATAATGTGTACGTTCAGGGCTCGTACGACAATGTGGCTGACTTTGGCCGTCTGGGCGAAACGGTGCGCGGTCTTGAGGCTGACTCGGAGAGGGCGAATCGTCTGTTCTATTTGGCATTGCCTCCAACTGTGTTTGCCACCGTAACTCAGCTTATTCATGACCAGTGCATGACAGATCGGTGAGTACCATTATACGAACTAACATTTGTTTGTGTCCTTAGTGGATGGAATCGAGTGATCATTGAGAAGCCGTTTGGCCGTGATGCTGACTCGTCGGAACAGTTGTCGCGTCATCTGTCGAGCCTGTTCCGTGAGGAGGAGATGTACCGCATCGATCACTACTTGGGCAAGGAGATGGTGCAGAACTTGATGATTCTCCGTTTTGGCAATCGAATCTTTGGGCCTGTCTGGAATCGGGAGAATGTTGCCTCGGTGCAGATCTCCTTCAAGGAGCCGTTCGGCACACAGGGCCGTGGTGGCTACTTTGACACATTCGGTATTATTCGTGATGTCATGCAGAATCACTTGCTGCAGATTCTGTCCCTGGTGGCTATGGAGAAGCCCGTGACGCCCAGTGCAGAGGACATTCGTGATGAGAATGTGAGTTAGCTGGTGGTGGTGGTGCTGGTGGAGGTGGTGGTGATGGCCGGTTATGATGCCAGCGGCAACTGTGGAGACTACCTTGACCACCGACAACTAAGGCAGTGGTGGCCGGTGACGGTTCTTGGGCAAGTGCTGGTACCGGTCATCGCGCCGATGATGTTGCCGGTGGCTAATGTGGAGACTACTATTGCGGCCGGCAACAAGGCAGTGGTTGCCGGTGACGGTTCTTGGGCAAGTGCTGGTGCCGGTCATCGCGTCGATGATGTTTCCAGCGGCTACTATGGAGACAACCTTAGCCACCGACAACCATGGCAGTGGTTGCCGGTGCCGGTTCTTGGGCAAGTTCCGGTGCCGGTTGCATTGCCGATGATGTTGGCGTCGGCTATGATGGAGACTACAATTGCGGCCGGCTTCCGGTGTTCGGGTGATCCTAATAACAACAATACTAAACAACAGTTTTCACAATAGGTGAAAGTGCTGAAATGCATGAAGGTCCTCGAGTTGGGCGACATGGTGCTTTGCCAGTACATTGGCAATCCAAAAGGCAAGACTGAAGACGTTCAACTGGGCTACACAGACGACCCCACCGTGCCCATCGGATCGATAACTCCTACGTTTGCACTGGCGATGTGCAAGATCAACAACGAGCGCTGGGATGGTGTTCTGTTCTTCTTTCGATGCGGTTCGTTGTTGGTTGTTGTTGGCTTGACCTAACACTAATCGATTGTGTTTGTTTTCCCTATGCAAGGAACTGAACGAGCGCAAGGCCGAAATTCGTGTCCAGTTCCGCGATGTGGCCGGTGACATCTTCAATGGCCAGTGCAAGCGTAATGAGTTGGTCATACGAGTGCAGCCCGGCGAGGCGGTCTACGTGAAGTTCATGACCAAAGAACCGGGAATGACATTCCGACTGGAGGAGACCGAGCTCGATCTCACCTACACCAGTCGCTACAAGGTTTGCTTTGATGGCACATCGCCTCTCTCTCTCTCTCTCTCTCTCTCTCTCTCTCTCTCTCTCTCTCTCTCTCTCTCTCTCTCTCTCTCTCTCTCTCTCTCTCTCTCTCTCTCTCTCTCTCTCTCTCGCCCTCTCTCGCCCTCTCTCTCTCTCGCTCTCTCTCTCTCTCTCTCTCTCTCGCTCTCTCTCTCCCTCACTCTCTCTCTCTCTCTCTCTCTCTCTCTCTCTCTCTCTCTCTCTTTCTCTCTCTCTCTCTCTCTCTCTCTCTCTCTCTCTCTCTCTCTCTCTCTCTCTCGCACTCTCTCTCTCTCTCTCTCTCTCGCGCTCTCTTTCCCTGGCGCTCTCTCTCTCTCTCTCACTCACTCACTCACTTTCAATCTCTCTCGCTCTCTCTCTCTCTCTCTCTCTCTCTCTCTCTCGCTCTCTCTCTCTCTCTCTCCCTCTCTCTCTCTCTCTCTCGCGCTCTCTCTCGCCCGCTCTCTCTCTCTCTCTCTCTCTCTCTAACTCAGTTTCTCTTGTTTGTCTTGTAGGATGCCGTTCTGCCCGACGCATACGAGCGCTTGATTATGGATGTCTTCTCGGGCAGTCAGATGCATTTCGTTCGCACTGATGAACTGCGTGAGGCTTGGCGCATCTTCACTCCATTGCTTCATGAGATTGAGAACAAGAAGGTTGTGCCACTGCCGTACTTCTATGGCAGTCGTGGTCCGCGACAGGCGGACGACTTCAGTGTGACCAATGGCTACAAGTTTACTGGTACCTACAAGTGGAAGAAACCCGCAACCGCTGGGGCCGCAGCTCGACCATAACCAACTGGCGTGAGCACCCCTTTCTGGTTGCACACCACACGCCACCATGCAAACAACAACAACACAATGTGATAGACACACACACACAGACACACACGAACACACACACTCGGACAGACAGACAGAGAGATGATGACCTTAAGGTCAAATGTCAGGTCAAGCTCGACAACCTAACACACCCACAGCTGTGCACTGGACACAAAACAGTTTTACCGTCCATAGATTGACCAAACACAAGCCACACACGACCACAACACACACACACCACTCTACCCATAGGGATTATTAATTATGAATTATGAATATTAAGGTTATGTTATGTTATGCACTCACGGGTTGTGCACTATTGTTTGCAATAATAAAACACGTTGAACTGTTGTTTTATTGCAATTTTTAGATTACATTTAGGATTTAGTGTGCAAATAGAAGGAGAGATTGGGTGCATATAGTCTAGGTGAAATTCGAATCCAAACCATTGCAGTACTCACTCAAGTCAGTCGGCCTGCTCACACTCTCGGCCTGTTGAGCTGTTTTGTTCGGTTCTTTCGACCTATTCGACCTTGTTCATCACTCGTGGACACTCATCCACTCATCATCAATCCATTCACTCAGTCTGGCTGGCCTTGAGTGATCGTACTGTCTGTGCTCGCCTCTCTTCAGTTGTACTCGTCCGTCGGCGGTGTGCTCGTTGTTGTCACCACTCACAGCACAGCACACACAGCACCGTTTCTCACGCTCCGAGTATCGTCCTGCTCGTATTGATCTACTGATTCGTGTCGGGTCGCACTCTCGTGTCTGCATCAACTTTCTCGTCAACTCCGTTTCCGTACGCACACACTCACCAACAGTCAGTGAGTCATGGCTCGCTTTGCTGATGCCTGTCGTGCTGCTGGCCGCCGATTGGTCTCGTTGTGGGGCAGCATCCGAAGTATTCGTTGCACTTGTGACTTCATCCGTCGGTCATCGCGCACCAAGGTTGAGCTCGATCCCGAGCGCATGATAATGCCCGTGATGGTGCACGTAGCCGGGCCAGTGTCCGTAGCCGGACCAGTGTCCGTAGCCGGGCCAGTGCCCGTAGCCGGGCCAGTGCCCGTAGCCGGGCCAGTGTCCGTAGCCGGGCCAGTGTCCGTAGCCGGGCCAGTGTCCGTAGCCGGGCCAGTGTCCGTAGCCGGGCCAGTGTCCGTAGCCGGGCCAGTGGCCAAGGCTGTGTCCTTGCCAGCACCAATGCAAGTGTTCTCACCTTTTAATCCGCGTTGTTATCGTTTCGTGTTGGACGAAAATAAGGAAGAAATCAAGTCTAGCTTGGGAATTGATTCCTTTGGCAAAATGGTCGGAGAAGGCTCGTACGGTCAAGTCTTCGTTGGCATTGAGAAGCGTTCGGATGGGGACGCTCGATATGCTTTGAAGGTGCTATCTACCAAATACATGAATAAGGAAGACCGTGAACATTTTTACGATAAGGCTGTGGCTGAGGTCAACTTTTTGTACACTTTGCAACATCCCAACGTTGTGCAGATATTTGACCACGTGTTTCTGGGCCTTACGGACATAAAGGACCCCAGAAGTGCATCACACTTGGTCATCAAAACGGAGTATCTCAATTGCTCCCTTGAAAGCTTGTTGGACCGTGTCCAACTGTCCCCCAAGGCTTTCGTCCATCTGGCTAAGGAGATCTGTGCAGGTGTGGAGTTCATACACTCCAAGTTTACGGCACATCACGACCTCAAGAGTAGTAACATCATGGTCCACTATGATCCAGAGCATCCTGACAGGGAGGATCAGCTGTTGAGCGTGCCAGTGAAGATTATTGACTTTGGACTGGCAAAGAAATACGATTCAGCTGAGAATGTGCTCGATAGGGAGTTCTTTGTGGGCACCTTATTCTTCAAGGCACCAGAAAAGACCAAAGACAATCCGTATGACCCGTTCAAGTCGGATGACTTCTCCGTGGGCGTGATCTTGATGCAGATGCTGATGGGCAAGAATGAACTCAAGATCTCGTGGCTGAATCACTTTAGTTTCTTCGATGTCAATGTGCTGTACATTGAATCGTTGAAGTCGAAGTATGTGCGAGATGTCCACAAGGACAAGAAGCGCATGCTTGCGAGTATGATTCAGAAACTTCTTCGTTATTCCCCAGAGCGGCGATATTCGGTTGGCAAATTCGGCAACAGTCTCGCTCACATGTAAGCCACTTGACGCTTGTGAGTGAGAGTGACTGAGGCTATGGCCACAATCGGAACAGCTCAACAAAACAAGCAACCGAATCTCAATCGGCCACACAAATGCACACACAACCAACAAACCACAACACAGTCGCCAAAGAAGACAACAACAACACACACACACACACACACACACACACACACACACACACACACACACACACACACACACACACACACACACACACACACACACACACACACACACACACACACACACACACACACACACACACACACACACACACACACACACACACACACACACACACACACACACACACACACACACACACACACACACACACACACACACACACACACACACACACACACACACACACACACACACACACACACACACACACACACACACACACACACACACACACACACACACACACACACACACACACACACACACACACACACACACTGATAGGGCACCCCTTGTACTACAGTCCATTTATATATTATAATATGTCACAGTTCAATTACTAATGTGATTTCCAATAAATTACTTTATTTATTTAATGAAATAATCGTTCTCTTAAGTGAATGGCTCTCCTGTTCGAATAGTCATGCAAAAATCAAAGATGAAAATGACACAAGCACACTACCCGACGCTTAAATGTCATTGACACGATCAACGTTTGAATGTTGTTGTGCTATTGATGTGTGTGTCGTTAGCTCATCAATGTGAGTGTGTTTGGGTGTTCGTTGAATTGTTCTACTGTCAGTCACTCAGTGCAAATTCAATCAACTCAACCAGTGAGGAGTTGCTGCTGCTGCTCGGCCTCAACCTAGAGGTCTGCTCACATCTCACCATTTGCACACACACTTCTGCACACTCAAAAACAAACAGAGGTCATATGTTAGGTCAAAGAGTCTATCTAACCACACTGCTGTGTCCTGGTTAAATCTATGCTCTGGTTTGTGGGCCAATCGTCATCACATCGATTCACTCAGTACAGTAAGATTGGTGTGATCATACTGACTGTGCTCTCTCCCTGTCTAGTTATTTTCGTTGGTGTGCTCGATGTGCCGTCGCTCGTATGTCAGCACACACACACACGCCGCCGTTTCTCTCTCTCTCTCTCTCTCTCTCTCTCTCTCTCTCGCCCTCTCTCTCTCTCTCTCTATCTATACCCCTCTCTCTCTCTCTCTCTCTCGCCCTCTCTCTCTCTCTCTCTCTCTCTCTCTCTCTCGCCCTCTCTCTCTCGCCCTCTCTCTCTTTTTTTACCCTCTCTCTCTCTCTCTCTCTCGCCCCCTCTCTCTCACTCTCTCCCTCTCTCACCCCATTGACATTCTGTCCTTGTCCTTCTACTGGTTCGTGTCGGCCTGTATTCTCGTGTCTGTATCTACTTTCTCATAACATTTGATTAGTTCGAGACACACTCACCATCACCACTGGACACAGAGTCATGCCTAGCCGGTGCCATTAGCGCAGCACGCCGTTACTTGGCCACTCTGTGGAGTGCATTGGTTGAGATTATTTCAATATTCGTTTCATTCTTCGTTTATTACGTATCAAGTGTAACGATGAGCCAATGTCCAATGCCGGCGCAGTAATGTCAGACGGATGGTGTGTCTGTGAGGTGTGTGTCCGAGCCATTCTTGCTGCCGAGTGCGCGCTTTTCTGCCTGTCTGTGCAGTGCACTGGAAGTGTGCTCATGTATGGATAGTTCTACTTGTCTGTCTCCGTTCAGTTCAAATTGGCTGGTTTGTTTTGCAAAGTGAATTGATTCAAGCTGGGCACTGGTCTCTGTAGGTTCTCAAATGTAGAGTTTGATACCAACAAGGATGGCTTGCATGTGGCGATTGTGGTGGTGGTGGTTGCCTACAGAACAATCATTTGAGAGCGGTAACGGTTTCAATTATGGTTACTATTAGTTTGTGGTGATGTTTAAGTCGTAGATGATTTGAGTGCAATTCAATGTGCACCACTTGAACTTGAACTATCACTCGCACTTAGTGTAACTTCCATTTTGCACAAGCAACACTATTTCATTTGTCATTTGCTCACAGTTCAATTCGATTGCTGCTGTCCGATCAGTTTGACTCACAGTTTGATTTGTCTCACTGAGTGCAGTGTTGTACTGTTTAGTGGCCAGTTACTCATCAGCCTACTGCAGAACACACACACCACCGTTTTCTCTCGCTCTCAGTGACGTTCTGTCCTTGTTCTCTCTCTCTCTCTCTCTCTCTCTCTCTCTCTCTCTCTCTCTCTCTCTCTCTCTCTCTCTCTCTCTCTCTCTCTCTCCCTCTCCCTCCATTGACTTTCTGTCCTTGTCCTTCTACTGGTTTGTATCGGCTTGTGTTCTCGTGTCTGTATCTCTTTCTCATAAGATCGTTTAGTTCGCCACTCACCATCACCACCAGTCAGTAAATCATGCCTAGCATTGTCATTGCCATTGCTGCTGTCCGATAAGTTTGACTCACAGTTTGGTTTGTCTCACTGTGGGCAGTGTCGTACTGAGTTGCCAGTTACTCATCACACGCAGGCACACACACACGCTGGCCATCAGTCAGTTAGTTAGTGTGTGTTTTGTCTTTTCGCTCTCCGGTCGTCTTCTGCCTCTCTGTCGTTTTGTTCCGTTTTTGCTTTCTCTACTCTCTGAGTACCAAACCAAACTATCCCCTAACCCACTCGCCCTTGTTCATAGCCTTTGGTCCTTCGCCTCTGGATTCTACTCTCGTTCTATCGCCAACTACCTCAAGTCTGACCCATACTGTCTTCTAGTGGTCCGTTGTCCATAGTAACAGTCACCTCACTTTTCTGTTGGCCACATCTCCGGGTGCCCAGTAGAATAGAGCGTAAATCTTTGAACAAACTTTTTTTCACGGCTTCATACCTAGCGAAGTTGTACAGTGGAAGGTACAGGATTTTCGGGCCTAACTTTGGCTGTACAACTTGGCTAGGTATGAAGCCTTGAACCTAGGAACCTGAAATCTTGCCAGGATATCATATATGCCTCAATTAGACTATTTCAGGCTGAGTCGTGAAAAAAAGTTTGTTCAAAGATTTACGCTCTATCCTAGTGCCCAGCCAAGTGTCACCACCTCAGGTCAGTGTAACTTCACTCAAGTAAGTTAGCCAAAAAGTTACTCAATCTCATTCTTTCTACATGACATTTACCCAAACTCTCTCTCTCTCTCTCTCTCTCTCTCTCTCTCTCTCTCTCTCTCTCTCTCTCTCTCTCTCTCTCTCTCTCTCTCTCTCTCTCTCTCTCTCTCTCTCTCTCTCTCTCCCTCTCTCTCTCTCTCTCTCTCTCTCTGTCTCTGTCTCTGTCTCTCTCTCTCTCTCTCTCTCTCTCTCTCTCTCTCTCTCTCTCTCTCATACACACACAACATAGCCAGTCCATTCATTAACATTCTATTCTATTCCTAAACTAGGCCTCAATAAAATTTGATTGAAAGCGTAGAATAGAACTTCTTCGTCTCTTCTTATCCATCATCATCTCACCAACTCTAATCTCAATCCAAAATGGCTCCCATCACTCGTGGCCAGAAGTCTAAGGAACTTGAGGAGAAGCTACGGGTCGTGTCAGCGTATGTCTCGTTTGGTGTTGTCCTGTTTGTTTGGCTAATCCTTTCAATGTTTCTTTGCCTCAGTGAACGAGATGAACTGAGGACAGAGCTGGACACTGCACAGGGCCTCGCCGATCGGTACAAAGCGCAACTTGACGAATCGGTGATGGAGATCGCGAAACTGCGGGAACAGTTGGCTTTTGTTCAGCAAGTGTTGCAGTGTGGTCC
This sequence comes from Rhizoglyphus robini, assembly GCA_023373905.1. Classification (NCBI taxonomy): domain Eukaryota; kingdom Metazoa; phylum Arthropoda; class Arachnida; order Sarcoptiformes; family Acaridae; genus Rhizoglyphus; species Rhizoglyphus robini. The sequence goes on from JAKIJQ010000021.1 coordinate 2,594,286, forward strand.
AGCAACCGTTCTGCCCAGACTGCACATCAATGCTCTGCCCGATGTACCACTGCGCAGGATTTTTTCTTTCCTACCTCCGAAAGATGTTCTCCAAATGGCTCGAGTCTGTCCTGCATGGGGCACGCAGCAGCAGCGTTTCTTCGCCAAAGTGCACTCGATCAGCCTGTTTATTGGACTGCCAGTTTCCGATGTGTTTAATTCGTTTGATTTCTTCATCAATCGGCGTGTGGCAAGACTTGTCGACGAGGATGGCTCATCTCTCTATCCCAAGCGGCCATATGGTGACAAATGGTTCAAAATAAGCTGTGCATCGGTTCACAAGGAAAATATACAATTTTTGACCAAATCTCTGCCAAACATTGTCACTCTAGAGGTCACCATCAAGAATATTACCTTTGATGTTCTCGACCAATTGATGGAACTGCTTCAAATGTGGTCATCGAGACTGACAACATTCAAAGTGTGGTGCTCATTTGCAGGAGAGACTGGCCAACCACTGAGGGACAAAGTGTTTCAACTTCTGAGTTCAATCAACTCGATGACTGAATTGAAGCATCTCACCGTACTAGTCAAGCACAATCTCTACCCTCAGACTGGTGATGAGGGAGATCGGTTTGTTGGCAACAATGACTTCTTAGGCGCTGAGCCCCACTTTGAGATGCCTATTTTTGCTCGTCTTCATGAATTCAATATTTCAACTAACGACATGTTGATAATAACTCCATTATACTATTCTTTGAAGCAATATGTCCCCCAAAATCCGCATCTAACTCAACTCAAGATTGGACTTGGCATAGACAATCTTAACACACTGCAGATGTTTGCCGAAAAGTATTCAAATGTCGCATCTCGAATCACCACTATTCGAACGTTACATTTGGTCAGCAATTTGGGAGTGGCACCAGCAATTCAACCAACCGAGTCAAAGTTCTCATCTTTGACCGTACTTGGTTTTGTTATACCTCACCTGGATCTCAAGTTTTCAGAGGTGATCAATTCACTCTCCTCAATGAAACAACTCGTCCGACTCGGCCTTTATCTGAATCCTAAACCGCTTCGCTCTGCTTTGAACAATCTGTATCCTCTGTCCAAAGACGATGACACTCCTTCTTTTCGATTTGGCCAACTGACTACTGTCAAGATGTTGACGCTCTATCTTAATACAAGCAAACCATCGGACATTGCGTCGTGCCACTGGGGATGGGCTTTCCCAAACGTTCAAATTCTGGAGATGGCTTTAAATAAAACTAAAGGTGTCTGGCCTGAAGTGAACCAAATGGCGCAAACTTTCATGCAGTGTCTCAAGTTGCGACTCATATTTACCAATGAAATAGAGAAAATGTCATGTGGCGATTGGACGGAATGGGAGGTGTTTGATGGTGATGGACGTAAAAGTATCCGAGAGGTATGAGAAGATGTGTGGAGTAGATTGAGGGCACTTGCCAATAATCACTGGCTTACTGTTTTATTCTTACTTTTATTGTTGCTTTTATTTTTACCTTTCCTGTTTCTCTGTTTTTATTTTATGAATTAAAGTCGTTTTTATAGTAATCGAATGTATGTCGTTTATTTGATCGTATGTACGGGTATGAGTGTCCAACTATATGCTTTTACTGTTTGAATGGGCACATTGCCACTGACCAATTGGACATTGTGTGAGTGAACATCGAAATGAATGACACCGGCTGCATCACAGAACAGGACACAAATCATGTTCGAACCGCAAGCACTACATTAGCACATTCACAACTAGCTGTGGTGATCAAGCATCTACTTGCGATCGTAGTCGTAGTTGTTATTGCTTATCCTGTCCTGTCCTGTCCACTATTGAAAGGTTTCCTGTTTGTTGTTTGTGTTCTCCGACCAGGCCAGACACTGAGTTTACTGTCTTCTTTCTCTTTACCACTGAATATGTATCATGAGTCCTTATATCGATTCAATGGTGTCACTCACCTTTCACTCTCACTCACCTTTTATGCCTTTTAATAGCAATTTGCTACAAGCAATACCACCACCAGTGGAGCACAGTTCATCACTGAGCAAACAATTTATCCATAATCCAACACTCGTCCAATCACCCACACAGCTTTTTCGATTTCTCAATCTGCCCACAAACAAATCTTTATCTAGTCCTCAAATGCTTCATTTCTACTAACCACTGGCCACAGTCGAGACTAACCAAAGTAGGCAGTAGTGAGAATAAGGTGATTAAAATTGCATTTGTGGTTGTTGCAGTCGTTAATAGCGGTCACACTACTTGGATAATTGTGATTGCTTGTATTGTGGACCTTAGAATAGGAAAGTGGACCTTCACAAAAAAGTTAAGAGTGAAAAAATGTACGAAGCCACCAGACATCGTGTGAGATCAAAACTACAATAAAAGACCAACAGTATGCTGTTCAGCAAGCTGGGCAAACCTGGAAAGCTGGTCAACAAGGTGGCCATCTCAAACAAAGTCTATGTGTATTCGACTATTCAGTGTCACAGAAAGTGCCACCACCAGACTAATCAAAGACAACTCAGAAATATGTGGAAAAGACGTGTCTTGTTGAATAGAATGCCTTGACATTGGCCAATGGGTAAAGTCGGTGAGCTTGTGCTCGGTTAGTGCACACAATTCCACTTGAGACATGACATTCATTGCAGGACTCGAGATTCGGTGAATACAATTGGTAGCTAACTGTAGTCAACAGTTACACTCTTCAATTATCCAATATATTCATTATGTCTCGATGCAAATGCTAAACTCAGTGCCATGCATTGCATTCCCATCACTAATCTCTTCCATGTGGTTTGTTACATGTGTGTGCGTGCGTGCTACTCAGTTGGCGTCGATGAATAACTATTCAGTCAGTCAATCACAGCGATAGATCTAGACTGTTACCGAGTGGTACTCCAAAGAACAAATGTGAATGTGTATGAGAGTGTAAGTGTGGGTATTTGGGAACTGAACATCCCTGCACGCTGAGTGTTGTTGCCGAACACTGTTGGCCTTCTCGCCTTCTTGTCAATCTGTTTTCTATACCCTGACTCAACTCGAATGTCTGTTTGCTTCCTTCTCGTTGCCCAAGTCCTCATAACTATCACACACTCGACCTTTTGACGATTTGGTTCAAACAGATGAACACATCTATTGTAAATGCTTATGTGAATGTGCACACGCATATTCGGCAATCTCTCTCTCTCTCTCTCTCTCTCTCTCTCTCTCTCTCCCTCTCTCCGTCTCTCCGTCTCTCCCTCTCCGTCTCTCCCTCTCTCTCTCTCTCTCTCTCTCTCTCTCTCTCTCTCTCTCTCTCTCTCTCTCTCGGCTTTGCTGGCTACATACACTGTTCGGTGTTGGCAACACATCAAATTGTGGCCAATGAGAGAAGTCGTAACCAGCGACAGTGTGGATTCAATTTTGTCTTCCTTGAAAATCACCAATTGGTACTGATCACCAATCACATGAGAAGACTTAAAGCTTTTTGGCACTTAAGGGTACAGCTGTCCATTTGACCACTTGACTATTGACTGATTCGATTGACTAACTGAGGGTGAGGAGTCTTTAATATGGCTTGTTACCTTCGAGTTGTACCTTGAGGACCATCTCGAACATTCATTAGAAGTTCGATTTGCACTTTGTATGTATTGTGTGTTTTATTATTTGTGCACGGCGAATGGTGCAGTTGGTTTATCTATGTTTTCAAATGGATAAAGTATGGATTTTCTGTATAATGTGTCACACTTTAGACAGAGGTCGACCGAGACCAGTGGTGGTCTAAGTTAGACGTGTGTGTGCGTTTGTGTGTGCGTTCGTTTTTGTGTGCCTGCAAACTCGCACCGAACGGAGTGGAAAGAGAGGGAGAGAGAGGGAGGGTGAGAGAGAAAGAAAGAGAGAGAGAGAGAGAGAGAGAGAGAGAGAGAGAGAGAGAGAGAGAGAGAGAGAGAGAGAGAGAGAGGAAGAGAAAGGGAGAGAGAGAGAGAGAGTGAGAGAGAGTGAGATAGAGAGGGAGAGAGAGAGGGAGAGAGAAATGGAGAGAGAAAGGGAGAGAGAGAGAGAGAGAGAGAGATAGAGAGAGAGAGAGAGAGAGAAAGGGAGAGAGAGAGAGAGACTGTGTGACAAATGCATATAATCTACATTTGTGTGCCCAAAAGCATTAACACTTTCTAAAATTTGACATATTATTAATTTATTTGTACTTGTTTGATCTTGTTTCACTTTCGGTGAGTAGAATCGAACATGGCCAGTGTTCGGCACATGACAAGCATTTAGGTGAGAGTCACTTTCGAGGCCAGAAACGATGTGCAGTTAGCCATCACTCGGTGGCGATGATCTGATTGGCGTGACAAAGTGGAGTAGCGATTGTTCGGCACAGAACAAATTGACGAGTCAGCAATGTTCACGTGGGCCAACATACGATGCGACTGGTCTGGTTGGAGGAGCACACTCAAACCACCAGTTGCAGTGCAAGTCATCTGTGCCCAGCTTTGTGCTCGCATCACGGTACTCATCGTCCAGTGCTTATTGCTGTGATTTCGGTTGCGCTCTGTGCGCTGTGAAGCTGTTGAGCCAGTTGGATTGAGCTGGATGGTGTCTTGGTAGACTGGAAACATTTGGAGAGGGAGAGAAAGAGAGAGAGAGAGAAAGAGAGAGAGAGAGGGAGAATGAGTGAGAGGGAGAGAGAGGGAGAGAGAGAGAATATTCATTCAGTCGTGTAACGTCAGTCAATTCTACTTCGACTATGACGAGTGTCGTAAGAACTGCAGCTGAGATGGTGGCAGACCACAAGGTACAAGTGTAACGATGCCTGGACCAGACTTGTGTTGTCTCAAGACAACCAATAGCTATAAAATCACCAGTTGGACGATGTCTTGTTCGCTCCCACTTAGAGCAGATGATCTGGTTAATGGGGAGGCGTGGATTGGCGAGTGTTTGGCACTGGACAAGATGAGGAGTCTACAATGGCAATGTGGTTAAGAACTTGATATGTTTTTTGCCTCAACTTGACGGTGATGATCTGGCTTGATGCACAGAGTGGACCTGTGAGTGCTCGGTAACGGACAAGGCAACTGATAGGCCGTCATCTTTCCAGTTCAATGCCACTCGGGCACTAGCCCAAACTACAGCAGAGACAGTGAGCTTATCTTCTTTGTGGCTAAGCTATTACAAAAGATGGAAATTTTACGATCAGCGAATTGGTACACATCTAGGGACTCCGCACAGGCCATTGGTCGTACCATCTCGCAGATATGAACATTAGTGATCTATTGGGCCAATGATGATAGCGAACAGAACATTGACAATTTGGCTGAGCTGTTGTGTCAGCAGTTCAGTATGTTGATCACTGTCGGATTGCTCGTGTCTAGCCAAATGACCAACAGTACAGCTCTAGCCAAGATTTGTTCCGCCATCAATAAACACTTTTAACAACTGGCAAACTGGTTTGCATCAAACTTATATTCGATGCATGTGTAAAGGTAATGATCATGTTGTATTCGTTTCCATCTATCGAACACAACTGTAGCAGGAGATAGACTAGATTGGCTTCATTTGATATGTCAAGTGCTATTGGCAGTGACTGTGGTTGTGTTGCTCGTGCTGGAACACTTTCACTGTTGGAATGTCACCAATGATTATCAAGATCAACACGATTATAGGCTCTTGCCGATTACTTTTACTGCATTGCTTTTACATGGCGCGCCATTTGTTGGTACATCTCTCGACAGCATTTCACTCACTCTTTTCTGCTCTGTAACTCTCTTCAATGGAAAGCTGGAGCTTTTGATGGTGTTGATGTTTGCAAATGGTTCAAAGTGAGGGGCCACTCGAGTGTGTGTTTGGGTGAGTGCATCTCATTGCTTGACACATGCTACATCACAAAATTGGACTTAATATGTTCGTACGGTGACCTCAACTGTCTCATTCCCCCACTGGCTGTGGTGATCAAAGATCAGTGATGCTTTACTTAAATTGAGTACTGCCTCAATACTGATTGCAACTCGATTCTTCGATCCTTACCTTGCCACTGAAATCGAAATCGCGCTTGCCACACAAAGCAAATTGCTCAAAGTTTGCATCTAGCCACAACCAACGAAATCCATAACCAACGAAATTTGCTCAGTCATAGCGATCAACCAATTAACCTTTCATCCTTTCATAATCAAACCTTGATTGTAATTGGAACATGTGTTAAGAGTATTCTCAATCATGTTACAAAAGGAAATGAATTTGGGCAGACTCGGTTAGATGTGATCATTTAGTACAGCATTTGGACGCATTTACAAATCCAACCAATATTCAATTCCAATTGGAACATGTGTTAAGAGTATTCTCAATCATGTTACAAAAGGAAGTGATTTTTGGGCAGACTCGGTTAGATGTGATCATATCGTTGTTAATGCAAATCAGTCCAAACATTAGTCTCAAATGCAAAATGGGAAACGATATAGCCTTCAAGAAATACATATTGTCAAACGAGATTAATTTATGGAGAGATTCAAGATTACATTCTACATTCTGATAGTTTTGGACAAGCAGTTGAGAAAAGAAAATTGCTCATTAGTAAGCTTTTGTTAAGAACTAGAGCAAACATACAGAACAGCTTAGGTAAGCTTACAACTTAGTTAATATCATCCATTATGGAATATATTTGTGCTGTAAGCAGAGCACTTTGTGTACTTTTCCAGTTCTGATATGATGTACTTGATGATGAGGAATACAATCGAAACTTTGGCCCGGTTGATTCATGAAGACAACAGACACATAAAGCAATACGAGCAAAAGTTAAGATCAGACTCGATAATGGATTAGTTAATGGTTTAGGACAAGCAAATTTGTGGGAAAAGCAATTCGAAAGCAATTTTGGGTTTACGTGTTCTACTATTGTGCATTTAGAAATCCAACCAATATTCAATTCCAATTGCAACATATGATTGGGATTTCTCGAGGAGATTATGTTGCAAATGAAACCGATTTATGGGCAGACTCGGCTGGATTAGTTCATAACGACGTTACTGCGAATCAATCCAAATATTAGACTCGAATGCAAAATGGGAAACGAAATTGTGCTGAAAATATACATTTTGCAAAACGAGACTAATTTATGGAAAGATTCAAGGTTACATTGAACATGCTGATAGTTTTGAACAAGCAGTTGATAGGGTTAGATTGTTTATTAGTAAACTTTTTTTAAAATGCACAGAACATTTAAGAAATGGTACAAACACACAGAGCACCCTAGATAAGCAAAATATCATCCAGAATTATGGAACATAATTGTGATGCGTGTAGGGCACTTTGTGTAGTGTTCATTTGTGTACGATATGACAAGAAGAAATAGTATTCAGGTGTGTTCATAAATGTAAATTACGATAACTTACTGATTAGATGCGATGACAGAATAAACCTAATCAAAACTGGACCCCAGGTTCCTTATGAGCTAAATATACACACAAAGAATTACATAAGGCCACTTGAGGAACAGTTTTGAGCAAGTTCAGTACAGCTAAATCTTCACGCTGAGTTGGACTCGAAGAAAATGTGTTCAGGTGTGTGAATGAATGATGAATTATAAAAGAAACACATACGATTATCATCAAGTTAGTATTACATACATTTTGTATATGTTCGATTCATTGAGTATTCAAGTTGAGGTTGAGGTTGAGGTTATGGAAGTGGATTTTGACAGCATTTGGACGCATTTACAAATCCAACCAATATTCAATTCCAATTGGAACATGTGTTGAGAGCATTTTAAACCTCATGTTACAAATGAAAGTGATTTTAGGACAGACTCGGTTATGTGTGATCATTTAGTACCGCATTTGGACGCATTTGCAAATCCAACCAATATTCAATTCCAATTGGAACATATTATGTTAAGAGTATTCTCAATCATGTTACAAAAGGAAGTGATTTTTGGGCAGACTCGATTAGATGTGATCATATCGTTGTTAATGCAAATCAATCCAAATATTAGTTTCGAATGCAAAATGGGAAACGATATTGCTTTCAAAAAAATACATATTGTCAAACGAAACTAATTTATGGAGAGATTCGAGATTACATGCTAATCGACAAGCAGTTGAGAGAAGCAAATTGCACATTATTTAAGCAAGCTTTTGCTTCAATGAACAGAACTTTCAAGGAAATAAACAAACACACAGAGAACCTTATATATGCACAATATTATTTCCGAATATGGTACTTGATTGCCGACTGGGCAGAAACTGGCAGAGTGACTGTGCACTGCCCAATACAACTGTACTTGTGCCCGTCTAGTGCATGTCCAGGCATAGAACACAGTAAAGAACCATCACTTCATCTCAAACCCCACAGGGAGAGCAGACTCGACGAACACAAATGACCTGAACACCTGTGCCTCTACTTGCAAGACTTGAATAAAGGTGAGAAGGATGGCAACAGAAACGTACAAGACTCATCCAGCAACACATCGACTCGTGAGGTCGCCTGAGCACGAGCTAGAGCAGGCGGACGCCAATTGTAATTGACTTTGATCACACATTGATATACCTGAACATACATTGCATTAACAAACATGTGAATTCAAATGACTAATGTGAATCGATTTTACATTCATTAGAAGGAGACGATGAAGACAAATACACAGACCTACCTGTTGTTGGCGAAGTCCGTCAGTCCCGAACAACAAAAGAGGTTTTGCCGGGCAACGCGCAAATAAACCGTAGTGTCTACTGATTTTGTTTGTGTCGGTTTGATATTCAACTGTGTTTTCACTAATGTTTTACTAAATGAAATCATGCTGGAACAGTGGAGCAACAGAAACAAAAGAGAGTGGCAAGTCAATGTGACATACATTTTGCATTCTGTAGAGTAAGACAAGTGAAATCGTTCACATACGCAACGGCCAGTTTCCTTTTTGTCCATTGGCCAGTGCGCAACAATTTAATTTGTCCATCAAATGTGTGACAAACAATGGAATTGACAATGAACACATATGGACAAGTAGTACAGCATTCGAGGCACTTAGTGTGTGATCACTTTTACTGTATGCAGCGCAAAGTCAAAAGACAAAAGTTAACAAAATAAACATAACATTTAAGCAGTAATCAATCGTATACAATGATAGTGTGCACCAATTACCGTTGACGAATTTGAAAAAACATACAGATCATCATTAGTACAATCAAATGTCAACTATTGATTTGAGGTCTAGGTTGAAGGTCATTTGCGAAATTGAACTGTGGTGATTGACGATGGCCCAATCAAAACCGTTCCATTGTCTTATTATGAGAACGACTTGAAAGACAATATACATAATAAGCCCAGTGGAACAGTTTCGAGCAGACCCAATGAACATGGAGAAAGCGCAAGCAGAATGATGGTTTGTTGGATTATTGATAACATTTGAATTCATTTGAATTGTGCAAGTGCACTGTCTGATGATCACAATCCCGATTTTCATTTATGACCAACATTAAAATCGATAATGAACACATATGGACAAGTAGTTAAACATTTGACTGGTTAACTTTCTTGTGGCAGCGTAATAGTCATAAGCTAATAGTCTAACTAACATAAGTAAACATAATGTTTTTTGCAGTAATCACTCGAATACACATACATTGTGCACCAATCAGCATCACTAGTTTAGATTGCGCATTCAAATTTTAGTATTGACATTGAACATTCGAATACTGTTCGATAGATGGTTTTTTGTGTTTGTGCTCTAGTTTTACATGTCTACATGGTGTTTTAAAATAGACGACATTAGTCGCTAATAAATAAAACAATCAAACGCAATGTTGATGTCCGTAATCGCTTTTAAGTCACATCATGTATTTTGGCATTGGACCAGAACTGTCGTGTCTGACTATACTAACTTGTACTGCTGCATTGTGACGGCATAGTCTGCCTACAAGGCCAGGAGCGCACTAACTATGATATCTCAAAGTAGACACACTACTACTAAATGCCACGTGGACGTTTTTAGTCTGAATAAGTAAGTGCATTGGAATCAAACGCTAAAATAACAAAGACAAACTCAAATACATATTTGACTAGTATACGCTGTTGAGAAATGAGAAAGTGTTGCACAGAATATGAAATGATACTTAGTTTGCTTCCGTTGAGACATTAAAGACATTTGGGATCACAAGACTAAGCGATAGATGATCATACGCAAACAGGTGGAGACTAGAAAAGTAGTGAACGTGAGTAATGTGCATTTGCATGTAAATTAGCATCTCAATTACCTCGTATTTGGCTGAGGAACTAAGAATCAGAAGATGCAGAAGAAACGAGATGAAGATTTGGTGAGAACACTTTGGGTTAGACAGTTGCTTAGATGAGCCACGTCTGATCAGCTTGAAGGAAAGGCCGCAAATGATGGCTGACTTGGGCAGAGACTGGCAGAGAGTACCTGTGAACTGCAGTGCATAGTACAATTGTACGTGTGCCTGTGCAGTGTGCGTGGTGGCATAGATGAACACAGCAAAGAACTACCTCTCCATCTCCAGCCGCACCGAGAGAACAGACAAGTCGTGCCAAATTTAGCAGAACACCTGCACTTCTACATACTTGGTTGGGTGAGAATGTGAATGATGGTTACAGAGACGACCAAGACTCATCCAAGAACACCTCGACTGGTGAGGTCGCCGGAGCACGATCTAGAACATGCGGATACCACCGATGCCATTTATACTTGACTTTTGATCACACATTGATATACCTGAATATATACTGCATTGGCAAACATCTGAATTTGAATGACTAAAGTGAATCAATTTTACATTCACTAGAAGACGATGATGAAAACAAACTTAACAAACAAACTGACATGTTGTCGGCCAACTTGATCAGATACAGACACAAACAAACAGAGAGGTTTTGCGGGGCAACGCGCAAGTCAACCGTAGTGTCTACTGATTTTGTCCAAGGCGGTTAGACATTCAACTGTGCTCTCTCTCTCTCTCTCTCTCTCTAATGTGTCACTAAATGAGACCAGGCAGGCATAGTGGTGCAACAGACACAAAAGTGATTGACCAGTCAGCGTCAATGTGACATTGTTGCACATTGTGATAGTTTTGCTGTTAATGTATAGTTATTAATTATCTCAATTCGCAGATCTTTAATTAATAACACAAAGTTCGGTTAAACGTTTGACCAATAATAGAATCGGCAGTGAATACATATGGACACTAGTAGAACATTCGATGCATACTTATTGTGCGATCAGCTCTCTTAATGCAGCGCAATAGCAGTCATGAGCCAAACGCAACTAACCAATACATAGTGTTGAATACAGTAATCAGAATACATAGACAGCGTGCACCAAGCGACATTACTAGTTTAGATCGCGCATGCATCTAGTAGTGTGTTTTAGTATAGACATTTAACATTTGAATAGTGTTCGATAGTTGGACGTTTGTGTCTGGGCACAAGCTTTATATGTCTACAGAGTGTTATAAAATAGACGAAATTGATCACAAATTAATAACACAGTCAAACGCAATGTTAAAGTCAGTAATCGCTTTTACATCGCACCATGTATTTAGCAATTGAACTAGAACTCTAGACGTGTGTCTGACTATACTAACTTGTACTGCTGCATTGTGACGGCAATGTCTACCTGCCAGGCCATGAGCACACCAACTATGATATCTCCAAACTTTGGTCTGACAAAGTGCGTGCAATGGAATCAACCTCTAAAATGGCAAAGACTAGCTCAAATATGGATTTGACCGGTATACGCTATTGAGCATTGAGAACGTGTTGCATAGCATAAGAAATGACACTTACTTTGCTTCCGTTGAGGCGTTAAAGACATTTTGGGAATCGAACGATCAGCACCCTAAGAGACAGATGATCACACGCAAACAGGTGGAGACTAGATAAGTAGTGAACGTTAGTCATTTGAATCTAAATCAGCGTCTCAATTACCTCGTCTCGTGTTGAGTTGTTAAGAATGAGTAGTTGCAGAAGAAGCGAAATGATTAGTTGAGATCAGTTTGGGTTAAATCGATCCGTCGATGCTCCACGTCTGATCAGCTTGAAGGGAAGATCACCAATGATCACAGACTTGGGTAGATGTCAGGTAGAGAGTAAGTGTGCTCAGCACAATACAACTGTACTTGTGCCCGTCCAATGTGTGTGCCGGCATAGAACACAGCAAAGAGCCATCACTTCATCTCCAACGCCACAGGGAGAGCAGACTCGACGTACAAAAATAACCAAAACACCTGTACCTCTACTTACAGGCCTGCCTTTACTTGGATGAAGGTGAGAAGGATGGCAACAGGGACGCATAAGACTCATCCAGCAACAACTACACAGACAAAATGTCACTTGGACTCGATTTGTGAGCGCACATTAAAATGACTAAATATGCATTGTATTGACAAAGAAGTGAATTCGAATGACTAAAGTGAATCAATTTAACATTCACTAGAAAGATTTTAAAAACAAGTCAAAGTTATCATACACACCGACTTGTTGTTGGTCAAGTCGATCACACACAAACAAGCAGAGGCTTTGCATGGTAACGCGCATGTCAACAGTAGTGTTTAGTGATTTTGTCCATGATGGTTTGACATTCAACTGTTTTCTCTCTCATGTTACTAAATGAGAGTAGGTACAGTGGAGCAACAGACCCAAAAGTGACTGACTACTCAATTCGACATACATTGCACATTGTGATAGATTTGGTTTTGATGTATAGTTTTTGGGGATATTAGCATCGGTAATTTGTCTATTTGTCCAATTACTATCTCGATACAATTCAAATTGTCAGTCAAACGAAGTAATCGACAAGAAACACATATGGACAAGTAGTAGAACATTCGAGGCATACATAGTGATTGGCCAACTTGAATGTGCACAGCGCATTAGTCATGAACAGTAGTCACTGGAATACAGAGACAGTGTGCACCAATCGGCATGACTAGTTTAAACAATACTATTTGCTAATAAATAACACAGTCAAACACAATGTGACAGTAATCGCTTTTACGTCGCACCATGTACTTCGCAATTGGACCAGAACTCTAGACGTACGTCTGACTACACTAACTTGTACTGCTGCATTGTGACGGCAATGTCTGTCTACCAAGCCTGGAGCGCACCAACAATGATGCCTCCACGTAGACAGACAACTGCTGAATGCCACGTGGACATTTTTGGTCTGACTAAGGGCGTGCAATGAAGACAAACGCTAATATGACAAAGACTAGCTAAAATACGGTTTTGAGCGGTGTACTCTATTGATCATTAGGAAAATGTTGCATAGCATAAGAAATGACACTTACTTTGTTTCCTTTGTGGCGTTAAAGACATTTTGGGAATCCAACGATCAGCACACTAAGCGATACATGATCACACGCAAACAGGTGGAGACTAGAAAAGTAGTGAACGTTAGTCATTTGCATTTGCATGTAAATTAGCATCTTACCTCGTATTGGGTTGAAGAACTAAGAATGGGAAGTTGCAGGAGAAGCGGGTGGAAGATTAGGTGAGATCAGTTTGGGTTAGATCGGTGTGTCGATTTGGCACGTCTGATCAGCTAGAAGGAAAGATCACCAATGATGGCCGACTGGTGTAGTGACTGACAGAGTGACTGCGCACAGCACAATACACCTGTACATGTGCCCGTGCAGTGTGCGCGATGGTAAAAGAACACAGCAAAGAACCACCTATTCATCTCCAACCACACCAGGAGAACAGACTAGACGTGCAAATCTAACCAGATCACCTGCACCTCTACATACTTGGTTCTGGAGAGGATGAGAAAGATGGCAACAGAGACACACAAGACTCATCTAGCAACACCTCGACTTGTCAGGACGCCGGAGCACAAGCTAGAACAAGCGAACATAACCGATGCCACTTGTACTTTTAATTACACATTGATATACCTGAATATGCATTACATTGGCAAACATGTTCGTTTGAATGACTAAAGTCAATCGATTTTACATTCACTAGAAGGAGATGATGAAAACAAAGACACGGACCGACTTGTTGTCGGTCAGACACGAACAACAAATGAGGTTTTGCCGGGTAGCGCGCCAGCTAACCGTAGTGACTACTGATTTTGTCCATGATGGTTTGACATTCAACTGTGTTTCCTCTAATGTGTTACTAAATGCAGGCACATTGGAGCAACAGACACAAAAGTGAATGGCTAGTTAATGTAACATTTTGCACACGGTTGAGGATGACCAGTGAAAGCGCCTACATCAGCATTTGTCTGTTTGTGCACAGCGCAATAGTCATGAGACAGTAGTCACTCGAATACATAGACAGTGTGCACCAATCGGCATCTCTAGTTTAGATCGCGCATGCATCTTTTTAGCGCTTTTTAGTATAGACATTTAACATTCAAATAGTGTTCGATAGAAGGCCTGTTGTGTTTGTGCACTAGTTCTACATGTCTACAGTGTGTTTTAAAATAGACAATACTATTTGCTAATAAATAACACAGTCAAACGCAATGTTAGAGACAGTAATCGTTTTTACGTCGCACCATGTACTTTGCAATTGGACCAGAACTCTAGACGTGTGTCTGACTATACTAACTTGTACTGCTGCATTGTGACGGCAATGTCTGCCTGCCAGGCCAGGAGCGCACCAACTATGATGCCTCCACGTAGACACACTACTACTGAATGCCACGTGAACATTTTTGGTCTGACAAAGTGCGTACAATGGAATCAAAGGCTAAAATGACAAAGACTAGCTAAAATACGGATTTGACTGGCATACGCTATTGTGCATTGAGAACGTGTTGCATAACATAAAAAATTACACTTACTTTGATTCCGTTGAGGCGTCGAAGACATTTTGGGAATCCAACGATCAGCACACTAAGCGACAGGTGATCACACGCAAACAGGTGGAGAAAAGTAGTGAACGTTAGTAGTTTGCATTTGCATGTAAATTAGTAGGGTCTTGCAATTGCCAACCCACCACCCACAACCCGCATGTGGGTGATGCGGGTTCACCCACATGTGGGTCTTGTGGGTGAGCATTTTTTAGAAAAAGTCTTTGAAATTACAAGGATTTTTTGAAAAAAAAATTATTCATTTGATAGTTCATCTGTACAAGAAAATGTTATCTAATGTAAATGTTAATATTGTATTATGCTATCATACATTGATAATATCCGGATTTAAGGAATCTGTAAGCTAACTCACAAAGTCTCATTTCAACAACCTCGCCAATCAAGTTGATTTGATTCGGCAGAATTAGTCAATTAGATTTGTTCTTGACTTTTATCGCCTTAAGTTTAATTCTTTAATCAAACTTTCATTTTGAGACATGCCTTAATTGTCTTTAATCGATTCCATAAATTCGTCACCATTGTCGAAAAAGTCATCGATGGCTGCATTTACCTCTTCACTTAAAGTATCGATTCCAATGACCTTTTAAGATACTTCATTAAATTTATCATACGGGTTTTCCTTTTTTCCCTAAATCTTTTGGTCACTTATGAAAAACCTTGTATACGAACAAATTAAGTTTTGACTTTGTAGTAGAGTTGTAAAAGGCTTTTCGGTGAAATAGCGCCAAACTATGAGCAAAACAAGCACTGTATTGGTCTTTTTTCATATGAACCTTCCACGGCATTTAATATTATATTATAATATATTAGGGGATCAAGAAAATCGACTTTTTGGACTCCCCCACCCCCATGTAATCAGGTCGTGATCAATGGCCAGACTCCCCCCCTAGACTTTGTAATCAAGCCGTATTTATACCCATTCCAATAAATAGCTTACCTAATTTACTGTTTGTTTACTATTTACACAAATGGCCCAAACACTCTTGCAAACTTTGGTTGGCACATTGAATCAATTGAAAATAATACAATTTTAAAAAAATTGTTCTTTAAAATATCAACCCAATTTGATCTGACCTCCTCACTTTTTCATGATCAATGTCTGATCATTTGTCAAACCCCCCTCCCCCCAACCCATGATCACGTGATTAAGGTATGGCCCCTTATCGGTAGTACAAGAAAGTTCAATTTTCTCAAAGGCAAAGTCGGACAGTTTTCTTGGTACGAGTTGTAGTAATAAGATTTTGTTTGTTGTCAACAAATTCGAGGAAGATTTAAGGTAGGTAAGGTAACACATGACAATGTACTCTTTATCCATGTCTGACAAGTACGAAATAGTAAAACTAAGGAAATACTTTTGTTTCCTCCTTTCCAATGATCACTTGTGATGCTAATACAGAGAATAGAAGAATCGTTTAGCATGCTATGCATATACTTTAGTTCGCCAATTCCTTCACTGTGGATGATTTCTAATCTTCGAGATGCAGTCGATGGGTCATAAATTACGTGATTGATATCGAACAAACTTTCATACTCAACAGTGGCAACATTCACTGCCTTCATTGCAAAAAAACCAATGTCGTTCAGCATGTTATAAGGCCTATTACCAAGAGCCAAACCACAAATCAAAGTATATGTCAGTTTATCTTTGAGTCAGTCTATTTTGTTAGTAAAAGAGCCTTCTCGAGTAATATGCTTTGTAATAAGAGACTGAGTTGATGCTGTTTGTGCACACTTTTTAATTTCCAACTCAATTGGATTGTCGATGTCTTTGTGAACCGAGTTGATGTGATTTGTCAAACTTCCAGTTCCTACATTCTTCCCGCTGGCAGAACAGTTCGAAAAACAGTAAATTTCTTATTTTGATAGCATGGTTTACAGTTGGCATCGTTTGTTTTGCTCCACTCGGTCTGGTCAACTCTGGTTTAGTTAAAATATTTTTAAAAATATCGTGAAAATCTATTGTTATTATTATCTATTATATATTACATGGGCTCGAAGTGACACTGAGAGAGAATTGCGCAACTATAAAATCAGTATTAATTTGAGTTGTTAAAAACGGGCAAGTCTGTCAAAATGCTTGATTCAATCCATTTTCGGTCATTCCAACTGAGAGAACATTTTGACTAACAAGTAAGTATCCCCTTGATCAATTGATTCAATTGGATGAGAACAAATGTGCTATTTGGCGAATCTCCCTGATCCACCAATTGTGGGTAAAATCCAATAGTCAATTGGGAGACTCTTTCCAACCGGTCAACTGTGGAATATTTGGACTTGTTTGGTTTTTAAGTTGTTGTGGGTGAACCCACTTCTCACCCACATGTGGGTGTAGTGGGTGACGATGTGGGTGCGGGTTGTGGGTGCGGGCCGGGTGAGGAAATTTTTTACAATGCAAGACCCTACTCAAATCAGCCGAGTGTTTAGTTGTAATGACTTTATCGACTAATAAACTCAACTGGCAACTCTTGGTCTAGCTTGTCGACCGCGTTCTTCTCTACTTCCTCTTCTTCAATATTTACACCAAATATGGCAACAACAAGCAGTTCTTGTTTAGGCAGTACAATCACCTCGTCTTCGTCAACCACCAATGAACCAACGAACCAACCAATTGGTATCATGTATGCACTTTTTAGCTCTCATACATTCTCTCTCTATCATTCTCAACGCGGCGAGTGAATACCATAATGTTCAAAATTTTGTAATCAATTAGCAGCGAACCAAAATTTGACAGAGTAGTGCAGACTGTCAATGGCACTCTCCTGCCCATCCTCGTCTTATGTCCGAGTACAAGCAGCCTTGACACTTAAGGCATTCTGGTTGGTCTTATTTCTGTGGGTAGTCTTAATCATTGCTCGAACCGAACTAGTATGACGATGAACTAATTGCTTAATCATTAGTCACCTAGCTTGATGTTTGATCACTGAGGCACAACGGCGGCGACATGACTTATCTTCTTTGGCGAGATAATTCTCTCTCGGAGTGCTATTGAGGAATTAATCATTGACTCACAATCAGTTATTATGAGTTATCAATTATATTCTACTTACAAGAACATTGGTAGCACTTGTGCACTGACTCACTCGATTGTGTGACCGAGTCGACCGAGTGCTAAGTTGTAATGATGTGTGCTGTGCATGTGTGAGTGAATGTTCACTTGCACTGGCTCGGGCGCACGTTTTATTAAACACAGTTTCATACAACAACGAGTGGTTGGGGGAAGATAGTGAGTGTGACAGTGAATTGTGTTTGATTTGTGTGAATTGAACAGATTGAATGCACTAACAATTTCCTATTTGGCACATGTGTCTAACAGGCCCAAATTGTATTGACCAGGCCCGGTGATGGCGGTCATAGTTGGGGAGCACTTCTAGTTCACTCTGCTTGTTTTGTCTCGTGATATCGATAGGCCATAGAACAGGACTTAACTCTCAGGCTTGCTCATACACAATCGAACACATCATTCAACATATGTTGCGATGGTGGTGAAGAGGGAACTCTAAAGAGCTCGGTGAATGGGAAGATGGTCAAACTATACTCGTGTGTGTGTGTGTGAGTTGTCGTGTCTTCGACAATGTTGGACACCAGTCACCAGTTCATCGATGTCCATTGCCTGAGTTTCACTCGAACAAGCCGATTCACTTGGGACGGTGTGTCTCTGCAGGGTTGATCTTTTGGGCCGACACGATTGCATTGAATGGATTCGGATCTGGAACGTTGCTTCGTCATTTGGCTTTTTCCAGTTGCCTCTTGGACGACCAGTCAGTCCATACTGTTTGCTATTGTATTATAATTATCATTGCCATTCAAGTCATACTTGTCCGTCGGTTGTTTTCTGTCAGACTCGACTTGGCTAATCTTCTCTCTCTCTCTCTCTCTCTCTCTCTCTTTCTCGCTCTCTCTCTCTTTCCCTCTCTCGCCAACGAACCAACCAATTGGTATCATGTATGCACTTTGTAGCTATCACTGGCGACCACAATCTCTATCACTCTCAACGCGACGAACGAGTACCACACTGTTCAACATTTTGTTATCAATTAGCAGTGAACCCAAATTTGACAGAGTAGTGCAGACTGTCAATGGCACTCTTCTGCCCATCCTCGTCTTATGTCCGAGTGTAAGCAGCCCTGACACTAAAGGCATTCTGATTGGTCTTATCTCTGTGGCAGTCTTAATCATTGCTCGAAACGAACAAGTGTGACAATGGACTAATAGCTTAATCATTAGTAACCTAGCTTAATGTTCGATCACTGAGGAACCACGCGACGACATGACTTATCTTCTCTGGCGAGATAATTCTCTCTCGGAGTGCTATTGAGGAATTAATCATTGACACACAATCAGTTATTATCAGTTATCAATTATATTATACTTACAAAAGCATTGGTAGCACTTAATGGACAGAGACGATTCACTCTTGAAAAGGTCAATTGGTGCTCGGCAAAGGAGTGAGACGGTAAAAGTGAGATGGTCAGTCTGTCGCCTTAGTGCCGGTGCTGGTGGTGCATTCTAACCGTCATTATTATTATCTAATTTCTTTAGACACGTCTGTCCAGTCAAAGACTAATTCTACCGCTCCAGAAAAGAAAAAGAAAGCAGGAGCTTCATTGACCAAGAAGAAATTCATTGCTTCTGATGAATGCGTTATGGGCACTCAGAGCACCATCATAACGGAATCAACTGAGAAATCTGATTGGAAATCATTTTAACCTACCAATTGGCATTCCTAGATTTACTTCAAATTATCAAAAATCATTAAATCTATGAGTTTAAAATTTTTAGCATTACCCGGGTAATACCCGGGTACCGGTCAACAAAAAACCGACGGGTACCCGTTACCCGGGTAGTGAAAAAGACGGGTATTTGCGAACACTAGGCCGACTGCTGTCAACCGATTGTGTGTTGATGTGATGATAACCCAACACTACATTATTCCATTTATGGGAAGAGAAATCGATGAGCGGACTGTGCCAAGACTAATTGATGTCGATTTGTAGTCGTCCGACCATTCTTCAAACAGCATCAACTAACCCAACACTACATTATTCCATTTATGGGAAGAGAAATCGATGAGCGGACTGTGTCACATCTAATCGATGTTACATCGGGACTGGGCCAACCATTCCCCAAAGAACATCAACTAACCCATCACAACATTATGGCATTTATGTGAAGAGGAATCAACATCATCATCACCACTATTTGTTTATGTTTGATGATGTGTTCGAATGTGTATCGCCTTAGCAGCGAGCCCGAGAGTTTAGTCTTGCTATCAAGCAAATCGAAACACCAGACAGAACAAGTAAGGAGAACTATCACTGATCAGTGCTTCTAGATCATCCTTACTTGACAAACAATTCTCGAAGACTATCGATCGAAGTCGCACAACACAATTGACACAACACATCATCACGTTGACCATCATTACCGATGCATTTGAGAATGTCGACATACACTTGATTGAGTGAATGAGAGAGAGAGAGAGAGAGAGAGAGAGAGAGAGAGAGAGAGAGAGAGAGAGAGAGAGAGAGAGAGAGATGGAACAACTTTATTCGTAAACAAACAAAGGGAGCCGCTCACCTATGGTGAGGTGCCAACAAGCACGGCATACTGATCAATCCGTAGGGACATGTGTACAATGTAATAAAATTACATAAATTTGGGGAGATGCTAAATTATGTACAAAATATAATGTTAAATTAAAAGATAAATAATACTAGTCGTAAATGTGGTGATGGATCATCTTGATAGAGTCGATGAGCACACGTTCTGCAATTTCGAATAGTTTGTCTTTATCAAGCTGGAACCTCTCGAAGAAGTCCATCACTTGACGACTCAGACTCCCTCTAGCTCCAAACCAAAGTCCAATGACCTCGAAGTCCCTCTTGCCAAATTGGGAGTACTTCTGAGCGAGGTCTGGAATACACGGCACATACGTCTTCGACTTGTCCCTCTGAACTTCTGCCTCCACGTCATCGTTAGTTTCAAATCTGACCGTGGGGTCAATTATGTAGGCTTTGTTGTCTTCGGGTCGAATGCGAGGATATCGATGAAGCGGTTCGAACCTTGGTCGTCCACACAGTATGCCTCTTCTATACAGTGGTAGCCTTTTTCGCGGAGCAGCTTCAGGATGGTACGCTTGACACGATTGTGTCGATCATTACGGCGCTCATCGTTGAAAGGACAGTTTCCCCAAAACGTGACTTGGAACTTCACGTATGATTTTGTTGGGTTGAGTCTCATCGCGCCGGCAACGGCGGCAATGGGGGCTGGGAACCTGTTTTTCGTTTTGAGGGACGCCATTCAGATTCGCGTAGTTGACTGAGAGCTTGATGGCACCAGTCCATTCGGAACACGAGAGGGTGTTATTGTCGCTGACAAAGTTGTTGGCCCTTGGGACGGTCTTGTAGTGCTTCACGCCTTCAGCGGAAAAGCCCATGCTGGCCCAACTGTCGAACGCCATCTCTCTTAGCTTTGTTCGTAATTGTCTTGCAGTTTCGCTTTCCACCCTGAGCACCAGTTTGCATTCGGCCATGTCGGCGGTGCTGTCGTATATGTGGTGGAGGAGTTGATCCGGTACGGTGGAAAGACGCTTGGCAATCGAGAAATGCTGCAGGAACACTTCCCACTCACAGCACATAACTCCCAGACCACGGAACTTCCTCGGCGAGTAGATCATGTTGGTAGGTGTGGAGTGGAGAGGCAGACCAATGATATCCTTCACTGTGCGTCGGATTGTGTTGTCAAGCTTGGTGAGGACTGTTTTGGGGATTTTGTTGATTGGTGCTGCTTGTAGCGGGTAGATGAGCATCGGTAGGAGGTACTGGTTGATGACGTTGAGCTTCTGGTCTTTCTTCAACAAAGGAGAGACCAAAATGTTGTTCAGAGCGTCAGTGATCGTGTCAATAATCTTGTAATCGAACACTAGTTCACTTGTGAAGGAACAACCAAGGTACCGAATTGTGGTGTTCTCGTCGATGCAAGTAATGCTGTCACCTCCTCTCAGCAGTAGTTCGCCCGCCTTGATTTTACCCTTTTCGATGTGAATAGCGGCGCTCTTCCTTGGATTCACTTCGAGGCCGATCAGTTGAAACATCTCTTGCGTCAACTCCACTATCCGCTGTGCCCCTTCTGTGGTGCTCGATGTGGCCACTTGATCATCTGCAAATCCGGACAGGCAGAGAGCGTCCAGATCATCGGCCAACTTGAAGCCATTTTGGTTGGCGAACTGAGATTCGCACACATCCTGGTAGACAAAATCGATAGCCAAGTTGAACAATGTGGGAGACATAGGTCCGCCTTGAGGAACAGATCGAAGGATCTGTATCGGTTCAGATCGTTGGTTCCCGGTGTCGATTCGGATGCGATTGTTGGTAAGTAGAGCCATAGCCAGCCTGCTGAGATTTGAGACTACACTCAATGTGAGAGTGTCCAATCCGATCGAAGGCCTTAGATAAGTCGAGGAATACCGCCGTACAGTCAGAGCCCTCTTCTTTGGCCTTCAGTAGGCATGCATTCACCAGCTTGGCATTGACATGGCATCCGGGAATATTGGCCTTGAAGCCACGTTGGTTCATGTCAATGTCGATTTGGTTCCTCAGTTGCTTGTCAAGCACTTTTTCTATTACGCGACGGACCACCGAGTAGATAGTGATGGGGCGCCAGTTGCCGATCTCGTTGGGATCCCCATCCTTTGGCAGTAGAATTGTTCGGCCTTCTGCAAGTCCACTCGGGACCGATCCTGTTTCGAGCATTATATCGATAATCTTCTTGATAGTCGGACCTATCTTCAGATCTTTAATAGTACGGGCCAGCACACGATCACAGCCGGCCGACGTGTCGAACTTGATAGACTTGATAGCGCGATTCACCTCCTCTTCAGTTACGCTTATATTTTCTCGAGGTTCCCGCACTGGGTAGTCCCCGAGGATTCGATCGTTGGTCGTTTCAAAAACCGAGCGGAAGTGGCTCTCGAGGTCAGTTATGGGGACTGGGCACGGTTCTTGGGATCCCTTCGGGTTCATAACTTTGCGAGCGATCTTCCCCCGCTGGTTGCGATATAGATGTTGTGCCAACTTGACTTGATACACTTCACGGCGGCGTTCACGAGTCTTGGTGGCCACCCGCTGAGGGTTCGATGTACGAGCATATTTGGGGTCGACGTTCATTCTATTCTTCCGTCCACGATATCCCTTCACGTTCGGATGGACGGGGCCAGGGAGCCTGCTGTTGGCTTCGAACAGGAATTTAAGAAAACCGGTAACGGTTTCATCGAACCAGTGGTCGTCGAATACGTCGATGTTGTTGATGCTGCCGTGGATGAGATCGAATTTGTTGAACCAATCGCGACATTCCGAACGAAGGGTTGGAGATGCGGTGGTTGGAGGTGGTGAATCAGGGACCGGCTGAGAACCAGGAGCCAGTGCATTGAGCTGGTCTCGACGAATGTTGTTGGACTGCACGGTATGAATTGACATGTGGGACCGTAGTCCATTTGCGTTGCTGAACCCGCGGTTGCAGACCGAGCAGGTGATTGCCGTAGAGGTTGATGGCTGAGACTGGTGTTGTTGTTGTGGTTGAGAGGCCGCAGTGTCGGGAGGATCTGGAGGAAGCGGTGGTGGTGGTAAAGGCTGGGATGCAGACCGACTCGACCGAGTCTTCTTTTTCTTGTTTTGAGCGTTCATCTGTTTCATCAGTTGAGACAATGCAGGATGCGCCCGGGAGATATGTACACGCAGGCCTTGTTGTTTATTGAACACCTCCCTACACTCGCTGCATTGAGGCATAGTAGCGAGCAGTCACGAGAGGTGGCGCTGATGGCTGAAAAACACACGTGGAACCAAAACAAAGCCGGATTTCACGGGATTTGGAATTCCTCCTCGAGTAGGTCACCGATCGTGGTGGGGATTTTGACAGAAAGATGCTGGTGAGTGACGAGAAGGTGATGGTGACAGTTTTGATGGTGGAACACAGCCTGTTGTTGCCGATTGGCCGAATGACTGGTGTGGCTGGCTGGAAAATGTGGTGATTTCGTGTTTTTGGTCTTTTTCTTTGGGACAGGGTAACACACTGGTCCAAGACCACACCACAAGCACAATGGTGCTTAGTTACGTCCGAAGATGTCACACAATACAGGGTTTGGGCACTTTTGCCAACGTAGAGACAAAAAACATGAGGAGCAGGACGGAGCACGATGTGCACACGACCGAGCCGAGAGAGAGAGAGAGGGAGAGAGAGAGAGAGAGAGAGGGAGAGAGAGAGAGAGAGAGAGAGAGAGAGAGAGAGAGAGAGAGAGAGAGAGAGAGAGAGAGAGAGGGAGAGAGAGAGGGAGAGAGAGAGAGAGAGTCAGAGAGAGTCAGAGACAGAGACAGAGAGAGAGAGAGAGAGAGAGAGAGAGAGAGAGAGAGAGAGAGAGAGAGAGAGAGAGAGAGAGAGAGAGAGAGAGAGAGAGAGAGAAGTAGAGAGATAGAGAGACAGAGAAAAGGAAGGAGAGAGAGGGATAGAAAGAGAGAGAGAGAGGGATAGAGAGAGAGAGAGAGACAGAGAGAGAGACAGAGAGACAGAGAGAGAGAGAGACAGAGAGGGAGAGAGAGAGAGAGAGAGAGAGTCAGAGAGAGAGAGTCAGAGACAGAGAGAGAGAGAGAGAGGGATAGAGAGACAGAGAGAGAGAGAGAGAGAGAGAGAGAGAGAGAGAGAGAGATGTAGAGAGATAGAGAGACAGAGAAAAGGAAGGAGAGAGAGGGATAGAAAGAGAGAGAGAGAGAGAGGGAGAGAGAGAGAGAGAGAGAGAGAGAGGGCGAGAGAGAGAGAGGGAGAGAGAGAGAGGGAGAGAGAGAGAGAGAGAGGGAGCGAGAGAGAGAGAGAGGGAGAGAGAGAGAGAGAGAGAGAGAGAGAGAGAGAGAGAGAGAGAGAGAGAGAGAGAGAGGTAGGGAGGGAGGCAAAGAGAAGTTATTAATCAGATGTGCTCGAATGATCAAGATGATCACTTGATAATTAAATAAAAAATGTACTCACGTGTATTTGTGTTAATCAACTTGAATGTTTCGCGTTGTGTTTTAATGAAACACTGTGACAGCATTTGACAAACACAATTTGGTTTAATTGTAATAGCCAAAAGGTGCAAGCACATTCGAACACATACAGACAAAAGTTCCCTCCACTCCAATCGAGTGGCCGAGTCACAAATGTCGAAATGTGTTTGAGTGTGAGCTCTGTCTTTTTCCCTTTTTCGGACGAGCGATCAGCCCGAGAAACAGAAAAAGAAGAAGGCCAGGGTCAAGTGTCGATTCACATTGTCGAGTTAAAACCAGCGAGCAAACCATTGCCACCATGTGTGTACTACGGAGTGGAGTGTAACTCTCACTGTCGATGACACTCACTATCACTCTCAACGCGACGAGCGAATAAAGAGCCAATACTCTGATTGCACAGATTGTGTGCCAAAATTGGATTTATGGAATTCTGAACGTATGGATAGTATCATTTCCGGTTAAATTTACCACTGCTGATGGTGCGAATGGATAAAGATGAAGTACGACGAGCATCACCTGACCCACCAGAGAGGATGGCGGTGGTAGGGTCGGCCGTCGGATATCTTAAACCGTAAATGTCCCAGTGTGCGTGTATTCGATTAACTTTTGTGTTACTTTCAATATTGTTATCTGACCTCGAAGCCTCACTGTGGCATTGTTGAACACTTTTGTCATCAGTAAGCTGCAATGCTGAACAAGAATGCTGACAGAGTGATCCAGATAGGCAATGGCACTCTCCTTCCCTTCCTCCTTATGTCCGAGTACAACCAGCACTGACACTGAATACATTCTGGCTGGCCTTATCTCGGTAGCAGTGTTGATCATTGCTAGAACCGGATTAGTGTAACGGTGAACAAATTGCACAATCACTAGTTACACAGCTCGATGTCCGGGTACAGAAGCACCACGGCGGGCAACATGGCCTATCTTTTCTGGCGAGATCGTTCTCTCTCGAAGTGTCATTGAGGAATCATTGATTCACAATCGGTTACTATCATTATCAATTATATTATACTTTGAGCATTAGTAGCACTTGTGCACTGACTCACTCGATTGTGTGACCGAGTCGACCGAGTGCTAAGTTGTAATGATGTGTGCTGTGCACGAGTAAGTGAACGTTCACTTGCACGGGCTCGGGTGTAAGTTTAATTAATGACAACAACGAGAGTGGTTGTTGCGAAGATAGTGAGTGTGGCCATGTAAAGTATTTGATTTGTGTGATTTGTTCAAATTGAATGCACTAACAATTAGTTCCTATTTGGCACATGTGTCTCACAGGTTACAAACACCCAAATGGCATGTAGACAAGCTCGGTGATGACGGTTATTGTGTTGGCAGCACTTCAAGTTCACTCTGCTTGTTCCGTCTGGCTCGGTCGGCCCTAGAACTGGACTTAACTTCAGACTCCCTCATACACAATCAAACACATTATCAAACATATGTGGCGATGGTGGTGGTAGTGTTGGAACAATGAATGGCTCGGTGAATGGGAAGATGGTCAAACGATACTCGTGTGGGTGTGTGTGTCGTGTCTTTCACATGTTGGACTGAAAGCGAAAGATCATTCAATTTGTGGAGCATTCACGCCGAAGTTGAAAGTAACCAAAGTTGATCAATATTCATTTTGACTAGACTCACAGATTGCTCCATTATTCCGACTTGTGATGAGTTGTTCACCAATCTTATGATGACCATTCGGCCTGCCTGCAATGTACTCGGATGCATTTCGCAGTTTTGCTCTATCGATTTGTTCAATGAGTCTTAACTTGCCACCGCGGTTTCCTGTTCGTGGTCAATTGTTTGATTCGAAATGTGCCATAACCACGGCAAGTATAATCACCAGCAAATTATCACAGAGGCAGACCGCGCCCGAATGTTCATTTAGTGTATGCATAGTAAACAAGTCCAAACTGCCGAGTCAACAGTGTTGAGATCAGTGATATGGGTGATGTGTGTGAACTGTCTCATGCGCGGGATCGGCCGCGCGCCCAATTGGCCGCATGAATGTTGTCTGACAAGATCGCTATTTGTGAGTAATTGATCTATTTGGCCTGTAACTATCCACTTTGATTGATATCGACTCTAATTGTTTCTTTTCTTAGTACAAACGTACAGCACAGTCATTCTCCAAACTGACTGTTTTCAACATTTTTCAATGTGGAATTCAACTCAGCCACTGCGAACTATTTTAATCCAAAACCAGAAACCAGATGCACCAAAACAATAGCATTATTACGCCATCAGCACAGCAATATCCTAGACACTCTTTCACGAACTTTGACCAACCACCTCATTATTGGCATTGTTCAACTTTTCACCAGTTCATCGAGGTCCATTGCCTGATTTGAGATGCTTCAAAACCGCGCATACAACAACAACAACAAATAAATAGTTGTCGATTTTTTTTGATTATATTTTATTAACCTTTAACATTAAAGAATACAATAAAGGTATAGATAGATACAAGATTGAGTATTTACATTGAAATTATGAGTGTATCAATGTTCTATGAAATGAGATAATGAATGATATGAGTAATTATGATAAATAAGAATAAAAATGAATAATAATGATAATACTAAGTTAACCTCTTGGTAGAGGTAATTGATTGAATATGTTAGTTACAAATTTATGAAATTCATTGTAGCACTTGTCAGTGCAGTAGAGATTCAACGAGATTTGATTCGAGTTGGTGATCTCGTTGATTCGGCTCTCAAAGACTTGCCTTTGTCTAGCGAACGCGGGACAGTCCTTGATGAGATGAATTGGTGTTTGTTCAGCCTCACCACAGTGACACAGTGCATCGTGTTCAATGTGGTACTTAGTCAGGTACTGGTGAAACTTACCATGACCTGACAAGAACTGAGTCATGACAAAGTCCGGTATGTTCGAGCACTTTTTCCTGTCGAGAATTGTTGGGAAGAATTGGCTTGTTTTTCTTCCGTCCCTTGTTGTCATCCACCGTTGATTCCAATTCGAATACATCCACTCTCTCAGTATTCCCCAATAAGACGAGAGTGGTTTCATGTTGTAGGATACTGTAGGCAGACAGGTTGCTTCCTTCGCGAGTTTGTCTGCTTCTTCGTTGCCATCAATACCGGCATGGGCTTTGACCCATTTCAGACAAATGTGGCCCGGGTGTTGTCGAAGCAGATTCCGGATTTCCACAGCAAATTTGTTTCGACTCGTTCGATTTGCGATGGCCTTCAATGAGGATTCTGAATCGCTGCAGATTATCGCACTTCTCCTGTTTTCGAGGCACCAACAGACCGCTCTCTTGATGGCTAGAAGTTCGGCTTGAAAGACACTACATTCATCACCCAAACGAGTTGGCTCACGATGATAAATAGTCTTTTCTTGATGTACCACGAAAGCGCATCCTGTCTGTTTTCTTTTTGTCAGAGGATTCTCCTTCTTCTAGTTGTCGATTATGATCACATGAACTGGCATATTAACGTGTTTGCAACATTGTTTAGTGATTGTTTAGTTCGGCCTTTCCAATGGCACTTGGATTCATTTTGCCGTTTGGTTCAGGCGCAGGCACACACAGACAGTTCGCAATAATAAACGTTTCACTCGAACAAGCCGATTCACTTGACCTGGTGTGTCTCTGCAGGGTTGATCTTGTGGGACGACACGATTGAATTGAATGGATTCGGTTCAGTAACGTTGCTTCGTCATTTGGTTTTTTCCAGTTGCTTGGATGACCAGTCAGTCCATACTGTGTGTTTGTTGGTTGCATAGATGTGGAGTTGAGGATTAACGTTTAGTCGATTCTGCTTCAAACGCCCGTAACAAATTTTATGTTAGCATAAAACACAAACGTTTCCCTAGACTCACAGACCTGGGCAGCAGTCTCAAACTGGACGGCAATGTGCACAAGTGCACCTATCAGAAGAAGACCTGTGTCGAGTTACATATCCGAGTTAGTGAACCAACGAACCAACCAATTGGTATCATGTATGCACTTTGTAGCTCTCACTTACGACCACACTCTCTATCACACTCAACGCGACGAGCGAATACCACACTGTTCAACATTTTGTTATCAATTAGCAGTGAACCCAAATTTGACAGAGTATTGTAGACTGTCAATGGCACTCTCCTGCCCATCCTCGTCTTATGTCCGAGTACAAGCAACAATGACACTGAAGGCATTCTGGTTGGCAGTCTTAATCATTGCTCAAACCGAACTTAATCATTAGTCACCTAGCTTGATGTTCGATCACTGAGGCACAACGGCGGCGACATGACTTATCTTCTCTGGCGAGATAATTCTCTCTCGGAGTTCTACTGAGGAATTAATCATTGACTCACAATAAGTTATTTTCAGTTATCAATTATATTATACCTACGAGAGCATTGGTAGCACTTGGCACTGACTCACTCGATTGTGTGACCGAGTCGGCCGAGTGCTAAGTTGTAATGATGTGTGCTGTGCTTGTGTGAGTGAATGTTCACTTGCCCGGGCTCAAGCTCACGTTTTATTAAACACAGTTTCATACAACAACGAGTGGTTGAGGGGAAGATAGTGAGTGTGGCCGTGCATTGTGTTTGATTTGTGATTTGTGTGAATTGAACAGATTGAATTGCCACGACTGCCGCAACTGTTCCTATCAGTGCTGCAACTGTTCTATCGAGTGCCGCAACAGTTCTTATGAGTGCCGCAACTGTTCCTATGAGTGCCGCAACTCATCCTCGTACTGATACTCGAGTATCAGTACGATGATAACTGTTGCTATCAGTGCCGCAACTGTTCTATTGAGTGCCGCAACTGTTCTATTGAGTGCCGCAACTGTTCCTATCAGTGCCGCAACTGTTCCTACGACTGCCGCAACAGTTCCTATGAGTGCCGCAACTATTCCTATGAGTGCCGCAACTGTTCCTTTCAGTGCCGCAACTGTTCTAATATGATGCTGTCTGTATCGGTTATTTGATGAACAAGCTTATCTCGGCCATGGAAATTGGCTAGATTCATCCAATTTCCATTGCTACAACCAATTGTATCGGATATTTGATGAACAAGCTTATCTCGGCCACAGCACAAGAGTCACAGCATTGGAAGCACTTGATGGACAGAGACGATTCACTCTTGAAAAGGTCAATCGGTGCTCGGCAAGGGAGTGAGACGGTCAGAGTGAGATGTTCAGTCTGTCGCCTTAGTGCCAGTGCTGGTGGTGATGGACAGAGACGATTCCTCAATGGAACAGGTCAATCGGTGCTCGGCAAGGGAGTGAGACTGCAGAGAGTGATGGCCAGTCAGTCGCCTTAGTGTTGGTGCTGGTGGTGCATACTAACCGTCATTATTATTATTTAATTTCTTTAGACACGTCTGTCCAGTCAAAGAATAATTCTACCGCTCCAGAGAAGAAAAAGAAAGCAGGAGCTTCATTGACCAAGAAGCAATTCATTGCTTCTGATGAATGCGTTATGGGCACTCAGAGCACCTTCATAACGGAATCATCTACTGTCTCTAATTGAACTTGTACTGTGATAAAGACACGTTCTCGTGCACGACAGGCAAACACACTATTGTACTGAATTGTACCTAAGTTGTGCTGGTTCGACTGTTTTCGCTACTGCTTCCAAGAGTAGCCGCACTCGTAAGGTGACTGGCCAATTGGTGTTGGTTAGCTCAAATCTGTTCTCACGTCGGCTGATTGATTGGCGATGAGCAAGATTCTCTCAAAGAGTGCCTCCAATTTGAATGTCACACCGTCGAAGCGGCACTTGGTTGATCTTTCTTTGACAGGTTTGTTGATTGATACTGATTGGTTGACTACTACTAATACTTTGTTTGCTATTGCTAGTTCTGAAGAATACTGGTTCTTTGAGTTGACTCGCCGCCGCCACTTGGGCTACTTCCTCCACTTGAGGTTCATCGCATAATTTAAAAACGTATGTCTCGCCGTGCCTGTTATGCATCGCCTTAACTGCCATCAACTCTATCCTCGTTCGTGGTTGCCGCCATCGTCGGCAGTTGGAATTGGCTCGCAATGAGATTATGTCAGAGGACAAACGCAAATAGGCCCAAGAGAACAAGAAAGCTCTCCTCGAAATGAAAATCAATGCAATGAAGAGTGAGAGAGAGAGAGAGAGAGAGAGAGAGAGAGAGAGACAACGTCATGGTAAGATCTATTACACGTTCTGTTGTGCATGCAACTGGCCATGAGGCACAATCTGTTCTGTGCTGCTGGTCTGTATTGCCACTTTGGTATGTCCCACAACAATGGCCCAGTAGAGCAGTGCCAATCGCATTGCCTACGAAGGCACCATTGCAGGCGATGTTATTGATCAGATATGTTCGAATGATCAAGATGATCACCTGATAATTAAATAAAAAATGTACCCACGTGTATTTGTGCTAATCAACTTGAATGTTTTGCGTTGTGTTTTAATGAAAAACTGTGAGAGCAATTGATAAACACAATTTGGTTCAATTTTAATAGCCAAAAGGTGCGAGCACAGACGAACACATACAGACAAAAGTTCCCTCCTCTCCAATCGAGTGCGAACAAGTGTACCGTGTGTGTGTGTGTGTGTGTGTGTGTGTGTGTGTGTGTGTGTAAGTGTGTGCACGAGTGGCGTTGTAACGAACGCGTTTGAACTGTTCAATTGCGTTCGTTTAGTTTAGTAACTTATACATTCAGCAATTAATTGACACAGATTTTCTGTCGCTCTCGTGGCTGTTTGTGTTTGTGCCCGCACAAGTGGCGAACGTCACTCACTCACACATACAACACATAATATCTCACGATCAACGATTCGCCGAACACTCGAACAAGCATTCACTTGCCTGGTTTGTCTCTGTGCAGTGTTGATCGATCAATAATTGATGATCATTGCTCGGACTATGTTAGTGTGGCAGTGAACTAATTGCACAATAACTGATCACACTGAACACGATTAACATCTAGTCGGCCGAGTGCCAAGTTTTAAGGATTTAGTCTGCTAATTTGGATTTGGCACTAACTGGCTACAGAGGCACTCATCTCGAATGAAGTGTCCAGACTAGGTGATGGCGGTCATGATTGGAGCACTTCAAGCTCACTTTGCTTGTTCGGTCTCGTGATTGCATTCTGCCCGAAAGCAAGACTTAGCTCACATGCTCGTTTAGGCAACACACAATC
Organism: Rhizoglyphus robini; assembly: GCA_023373905.1. Classification (NCBI taxonomy): domain Eukaryota; kingdom Metazoa; phylum Arthropoda; class Arachnida; order Sarcoptiformes; family Acaridae; genus Rhizoglyphus; species Rhizoglyphus robini. The sequence continues at coordinate 2,626,245 of JAKIJQ010000021.1, forward strand.
GAACACATTATCAAACAAACCAGGCGGTGGCCGAGTCACAAATGTCGAAATGTGTTTGAGTGTGAGCTCTGTCTTTTTCCCTTTTTCGGACGAGCGATCAGCCCGAGAAACAGAAAAAGAAGAAGGCCAGGGTCAAGTGTCGATTCACATTGTCGAGTTAAAACCAGCGAGCAAACCATTGCCACCATGTGTGTACTACGGAGTGGAGTGTAACTCTCACTGTCGATGACACTCACTATCACTCTCAACGCGACGAGCGAATAAAGAGCCAATACTCTGATTGCACAGATTGTGTGCCAAAATTGGATTTATGGAATTCTGAACGTATGGATAGTATCATTCGGGTACGGCGTTCGTAGAGAGATAGAGAGACAGAGAAAAGGAAGGAGAGAGAGGGATAGAAAGAGAGAGAGAGAGAGAGAGAGAGGGATAGAGAGAGAGAGAGAGAGAGAGAGAGAGAGAGAGAGACAGAGAGACAGAGAGACAGAGAGAGAGAGAGAGAGAGAGGGGAGAGAGAGAGAGAGAGAGAGTCAGAGAGAGAGAGTCAGAGACAGTGAGAGAGAGAGAGAGAGAGAGGATAGAAAGACAGAGAGAGAGAGAGAGAGAGAGAGAGAGAGAGAGAGAGAGAGAGAGAGAGATGTAGAGAGATAGAGAGACAGAGAAAAGGAAGGAGAGAGAGGGATAGAAAGAGAGAGAGAGAGAGAGAGGGATAGAGAGAGAGAGAGAGAGAGAGAGAGAGAGAGAGAGGGAGAGAGAGAGGGAGAGAGAGAGAGGGAGAGAGATAGAGAGAGAGGGAACGAGAGAGAGAGAGGGAGAGAGAGAAAGAGAGAGAGAGAAAAGGAGAGAGAGAGAGAGAGAGAGAGAGAGAGAGAGAGAGAGAGAGAGAGAGAGAGAGGGAGGGAGGGAGGCAAAGAGAAGTTATTAATCAGATGTGCTCGAATGATCAAGATGATCACTTGATAATTAAATAAAAAATGTACTCACGTGTATTTGTGTTAATCAACTTGAATGTTTCGCGTTGTGTTTTAATGAAACACTGTGACAACATTTGACAAACACAATTTGGTTTAATTGCAATAGCCAAAAAGGTGCAAGCACATTCGAACACATACAGACAAAAGTTCCCTCCACTCCAATCGAGTGGCCGAGTCACAAATTTCGAAATGAGCTTGAGTGTGAGCTCTGTCTTTTGCCCTTTTTTGTACGAGCGATCAGCCCGAGAAACAGAAAAAGCAGAAGGCCAGGGTTAAGTATCGATTCACATTGTCGAGTTAGCGAACCAACGAGCAAACGATTGCCACCATGTGTGTACTACAGAGTGGAGAGTAACTCTCACTGTCGATCACACTCACTATCACTCTCAACGCGACGAGCGAATAAAAGGCCAATACTCTGATTGCACAGATTGTGTGCCAAGATTGGATTTATGGAATTCTGACCAAACGGATAGTATCATTTACGGTAACATTTACCAATGCTGGTGGCGCGAATGGATAACGATGAAGTACGACGAGCATCACTTGACCCACCAGAGAGGATGGCGGTGGTAGTGTTGGCCATCGGTTATGCCGTCGAAGGCAATCTTAAACCGTAAATGGCCCAATGTGCGTGTATTTGATTAACTTTTTGTGCTACTTTCAATATAGTTATCTGACCTCGAAGCCTCACTGTTGCATTGTTGAACACTTTTGTCATCAGTAAGCTGCAATGCTGAGCAAAAATGCTGACAGAGTGATCCATATAAACAATGGCACTCTCTTTCTCTTCCTCCTTATGTCCGAGTACAAGCTGCACTGACACTGAAGACATTCTGGCTGGCCTTATCTCGGTAGCAGTGTTTACCATTGCTCGAACCGAATTAGTGTAACAGTGAACAAATTGCACAATCACTATTTACACAGCTCGATGTACGGGTACTCTCCCTCGCCCTCTCTCTCTCTCTCTCGCCTTCTCTCTCCCTCTCGCCCTCTGACTCTCTCTCTCCCTCTCTCTCTCTCCCCCTCTCCCTCTCTCTCTCTCTCTTTCTCTCTCTCTCTCTCTCTCCCGATCTATCCAAGGCCTTCGACCGGATTGGGCACTCTCACATCGAGTGTAGTCTCAAGTCTCAAGGAGTGTCCCCGAATCTCAGCAAGCTGGCAATGGCCCTACTTACGAAGAACCGCATTCGAATCGACACCGGGAACAAACGATCTGAACCGATCCAGATCTTGCGATCTGTTCCTCAAGGCGGACCAATGTCTCCCACACTATTCAACTTGGCCATCGACTTCGTATATCAAGAATTATGCGAATCTCAGTTCGCCAACCAGAATGGCTTCAAGTTGGCAGATGATCTGGACGCTCTCTGCCTGTCTGGATTTGCAGATGATCAAGTGGCCACATCGGGCACCACTGAGGGGGCGCAGCGGATAGTGGAGTTGACTCAAGAGATGTTCCAACTGATCGGATTGGAGGTGAATCCGAGGAAGAGTGCCGCTATCCACATCGAAAAGGGCAAACTCAAGGTTGGCGAGATACGACTGAGGGATGGTGCGAGCATCGCCTGCATCGACCAAAAAACATTAAAGATCAACATCTCTCTCTCGCCCTCTCTCTCCCCTCTCGCCCTCTGACTCTCTCTCTCTCTCTCTCTGTCTCTCTTTCGCCCTCTCGCCCTCTCGCCCTTTCTCTTTCTCTCTCTCTCTCCCTCTCTCCCTCTCTCCCTCTCTCTCCCTCTCGCCCTCTCTCTCTCTCTCCCTCTTTCTCTCGCCAACGAACCAACCAATTGGTATCATGTATGCACTTTGTAGCTCTCACTGGCGACCACAATCTCTATCACTCTCAAAGCAACGAACGAATACCATACTGTTCAACATTTTGTTATCAATTAGCAGTGAACCCAAATTTGACAGAGTAGTGTAGACTGTCAATGGTACTCTCCTGCCCATCTTCGTCTTATGTCAAGTGTAAGCAGCCCTGACACTGAAAGCATTCTGGTTGGTCTTATCTCTGTGGCAGTCTTAATCATTGCTCGAACCGAACAAGTGTGACAATGAACTAATTGCTTAATCATTAGTCACCTAGCTTGATGTTCGATCACTGAAGCACAACGGCGGCGACATGACTTATCTTCTCTGGCGAGATAATTCTCTCTCGGAGTGCTATTGAAGATTAATCATTGACTCACAATCAGTTATTATCAGTTATCAAATATATTATACTTACAAGAGCATTGGTAGCACTTAATGGACAGAGACGATTCACTCTTGAACAGGTCAATCGGTGCTCGGCAAGGGAGTGAGACGGTCAGAGTAAATTGGCCAGTCATTCGCCTTAGTTCCGGTGCTTGTGGTGCATACTAACCGTTATTATTATTATCTAATTTCTTTAGACACGTTTGTCCAGTCAAAGACTAATTCTACCGCTCCAGAGAAGAAAAAGAAAGCAGGAGCTTCATTGACCAAGAAGCAATTCATTGCTTCGGATGAATGCGTTATGGGTACTCAGAGCACCATCATAACGGAATCCTCGACTGTCTCTAGTTGAAATTGTACTGTGATGAAGACACGTTCTCGTGCACGACTCGTAGCCGACTAGCCGCACTCGTAAGGTGACTGGCCAATTGGTGTTGGTTAGCTCAAATCTGTTCTCACGTCGGCTGATTGATTGGCGATGAGCAAGAATCTCTTAAAGAGTGCTTCCCATTTGAATGTCACACCGTCGAAGCGGCACTTGGTTGATCTTTCTTTGACAGGTTTGTTGATTGATACTGATTGGTTGACTACTACTAATACTTTGTTTGCTATTGCTAGTTCTGAAGAATGCTGGTTCTTTGAGTTGACTCGCCGCCGCCACTTGGACTACTTCCTCCACTAGAGGTTCATCGCATAATTTGCTACCAAAACGTATGTCTCGCCGTGCCTGTTCTGCATCGCCTCAACTGCCATCAACTCTATCCTCGTTCGTGGTTGCCGCCATCGTCGGCAGTTGTAATTGGCTCGCAATGAGATTATGTCAGAGGACAAACGCAAATAGGCCGAAAAGAACAAGAAAGCTCTCCTCGAAATGCAAATCAATGCAATGAAGAGTGAGCGCGCAATGTGAATGGAAAAGAACACTTTCAGCCATATGGACAGGCCGAATGTGATTTGATTGTTTCTAACTAAAAACACATTGCGCGAGTGTAAGTTAGCTAAATGGATATTGGCCATTGAGCACAAATGGTCCTACACGAATGATCACTACTCCTCAGCAATTGAAGAACATAAAGAGCCACTAACGCTCTTTGTACTAATCAAATTTTACGGTCTTAATCTCCCTGGCGCCTCTCTCTCTCTCTCTCTCTCTCTCTCTCTCTCTCTCTCTCTCTCGCTCTCTCTCTCTCTCTCTCTCTTTCTCTCTCTCTCTCTCTCTCACACTCTCTCCCTCTCCCTCTCTCTCTCTCTCTCTCTCTCTCTCTCTCTCTCTCTCACTCTCTCTCTCTCTCTCTCTTTCTCTCTGTCTGTCTTTCTGATGTCACTAAACGAGAGAGACCTGGTTGTGTTCGACCGAACTAATGGGGTATTACTGTAAGTGTGGATTTTTCTCGTTTATTGATCTAACTGACCCAAACTTGTGTTTTCAGAGTATTGTCCACGCCTACATCACCTAACAAGACCAACTGGTGCACACAAGTGCATAACGCCTCAATCAGACCTGATTGGCGTCCTTCTGGCAGATGTTCGCTTAGGTTCGTGGTCATGGCTGTTGCCTGCTGCTTTTGATTATCCATCTGCATCATCATCTACGCTACACTTACTACTGCCCTCCGCCAGGTAACACATTCTGTCACTTGTCTGATCGTTTGACCTGTCTTGTCTGACTTGTCCTTTGCAGACAAACAATCTTCTACCACATCCAACTGCATAAATGCCATCAGGTAATTCGTCTTGAATTCATCATTACCTGTCTTACAACTACAGAAACCATTATAATCATAGCCACTGCTCTCGACTGCAGATCGTATCAAATGCCATCGCGCAGCATTGAAGAAGCGCTTTCAGCTCAATGTGAGTTTCATGCTGGAGACATTGCTTAAGGCTGTTGAGGAGTTGAGAATGTCACAGCAAAAGAAACAATAAAATGGCTGCGGTCCTGACTCGGATGTCAATCGGCAGAAACAGAAACAGCAACAGAACAATGAAAATGTCGAATTTCTACGCACAACCAAGCATCGCTTTTATGAGCAATGGACACTCTCTTCAATGAGGTGCACAATAGTGAGCTGGTGATGGTCACTGGTGAAGGCAGTTGTCAAGTGGTTATTGACACCGAAGGAACTAGCACCAGCACTGACACAGATACTGTCACTGCACTGGCCCCAAGAGTACCAAGATGACTTACATGAAATCGTCCGAAGGACCAGCAGCAGTCGCAGCACCAACAACCACTACGAACCGACACAGGACGATGATATTTCGGTGTCGAATCTAATTTCTGAGTTCAGATCGATGTGCAGTAGCTTAAGAATGCGAAGATAGAGACGGTGGGGATGACGGTTACCAGAATGATGGTGACCAGAGTGCCCGTTGTAGCGATGCCGAAGAGAATCACCTTGAGGACAACAATGCTAATCTTTATGCCAGTGGCGAACTGTTTGCCACTGATGATCTACCCATTGATCAGCAACCGAAGCCATAGTCACCCAAACGTGCGGTCCCACCCTGCATGACAAATAGTATCGAACAGGCAAAAGCCCAACAGGAGGAACGTGAAGTCTTGGAAGCTGCACAAGGTTAGGTCAATCTGGTTAACCATAACTAACCTTGGCATCCATTTTAGTTCGCCCAAAACAACAAGTGACACATCGATCTACTCGAAATCGTATTGTGCGAGTCAATCTTATAATGGATAACGAAGAAGATGAGGATTTGGAGATGTACGAGAATGAATTCTGAGTCGGATGTCCAGCAGCAGCAGCAGAAGCGGAAACAACAACAGAACAAAGCAAATCTAATCGAAATTCTGCGCACAACCAAGCTTCGCCTCTAAGAACAAGTGGACAATCTTGTCAATGAGGTGCACAATAGTGTGCTGGTGATGGTCACTGGTGATGGTATTGGTCAAGTGGTTACTGGCACTGGCACTCGAACCGAGAAAACCAAGAAAACTTAAATGAAATGGCCCAATGGTTCAGTGGCCGCCACTCCAATCATACCGAACAGTGACACTCGTACCTATCCGAAGGTGACTCGTGTCGAGAACTTTTATAGTTCTACTTCTTGCACTGGACAACAGTATCAACAATCGCAAATCGGTATCATCGACCAACCATCACAGTCACAGCCACAGTACCAGCCACCGCTACTACTTTACATTGGACGACGACAATTCGGTGGTGTATCTAATTCCTGAAGTGCAGATCGATGTGCATGAGCATGATAATGTAAAAAGCTCATTGTGACGGTTATAATGAAGATTATCAATGATGCCGAATAGAAGGATCAACGGGGGGGACAACAATCCTAAAATGCAAACTAATGAGCGATGCCGACAGCAACGGCAGCAAGAGCATCATCACCACCATTTCCATCACAGACAGAGCAACCGACCCTGGCAGTAACTGACGAGACCGAACACGATCCGTTCGAATGTGCCACATCTACAACATCGAGCAGAGAGTATAATCAACGACACCGAGAGCATCATTGCCATAACGGACACAGCAACCGACACTGGCAGTAACTGACGAGACCGAACACGATTCTTTCGAATGTGACACATCAACAACACAGAGAACAGCTCAACAACAAAAACAAACAAAACAGCATGCACTCTGGTCATTGCCATCACGGACATAGTTTGGGAGCGAGCACACGTCCACCACTCGAATCGACAAATTTAACTTTTTTGTTTGTGAGAGCGAGTGTTAGTGCGATTGTGTGCCTTTGAGCGCTGCCCGATCAATGTCCGTCTCTACGGTGTGCCTGTGTCTTGTTGTCAGAGTAATTGACAATTTAGTCGGTTGACTTGTTTGCTTGCTCGTTCGTTCAATCGAGGAAAGCGGAGAGAGAGAGAGAGAAAGAGAGAGAGAGAGAGAGAGAGAGAGAGAGAGAGAGAGAGAGAGAGAGAGAGAGAGAGAGAGAGAGAGAGAGAGAGAGAGAGAGAGATGGGGGAGAGAGAGAGAGAGAGAGAGAGGGAGAGAGAGAGAGAGAGAGAGGGGGGAGAGAGAGAGAGGATTCACCATAACTCATGAGAGTGCAGGCAGTGGTGAACTTTGGGTCAACAGATTCGTGGCCGTGTTTAGTGACTGTGTGTGCGTCTGTCTGTTCACCGAGTGAACTCCACTCTAACTGAACTCATGCTCTCACTGACATTCACATTTGCACAAACCTATGTTCAGTCTCAATTTTGATTCTATCATCCATCATCTACGCACACATTAAGTTACTACATTAGTTTCCTCGTTTGCTCATTTAGTCCAAATGGCCAAAACCAAAAACAAAAGAAATCATCGAAAATGCCACCACCAACAACAACCACCTGGCTCTGCTGCACCGGCAGCAACAATAGCAACAAGGGCAACACCGCGGAACCACAACAGGCTGAGTTAGTCCGCAAAAAGCCCAAAATACCGTTTGATGTGAACGATGCTACCTACTTGCGTAACTACACACTGGACGTTTTGACTGCACTGACACGTGAAACTGACGAGTGGACAGACACGGTGAGAGAATTTGGCGATTTCAAGGCGATCATTATCCTGCATGGAATTCGAAAGGAGCGTGCCAATTCTGGAATATTGAATGCCTTGTATATAGAATTGAAAGAAACACATGAACACCCCAAAGATGATCCTGGATCATTGATCCATTCGAGTGTGCCACACAGACCTCACAAAACACTGAGTGCAGTCAACGAGTCAACAGCACCGCCACCAGCCTCGCCATAACGGATACAGTGACTGACACAGGCACTAACTAACTTGACCGAACAATGATCAATTCGAATGTACCACGCTCACCATACCGAAAACAGAGTGCAATCAAATAACCAAAAGCACCATTGCCATCTTCAAACACTCACAACCTGGCCAATCAAAAGCTAAACCCGTATCATTGCCATTTGAAATTGTATTGGAATTGACTGACGACGCACACAGCACAGCACCCATAATCGAACTCACCATCAATCGAACAAGCTCGATTGCCGAGTTTGTGTGTGCTCAAATCGTTTTGTGTTTGTGTTCAGCTTTCCTGCCGACAATGTCTCAGGCTCGCACACGGACACTGCCAAGTGATCGTATGGACATGTAGGTAAACGACGCATCAGGTGACCAGTGTTGCTCAACAGTGTTGAACTAGGGACACTATCGTTGGGCCAAGCGTAGGTCAACTAACGAACGCAATCGGGAGATCGGACAGTGACAAACACAATTGCATTAATGCAAGCAATAACCATTGCGAAATGAAATAATCACGCAAAATTGCGTGCTTTTGAGTCAGTGACTGGCTTCCAGTGCTCAGTGTGACATTGCACCAGCAATTGCATAATTCAGACACATCCAAACGCATCACACACAAACCACCACTCTACCTCTGATGAATAATGCAGATGTATCTTCTTGCTTGAGTCACTCAAAATAGTATTATGAAAAATCGCGAGCCAACAGGGGCACAGAAAAGTGAGAGTGAAGTGGCAAGTCAATGGCCAAAGTGGCCACGATCGATCGAAAGATCGCGGTATGCCTCTCATCCCTCGAGCACTCACACATGAGTTGAGCGGGGCCCGAGGTAATGTTGGCTCGATCTTTGCCTGTCTCCCCAGAGAGCACATTTTATTTGACATTTCACACTCAGCACGGCATTCAGTTAGTGCCAATGGCACTGTGTGCGAGATAGATATTGAGAGAGACATGAGAGGAGAACGAGACGAAGTCGAATTCGAAGTAACTCGAGTGGTGGGTCACTCGTTGTATGTTCCTGTGTGTCTGTGTGCAAACTTGTATGCACAATCACCACATCAAGTTGAGCTTGCTAGCTTGCCCGCTCGCAACCGTTCTGTTCGACAACTTGGCCGACTGCTGTCAACCGATTGTGTGTTGATGTGATGATAACCCAACACTACATTATTCCATTTATGGGAAGAGAAATCGATGAGCGGACTGTGTCACATCTAATCGATGTTACATCGGGACTGGGCCAACCATTCCCCAAAGAACATCAACTAACCCATCACAACATTATGGCATTTATGTGAAGAGGAATCAACATCATCATCACCACTATTTGTTTATGTTTGATGATGTGTTCGAATGTGTATCGCCTTAGCAGCGAGCCCGAGAGTTTAGTCTTGCTATCAAGCAAATCGAAACCACCAGACAGAACAAGTAAGGAGAACTATCACTGATCAGTGCTTCTAGATCATCCTTACTTGACAAACAATTCTCGAAGACTATCGATCGAAGTCGCACAACACAATTGACACAACACATCATCACTTGATTGCTCATCGACTGCTCGGCATTAGATTGAGCCGATGGCTGCTGCTGTCGCTAAGACAGAGAGAGAGAGAGAGAGAGAGAGAGAGAGAGAGAGAGAGAGAGAGAGAGAGAGAGAGAGAGAGAGAGAGAGAGACCACTCCATGATAGGACCCATTACACGTTCAGTTGTGGCTGCATGCAACTGGCCATAAGGCACAATCTGTTCTGTGCTGCTGGTCGTCAGTATTGCCACTTTGGTATGTCCCACAACAATGGCCCAGTAGAGCAGTTCCAATCGCATTTCCTACCGAGGCACCATTGCGGGCGATGTTATTGATCAGATGTGTTCCAATGATCAAAATGATCACCTGATAATTAAATAAAAATGTACCCACGTGTATTTGTGCTAATCAACTTGAATGTTTCGCGTTGTGTTTTAGGGCACTGTGACAGCAATTGGCAAACACAATTTGGTTCAATTGCAATGACCAAAAGGTGAGAGCACAGTCGAACACATACAGATAAAAGTTCCCTCCACTCCAATCGAATGCGAACAAGTGTAACGTGTGTGTGTGTGCACGAGTGGCGTTGTAACGAACGCATTTGAACTGTTCAATTGCGTTCGTTTAGTTTATTAGCTTACACATTCAGCAATTAATTGACACTGGTTTTCTGTCACTTTCGCGGCTGTTTGTGTTTGTGCCCGCACAAGTGGCGAACGTCACTCACTCACACATACAACACATAATATCTCACGATCAACGATTCGCCGAACACTCGAACAAGCATTCACTTGCCTGGTTTGTCTCTGTGCAGTGTTGATCGATCAATAATTGATGATCATTGCTCGGACTATGTTAGTGTGGCAGTGAACTAATTGCACAATAACTGATCACACTGAACACGATTAACATCTAGTCGGCCGAGTGCCAAGTTTTAAGGATTTAGTCTGCTAATTTGGATTTGGCACTAACTGGCTACAGAGGCACTCATCTCGAATGAAGTGTCCAGACTAGGTGATGGCGGTCATGATTGGAGCACTTCAAGCTCACTTTGCTTGTTCGGTCTCGTGATTGCATTCTGCCCGAAAGCAAGACTTAGCTCACATGCTCGTTTAGGCAACACACAATCGAACACATTATCAAACAAACCAGGCGGTGGCCGAGTCACAAATGTCGAAATGTGTTTGAGTGTGAGCTCTGTCTTTTCTCTTTTTTGACTAGACTCTCAGATTCCTCCATTATTCCAACTTGTGATGAGTTGTTCACAACTCTTACGATGACCATTCGGCCTGCGTGAAATGTAATCGGATGCATTTCGCAGTTTTGCTATATCGATTTGTTCAATGAGTCTTCACCCGCCACCTCGGTGTCTTGTTCGTGGTCAATTGTTTGATTCGGAATGTGCCATAACCACGGCAAGTATAATCACCAGCAAATTATCACAGAGGCAGACCGCGCCCGAATGGTCATTTAGTGTATGCATAGTGGACAAGTCAAAACTGCCGAGTCAACAGTGTTGTGTTCCGTGAGATGTGTGATGTGTGTGAACTGTCTCATGCGCGGGATCGGCCGCGCGCCCAATTGGCAACATGAATGTTGTCTGACACGATCACTATTTGAGAGTAATTGATCTATTTGGCCGGTAGAAGGCGAGAGAGAGAGAGAGAGAGATAGAGGGAGAGAGAGAGAGAGAGAGGGAGAGAGAGAGAGAGGGTGAGAGGGCGGGCGAGCGAGAGAGAGGGTGAGAGAGAGAGAGTGAGGGCGAGCGAGGGGGAGGGAGAGAGATAGAGGGTGAGAAAGAGTGAGGGCGAGAGGGCGAGAGGGCGAGAGGGCGAGAGGGCGAGAGGGCGAGAGGGCGAGAGGGCGAGAGGGCGAGAGGGCGAGAAGGCGAGAGAGGGAGAGAGAGAGAGAGAGCGATAGAGAGAGCGAGAGAAGGCGAGCGAGAGAGAGAGTGAGAGAGGGCGAGCGAGAGAGAGGGTGAGAGGGCGGGCGAGCGAGAGAGAGGGTGAGAGAGAGAGTGAGGGCGAGCGAGGGGGAGTGTGAGAGAGAGAGGGAGGGAGAGCGAGAGGGCGAGAGGGCGAGAGGGTGAGAGGGTGAGAGAGAGAGAGAGAGAGAGAGAGAGAGAGAGAGAGAGAGAGAGAGAGAGAGAGAGAGAGAGAGATTACCTGAGATCGTGAATCGAATTGGCCTGCACTGAACTGCTGTTCAGTTGTTGAGTGATTATCAGACCACCAGCGGACGATCTCAACTGATTGACCTGGTCGTCGAGCATCAACTGACTGGCAGTGAGTTGCATTACCGGACAATGTGACTGTGCGCCTGATGTGCCGACTCCCGTGTGCACCATCAAGTTCGATGTCTTCCGTTCAGTGTAATCATCTGCAAGTATGATCGATTCCTCCAGTCCGCTGATTGGATCATCGTGAACGAGTTGGATTCGACTGTTCTCGCCTTCTGGCGATTCAATGTGCAACTTTCCACTAGAGATACTTGCTACCGAATTCGAGTAGAGCATGCCCATTGCACCCAACACACCATCCACTTGGACTTAGGCAAGCTCGTGTGCATTGAATTGATATTTACTTACCACCGAGAGTTGATGTGGCGTCTATTATTTGAGATGACAAACAAATGTGGACAAACATGCGAGTGGCCAAACTTACCTGGTGCCGCCTTAACGAAGTGACAATCCAAACAAACATTACCAGGTTGAGTAGTATGAGGAAGATTAGTGTGGCAGTGAGACAAGGGACAAGATTGTAACGACCAAACGGTAGGGACACTTGAGATGAACAGTTGTCCATTCAGTTGGTCCATGATCGCTACGAATTGGACAGACCGCCAGGCGACCATAAGAGAAGACGCGTCCGCCGGCCAGCGTTAACTACCGAATCAATCTTCACTGATTCAAGTGGAATCTGCTCGCTTGGAGGAAGATTGAATTGATTATTGAAGCTATCTACTGGCCCGTGCTGAGGTTGTAGAGCTGGTTGTGATGGTTACATCACTGGGGTGGGAGGTGGGAGGACTTGGTGTGACGAGTCATCACATCTTATTGAATGTATGCTAATTCAAGGTAATCACCACGTAATGTATGTGTTAAACTTATTTTTTGTGCTACCCCAATTAATCAAATTCTAATTCAAATTTAGTCTACAATGTGTGACTTTGAATAGTGAGCAGGCTTGCAATGGAATTGCAGTTTGGTTGAATTAGTTAACCCCCGCTCTCTCTCTCTCTCTCTCTCTCTCTCTCTCTCTCTCTCTCTCTCTCTCTCTCTCTCTCTCTCTCTCTCTCTCTCTCTCTCTCCCTCTCTCTCTCCCTCTCTCACTCACCCAGTTTCTTGAATGCTCAAAGAATGCACGACTCCAGCAAAAAGACCGATTAATAACCTTTCAGGCCAACTGTCATTGCCTTGGATCACACCAACTTGCACAACGCTAATTGTCCACTAATGTCGAAACTAGTTGGCTATCCAATTCATATGAACCAAGAAGACTTCACCATAGAATGTCTGTGGGCATTATGACTGGACCTATTGGCCACATTAAGAGTTTGAAGAGGACAATTGCCAACAACATTAGTGTTAGTGTACACTAGCACGGTACAGTCACAGCAGCATTCCAATCGGCTCAGTTGGTCTCACTGCTCAAAGTGGTCACTACTGCAACAAATTAAGATCATCACGCTAGGTCTGCCTTTGTCAAACTCTTATATTGATCCCTTGCAATCAGTTAATGATCTGTCATGCTGCGGCTGTCCCTAATGCTCAATCGGGCCATCTGCTGTGTGCTCAGTAACACTTTGTGAATGTGCCCGAAGCGGGTGACTGACTGGGTGCGGCTGTTGCCGTAATGGCATTCTTGTGTGACTTGATTGTGTCACTGTGAGCCACATGGTTTGATTGGCGACAGTCGTCACTCGTCGAGTCGATCGTAACAGTCGAGGTGAACATGTTCACTGAACACTGAGCCGAGTGTGAGAGTGGCTCGTTAGTCACACTATGGGGCCATACTTTAATTGCTTTATTGTTTGCACGCAAATGAGTTTGACTAAGCTCACATGGCAATGGCTCGTTCTGCCGAGGGTTTGTTCTTCTGCTCGACCAGAGAATGGTTAACTAACGAGCCATTGCAAATGTTTTCAGTCGACTGAACAGCGACAATTGTTTAAGAAGAAGACGAATTACGATAACGATCGAACAGGGCACTGTAATCTCACTGGCGCGGACATGTGCCCGGCAGAAAGTGATACCCACTGTGACGATCGTAAAGGCATGTCCAGCAGACCTGACCAGCACTAATCTGCTCATATGGCCACAATGTACACGGGACGTAGCCTCACTTAACGATCACAAACATAATGGAATGCTTAAGGCTTAATGAAAATGCAGGGTAATCAGTGCATGCATGTATGCATTGCATTGCATTTTTCGCGAACAAAAAATTGTAATTATACGCGAAAAAAATACGAAATAGGATTTGCAAAAGGCACTCAATCAATCTGACCAATAATACATTAATTAATTGGGCTAATTGACAAACACAAACATCCATTCGCTGGCTTGATCCTCTTGTCAACTTGCAGAGAGGCCGAAGTGACACACACGAGTGTAATGACATGAAATGATGATCAAATATGAGAAGGAGAGTTAGTGGGAGGTGGCACAAGACAACCAGATTACTTGTTGGTGGTGGCGTCAGGCCCGAGAGATGGACTTTCTCTCTCTCTCTCTCTCTCTCTCTCTCTCTCTGTCTCTCTCTCTCTCTCTCTCTCTCTCTCTCTCTCACTCACTCACTCTCTCTCTCTCTCTCTCTCTCTCTCTCTCTCTCTCTCTCTCTCTCTCTTTCGTGCCTGGCTGTCTGGCAGAAAGATGACCGCACGGTTTAGTCACACACAATTTATGAGTGTAATGTGTTGGGGCATCGTATCAAGATGATATGACCTGTTCGTGGCATTTCACTTTCTTCACTTCAACTGCCACCACGTATGAACAGTAAATCTGGCAATCTACGAATTCAAAGGAAAAAGAGTGAGCATGGGAAGGGTGGATCAAAGATTAAAACCGACATATACAAAGGCAAAGGAGTACTAATTTGTCACTGAGAAGATAAAAATGGTAATTGAATGTATGTGGTCATTGGTCAAGTACCACTGGTGCAGTGGCACTGCACTGGTATGATCAAAAGAATATGATCTGGTTACTGCCTATTGACCAATCAATTAGCATAATTGTTCAATGATGTTTCAGTGATGATCAATTAATTGGTGACTTCTAATAACTGACTAGTGAAGTTGCTTTGTGGTTGACACGATACATGTGACAGGCTTGATTTTGCTTACAAGCACTCAGTTAGGGAGTCTCGGCCAGAGTTTGCCTTTGTGTGGCTGTAGTGTTGTGCTGTCTGTGAGCGGCTTGTCTCGCTCCACTCCAATCGAGTGCGAATAAGTGCACCGTGTGTGTGTGCACGAGTGGCGTTACAACGAACGCGCTTGAACCGTTCAATTGCGTTCGTTTAGTTTTGAGGCTTACCCACTCGGCAATTAATTGACACTGGTCTTCTGTCGCTCTCGCAGCTGTTTGTGTTTGTTCACTAATTTGATGTGTGCATTCTGTTCACTTTTTGCAAAATAACATTATTCAGTGCAGTTAATCATAAAGTTACCAGAAAGATAAACGGTGCAGCCAACTATTCGAGTGTACGAATGGAGTACAACGATGAAGCCAATCTACAGCCAAACTTGAGCAGGCTAAACTGACTGGCCTACATATTCAAACCAAATTTTGGCAACATCAATGCCAAATAGTCACACACACAAACATACACGGACGAGTATTGTCTCATCATGTACCCATTCACCTTGTCATTGTTTCATCAACATCATCATCACCACCAACATAATTTGTTGAAGTTTGATGATGTGTTCGAATGTGTATCTCCTTAGCGGCGAACCCGAGAGTTTAGTTTTGCTATCCAGCAAACCGAAACCACGAGACAGAACAAGTGAGGAGAACTATCACTGATCAGTGCTTCCAGATCAGTCTTGCTTGCCAAACAATTCTCGAAGACTAACGATACACAACACAATCGACACAACACATCATCACGTTGACCATCATTGCCGATGCCTTTGAGAATGTCGACATACACTTGATTGCTCATCGACTGCTCGGCATTATATTGAGCCGATGCCTGCTGCTGTCGCTAAGCAAAAGAGAAATGGGGAGAGGGGAGAGAGGGTGAGAGGGAGAGAGAGAGAGAGAGAGACCAGGCTGTGCTCGACAACTTGGTGCTTGGATTAATTTCGCCGGTTGATTCAGGCACACACCCACACCTGTCGAAATAATAAACGATACGCCGAACACATAGACAAGCACTTACTGCTTGTGCTGGTAGTTTTTGTGGTGCTAAATAAAACTGACAACTCGATGAAACGATTTAATGAACCTCATTTATGAGTAAGTGTCTACTGGCCACATCTGTCCACCTAGCGGTCGAGCACAACGAGATGTGTCTCACTTAGTGAAAGCAGTAATCACAGTTGATTACATTCGGCTAGACTATTTGATGATTTCATTTGGTGTGCACAGTGGCCAATACGAGACTGCAGATTAAACAAAGTTGAGATCAGTGAGATGTGATGTGTGCGAGTGTGTGTACCATGTGCGGGCCGAGCAAAGAGTGCGGTGCACTCTCTGCATTGATACTGGCTTTCTGTCGTTCGAGATGGTGTCTGCTTGTGCATGCGTGGTGATGTGTTCAACTTGAGCAATTTGTGTTTCGTCAAAAAGTAAATAAATTGACGTGGGACACATGCAATTAAAGACAGCATTCAACGATCTGACGGTGACACACAGACAGTACACGATTACTTCGAAAAACAATGACAATAGTGAATTAAACGCAAAGTACAAAAGCGAACTAAAGAATTAGTTTGTCTTTGTTGAGCACTGGTTTGTGAACAAATCAAAAGAACCAATCTGGCCGGTAGGACCCATTACACGTTCCGTTGTTGCTGCTTGCAACTTGCCATAAGGCACAATCTGTTCTGTGCTACTGGTCGTCAGTGTGCTTGAGTGTGAGCTCTGTCTTTTGTCCTTTTTCGGACGAGCGATCAGCCCGAGAAACAGAAAAAGCAGAAGGCCAAGGTCAAGTGTCGATTCACTTTGTCGAGTTAGCGAACCAGCGAGTAAACGATTGCCACCATGGCCGTGTATTGTATTTGATTTGTGTGATTTGTTCAAATTGAATGCTCTAACAATTTGTTCCTATTTGGCACTTGTGTCTCACAGGTTACAAACACCCAAATGGCATGTAGACAAGCTCTGTGATGACGGTTATTGTGTTGGCAGCATTTCAAGTTCATTCTGCTTGTTCCGTCTGGCTTGGTCGGCCCGGAGAACTGGACTTAACTCTCAGGCTCGCTCATACAAAATCGAACACATTATCAAACATATGTGGCGATGGTGGTGGTAGTGTTGAAACAATGAATGGCTCGGTGAATGGGAAGATGGTCAAACGATACTCGTGTGGGTGTCTTGTCTTTCACATGTTGGACCGAAAGCGAAAAATCATTCAATTTGTGGAGCATTCCCGCCGAAGTTGAAGTAACCATGGTTGATCTATATTCATTTTGACTAGACTCACAGATTGCTCCATTATTTCAACTTGTGATGAGTTGTTCACCAATCTTACGATGACCATTTGGCCTGTTTGCAATGTACTCGGATGCATTTCGATGTTTTGCTCTATCAATTTGTTCAATGAGTCTTCACTCACCACCGCGGTGTCCTGTTCGTGGTCCATTGTTTGATTCGAAATGTGCCATAACCACGGCAAGTATAATCACCAACAAATTATCACAGAGGCAGACCGCGCCCAATTGGCAACATTAATGAACTCTGACACGATCGCCATTTGTGAGTAATTGATCTATTTGGCCGGTAAGTATCCACTTTGATTGATATCGACTCTAATTGATTCTTTTCTTAGTACAAACGTACAGCACAGTCATGCTCTAAACTGACTCTTTTCAACATTTTCCAATGTGGAATTCAACTCAGCCACTGCAAAATATTTTAATCCAAACCAGAAACCAGATGCACCAAAACAATAGCATTATTACTCCATCAGCACAGCAATTTGTAGCTCTCACTGGCAATCACACTCTCTATCACTCTCAACGCGGCAAGCGAATACCACACTGTTCAACATTTTGTTATCAATTAGCAGTGAACCCAAATTTGACAGAGTAGTGCAGACTGTCAATGGCACTCTCCTGTCCATCCTCGTCTTATGTCCGAGTACAAGCAGCCCTGACACTGAAGGCCTTCTTGTTGGTCTTATCTCTGTGGCTGTTTTAATCATTGCTCGAACCGAACTAGTATGACGATGAACTAATTGCTTAATCATTAGTCACCTAGCTTGATGTTCGATCACTGAGGAACAACGGGGGCGACATGACTTATCTTCTCTGGCGAAATAATTCTCTCTCGGAGTGCTATTGAGGAATTAATCATTGACTCACAATCAGTTATTATCAGTTATCAATTATATTATACTTACAAGAGCATTGGTAGCACTTGTGCACTGACTCACTCGATTGTGTGACCGAGTCGGCCGAGGGCTAAGTTGTAATGATGTGTGCTGTGCATGTGTGAGTGAATGTTCACTTGCACTGGCTCGGGCGCACGTTTTATTAAACACAGTTTCATACAACAACGAGTGGTTGGGGGAAGATAGTGAGTGTGGCCGTGCATTGTGTTTGATTTGTGTGAATTGAACAGATTGAATGCACTAACAATTTGCTCCTATTTGGCACATGTGCCCAACAGGCCCAAATTGTATTGACCAGGCCCGGTGATGGCGGTCATAGTTGGGGAGCACTTCTAGTTCACTCTGCTTGTTTTGTCTCGTGATATCGATAGGCCATAGAACAGGACTTAACTCTTTGCTGTGCATTCCCGGTCAATTGTAAAAATGGATCTGCTCACTTCGGACGCTCAAAACCTGGACACCCCAAGTTTCGCAAACAATTCCGCTCACTGTTTGAACAGGAGCACTACATCACAGGAAATCATCAGGACAATCCTTTGACGGTGGTGCCCAATCAAAGTGAGATTGCTTTCATTGACATCTCGGACAAGATGATCAAATTAAATCCGGACGGAAGTCTACGACAGAAGCTGTTTATACGGGCGCACTCACTCGATGCCGCGGTCAGGCTGGTCACGCCACAGTGTCAGGCACTACTGCGAAGTCTGTTGGGCCCTGAAGTGCAAGTGCGCAATGTTGAAATTCTCTGTGAGAAGGAGTCCAATCTGTATTGGGACAAGGTGAACAGGAGGTGTGAGGACTTGGTGTGACTAGTTATCACATCTTGTGCGGTTTGTCCTAGCTGGCTTCCTCGGGATTGCCCAGGTTGATCGGAGTGGTGAAGTCGCTCGCCATCAAGCGGACCAGTCCGTCTACCAGGTCGTACACAAACTGGAATGATCGAGTCTGGTGGCCCTGGCCGTAGATGGTCAACCTCTTACCCTGCAGTGCCTGACTGGTGAAGTTGGACACAACCCGCTCGTCCGAAACGTGCATCCGCTGTCCATAGGTGTTGAAGATGTGAGCTATGCGTACGTTGAGCTTCTCCTGCTTGGCATAGGCCACAGTCGACGACTAAGCCACCTGCTTGCCTTCATCATAGCATGACCGTGGACCAATTGGATTGACGTGACCCCAGTAGGACTCGCTCTGTGGATGCTCCACAGGATCGCTATGCACATCCGAGGTGGAAGCCACCAAGATGCGGGCCAAACACGCTTTGCCAAGCCCAGCATGTTAATGGTGCCGTGATGGAAAACGAATGTGATTAGTATTTGTTGTATAGTCAAAAAAGGTCACTTACGTTGAACAGTCATGAAGTCTGCATGAAAGTCCTCGGAGAAGACAGAGCTCGATTCGGTGTGCATGCCCGCCACTGTTTCAGCGCCATACTCGGAGATCATGATGGGCTTATTGAATTTCTCGTATAATTTGATCAAATCATCCACCAGTTGGCCTTGAAGAGAGAGAGAGAGAGAGAGAGAGAGAGAGAGAGAGAGAGAGAGAGAGAGAGAGAGAGAGAGAGAGAGAGAGAGAGAGAGAGAGAGAGAGAGAGAGAGAGAGAGAGAGAGAGAGAGAGAGAGAGAGAGAGAGAGAGAGAGAGAGAGAGAGAGAGAGAGAGAGAGAGAGAGAAAGAGAGAGAGAGAGAACAACTGACAATCATCAAACGACACATTCTAACATATCATCATCAGCCACACACTCACCCAATCGAGTTGCTTCTCAAACCACTTTGCAGTGAATCCATCCTGTCCATCCTTGGTCAGTCGGAAGTTCCAGACACCGTCGAACGATAGATCTTGACGAGTTTCGCTGTCAAGAGGATAGAGCGCAATCGTATCACTCCGAACAGAGTGGAACACAGCAAGCAGTGCCACTGCAACCACCAAGAGAGTGGATCTTGTAGCCATTTTGACAAGAACACGTAAATACAAATCGACCATCGACTAAATGATCTAAATTAACTAAAGTGTTTCATGTGCCTGTCTCGTGCTTCTCCGTCTACTCTTCCCCAGGTTGATGAGAACTGAAAAATTGGATTCATTTAACATTGACATATTAGGCTGTCAATGTTTATTACGTCCTCGGACATTTACGTACTAACTAACTATACACTGTGTATACACTGCGCAAGTGGTTGAACCGAAAATAGAAAAATTTCCGTCTCTTCTACCATGGTGCAATGTGAACTTTTCAAGATAGTCCAAATCTATTCAATATTTTTGTATTACATTGTTAATTTTACTGATTACGATTTTAATAAATAAAATTGACTAGAACTTGTAACTTGTATGTATATGCGAAAATGTATTATCGTGTATGCGAGAAGAAAACGAGCAATGTAGAGAAAGGAGGGGGTGGAATTGGGGGAGGAATGGAAAAGGAAGAGGTCCTCGAAGGGAAAGGGTCTCACTTATAAGTGAGATCATCTCACAAATAAGCGACACGAGTCTCACTCATAAGTGAGATGTGTTTATGATCTCACTTATGAGTGACTTTGTGTCACTTATTGGTGAGAAAAGTGCTCACTTATTTGTGACATTTGGTCACTTTTAACTGAGATCATCTCACAAATAAGTCAGACCGTACAACTTCTCACTTATAAGTGAGACTGTTTTTTTTCAGTGCACTTTCAATCAGTAACCGTAATATATGCAAAACTAAACAGAGCGCTTGCTAATCAGTTCACTCTAATACTCTCAGTGACAAGACAGCAGAGAGATATGGCTTTGATGCTGATGCCAACCCCCTGCAACTTCAGCAATAATTCACAATCATGTACGCACACGAAGACGAAGACGCATGTTGCCCTTAGAGCGGCACACACCTTGGTCGGTCGGTCTGTTCGATGGCCTGAGTCATCTATTGAGCTTGTGTGTTGCTGAGACTCGAGACGCACTTGCCACTCCAGTCTACTCGATCACAGCACGGCAATGACATTTTCGTGTATAAAGCCGAGCTGTGGGGTTACGTTGTGGCACTCAGTTGTGTCGAGTTTGTTCAGAGTTGTCAGTTAACGCTGCCATGCCGCACAGGCACTAGACCTTGCACTCTTCCCGCCTGCAACTGCTACTCGCACAAAGCGGTTTGACCACTTTTAGTTGTTGCCTCTTGCTGGGGTTCTGCATAGTGAAATTTTTTTACTAGTCTCATTACGTCTCTGGCACTCGCTCGCTCTGCTTCTCCGCTCTTCAAGTTCGCAATCATCAACTAAATCGACTTTGTCACCAATCACTCACCGATCCCACGTCACAATCCATCATTGTACATCAGCACAATTCCTGATCAGTATCATCCAATCATTTCGATTCTTTCACTTCGTTTCATCATTTTCGGTAAGACTTTACGATGGTTACTTTAATGAGTCGTCATTTCAATGTCCACTCTACCAATTCAAACCCCTTCCTATGGTTTTCTTTTGCAACCAGCGTACACAATCACTGTGAGGTCTCAGTCATTCAATCCATTTTCAAACTAATGTTTTCGTGTAGTGTTCACTCAAATGCTCGTTTCCATTTTTCATTGCCTTTTGTCTCTCTTTCTCTCTCTCTCTCTCTCTCTCTCTCTCTCTCTCTCTCTCTCTCTCTCTCTCTCTCTCTCTCTCTCTCTCTCTCTCTCTCTCTATAATAACGCCATTGCATTTCACTAAGCCCCATTGTGCTCAATTGCTCAAATGCTGCCGCGGGCAACCATTGTCCCAGCTCGTGCTCACTTTAGTCACACATTTGTACGCATGCCCAGAAAAGAGTTTTTTGGCGCGCACGCCGCGCGCAGACCGCTCTATCTAAACATAGCCACATCCCACATCAATGGCCGCTGGAGAAAAGCCCTCCATAGACAACGTTACACGAGGCTAGGTGCGCCATCTATGTTTTTCAATAACTTCTATTGCTAGAGTCCAATACTATACACACTAGACCTAGACCCTGGGTCAGCAGTGACGTGAGACAAAGTGTCCACATGGTCATTAATGTGACGCATTTATGCTTAAATCACTGTTTCTGTCACCTTTATTCACTTTTACGTATAATGGGGCCCAGTTCGCTTTTGCTTTTAATTGCATTATCATCCACTCTGCATTGTTTGACTAATGTTTGACTTTGTTTCTTGCTCGTTTTGTGGTATACACAAACTTAGATTCTTGCCATCATCACGAATATATAATTATCACTGAAATGTTGTCTTCTACTATGATTGAACGTTTGGCTTATGAGAGGGACTTTTACAAGAAATTGATGCTAGCTGAGGCGCAAAAACGTATAGAACCCTTTGTCGATCAATACTTCGACAAGGTAGAAGACAATTTGAAAATTAAACAGGAAATAAATGATTCGGCTGAAGGTGATCACAGTGGACTGGCGTGCAACATGCCACAGCAAGAGGCACCTGACCAAATTGCTCCACAAGAGCAGTTTCACAAAAAACTCACTTTGGGGCCCAAATGATTTTAAACGTCAGCTTAAACTGATCTTCAATTTGCCTAACCAAAGTAATGTCCAACCAGCCACTGCATTAGTGAATGGTGACATTTGTGATGCAACTCAAGTGGATGATGACCGCCTGGTGATTGACGATATGAGCTTGGAACTAAATGTACCAGTTGAAGGTGGTCACAGTGAACTGGAGAAGAACATGCAGCAGCAAGAAGCATCTGACCAAATTCCTCAAGAAGGGCAGCTTCACTCAAACTCTCATTTGGACATGAATCATCAGAATCATCAGCTTCGACTGTTCAACTCGGAGTCGGATGGTGAGTTGTCTAACGAGAGTTATGTCCAACCCCCCACTGCATTAGTGAATGTTGACATTGGTGATGCAACTCAAGTGCATGATGACCGCCCGGTGATTAAAGAGGAGATTGACGATATGAGCTTGGAACTAATTGAAGGTGGTCACAGTGAACAGGATAGAAACATGCAGCAGCAAGATCGAATTGGCCAACTTGTAGATCATCTTAGGTTTCTCCTGAACTATCGTCGTACAACCACCAATGCCCAACTGCCAACTGGACAAGAGAACAGTGTAATGAATGTTGTCGTGCCAAAAAAGGAATGGAATTCAATAGCATATCTATTAGCCATAGATGATCAGCCACTGAATTCACCTTCGGCTCCAACCCCAAGCCTCGAACAGTCGAACCAGAATGATAACGAGGAAGATGGTTTGGATGGAGATGATGATCAACCACTGACTGAAGTTGAGAACAGTGACACTCAAGTGAGTGGAAGTGAAATTATTCAAAATGAGTCTTACGATACTGATTTCACAAATGAACTGCCTCAGCAGCAACAGACAGCCTCACAATCTCTCTCTGCCATCCATGATCACCATCATCATGCCGAACCGTTCAACCAACACGAACAACTTGGTCAGTTGTCTCCTCCGCAGCAGTCGCCCTCACCATCTCTCTCCACCATCAATTATCACCATCATCATGCCGAACCGTTCAACCAACACGAACAACTTGGTCAGTTGTCTCCTCAGCAGCAGACAGCCTCACCATCTCTCTCCATCATCAATGATCACCATCATCATGTTGAACCGTTGAACCAACAAGAACAACTTAATCAGTTGTCTCCTCAGCAGCAGTCGCCCTCACCATCTCTCTCCATCATTCATGATCACCATTATCATGCCGAAGCGTTCAACCAACACGAACAACTTGCTCAGTTGTCTCCTCAGCAGCAGTCGCTCTCAACATCTCTCTCCACCATCAATGATCACCATCTTCAAGCTGAGTTTACACCTTACCATCAGAAGCAGCAGCAGCAGCAGTATCCTACCAATGGAGTTCCCCACATTCTCAACTCCGAGTTGGTCCCAGATGCCACTGGTCAATTGCCATTTGGTAATGTTGTGCAACCACTGAATGGAGTGGCCAATGGCGAAGTTGATGATTCTGTCGAGAAGCTGGCCAATAACGAGATTGACGAAACTGATGTCAATACACATATCGCAATTGATCAGTCGTTTAATCCCCCTTGTGCTCCAATCTCAAACATCGAACAGCCGAACCCGAATGATGACGCGGAGAATGATTTGGATGAAGAGAGTGCTCAACCACCAACTGGTTGGATAATATCTTGGTATCCAATAGGGCATCCGGCAGTGGATGTCGGAAACCTAAATGTAGATGCATTTATAAAGGATCTAAATGGCCCATCAGATGCGAATGTACTAGAATTTCGATTTTTGGACTCAGTTGATGAAGTCATCGATTTGGTCGTCGAAGAGTCTGCGAAACTTTGGGAAGAAGAACAGACAAATGAAGCGAACAACCAGGAAAACGCAGAACAAGAAGATGACACACAAGAAGATGTCCTTTCTCCTCCAGTCAAACGACCTCGACTCGGAACGAAATGTCTTTATCATGGTTGTGACTATGCGACAACGAATTCAACAAACCTTAAGCACCACAAACGAACCCACCTCGGCATCAAACCTTACAAATGTAAATGGCCCCGGTGTGTCTATTCTTCCACACAAAAAGGCAACACAATAACACACATTAATGCAATGCATTTAAATATAGTAACCAATCAAACTCAACTCGGCGAAGCGAAGGACTATGTCGAGGTGTTGCACGAGTTGTTGTGATGAGAAGTGTTGGACTGGAAGAACAGATTAGGGGAGAAGATGAATAAAGTCCACACCCACCTAACATCCTTAATCAATCCTAAACCTAACCTAACCTAAACTTAACCTAAACCTAAACCTAACCTAACCTATCCCAAAAACGCCTACATTAATAATTGTAAGATATATACACGTTCATCGATACAAAATACATTCAATAACCATATTGGTTCACCATATTACAAAACTATTATGTTCACTGTCAGATTGAATCAATAAAGTCTGTTCCAATTCTCAACACTGAGCCAACACTTCAAACCGGAAACCTTTATTAGGCTTAGTAGTGTTAGCTTCAGTCTTGTCAACAGTGACTAATGATCGTTGGATCGAATCACACAGACCCATTTAGTTTGCAATCAACTCTGTCCCAGCCATCATCTCCATGGCAGAACAACATCGAGAACGATGAACCAGTGTCTGACGATCTAACCGAATCAGAGGCAATCGCGTCCACTCTGTCCCAGCCATCATCTCCATGGCAGAACAACATCGAGAACGATGAACCAGTGTCTGACGATCTAACCGAATCAGAGGCAATCGCGTCCACTCTGTCCCAGCCATCATCTCCATGGCAGAACAACATCGAGAACGATGAACCAGTGTCTGACGATCTAACCGAATCAGAGGCAATCGCGTCCACTCTGTCCCAGCCATCATCTCCATGGCAGAACAACATCGAGAACGATGAACCAGTGTCTGACGATCTAACCGAATCAAAGGCAATCGCGTCCACTCTGTCCCAGCCATCATCTCCATGGCAGAACAACATCGAGAACGATGAACCAGTGTCTGACGATCTAACCGAATCAGAGGCAATCGCGTCCACTCTGTCCCAGCCATCATCTCCATGGCAGAACAACATCGAGAACGATGAACCAGTGTCTGACGATCTAACCGAATTAGAGGCAATCGCGCCCATTCTGTCCAAACCATGGCCACAATCGCTAAACATCTTCGAAATGTCTCAAATGTTACAGAAATGTGTCAGAATCGGTGCCAAGCTCATCTGTTCGGTTTCAAGCATCACCACAACTTGGTGCAAAAGCGATGTGGACGTTCGCATGGTGATTGAAATGGAGTTCATGGAACCAGTAGCAAAAGAACCATTGAATGGAATGGGGGTTACAGAGATTGGAAATGAAATGACGGATTATGACCAAAACGAAGAACAAAGTGAGGAATATTGCCAAGATGGCCAAATAATTGACAGCGACGAGAACTTATCAGTGGCGAATGATCAAATGAACGGTGATGAAGAAGATGATGATACAGATGAAAAGACTGAAGTGCATTACATGGATGGAGATGTTCAGGTTGTTGGAAACATCCTTCATTATTATTCTTGCGATGTATTGATGTGCTGTATTGTATGTATTAATCAATTCATATTTTCAATAAAACAAAAATCGAAGATCAATTGATGTCGATTGCTTGATTGACCAAATAGTATGTTGTGTACGACTATACAGACTGTTCGTTAGTGCATTTGCACGTGCAAAGAACGCGCGCTCACTCAAGTCGAACAGACAGCACACTCTCGTTCATTATCGTTTGTGTGTCCGTACGTGTTCGTCTTAATATTTCACACACTTTACGTGATACACTCACTTTCACTGGTCTCACAGAGCGCACGCCGTGTCTGTTCTATTCTGTTTTTTTTGTCACACGAACTTTGTTCTATTCTTCTTCTCGCAAACTACTCTCGATCTCGATTCTGCAAACGATCCATTTGCACACTATTCATAACTATGATGAGTCATTCTACCACTTCTGAATATCTTCGCCATCATAAATTCAAATATTACGATTAGCCAACAGCATCGCCTAAAACAACGAGAACCATCTTCGCCGCCAAGAGCAACAGCCACTACCACCACCAGCTATAATCGACATAGAGAGCGATGATAGTGACGACGATGTTACCTTCCTTGAAACTGTTCAGAAGAGTACCGTTCCGACAATGCAATCTCAATCACCACCACCACCACCAATGTCTCCCAAAACTCGTCCATCAGAATGTTTAGTGCAAACCGGTGGAGGTCCATTCGACTACCACGAAAACTGTCTCTGTGTGAAGTGCCGTAACATCAAGAGGTGTTTGGCCAGGTGGAATGCCTTGGCTGATGAGTGCGATTGCGAGGACTGTCAACTCGATTGTTCTGGTTCTGGTGGTCATCAAGGACAGCAGCAACTGCCCAAAACCACCAATGCTGAAGTGCAACAACATTCACGAGCACCATACAAAGCTACCACAACAATCCACAACAACAACCCAAATTGTTGCCACCAAATGATGATGATAATCGTAACTCAAAGTGTGCCTTCACTTCTGGTCATTCTATTCTCGTGCGTAATCATATCAAGTCGAAGCACTTGAACATACACACACACACTGGCAAGTTTCGATTGTGTCGAGGGGGACTAAGGCAAAAAAACTTTATTGTTACTGATTTATTTTGATTATCCATTGCATAGTACATAGTTTACATATATAAGATTGCATAGATCTATTGGTTAAATTGATGTCGGACGTAAAGAAGACACAAAAAGATATATTGAAGTAAATAAATGCCATGTCTAGTTAGTTGTAGAATCAGGCAATTGAACATCTAATTTATCATTAGAGACATCTTCTGCTGTTGCTGATCATTATCATCAGTATTGCCACCAGGACGACACTCATGGCAAGTACAATCAATTTGATTCACCTCAGCCATCAATTTTCCGATTCGTGTACAGTCACTGCAAAAACAGTCAACAGTATAGCAGCGCAATAGTTCAAGTGCCTATGATGATCGCGGTTGTGGTCCTACATGGACCTCCCGAGGTGGAATGTTCCTTTGAGTTGTGCCCAAGAAGATCACATCATCATTTTGGTTTTCGTTTTCATGTTCCAGATTGTTGATGGATCCTGTTGGTTGTGATGATGAGGATGAATCTGGGGTTGTGGAGTCAGCCATAGCGAGTAGTTAGACAGAAGAACAAAGCAAAACTGACCACTGTTTAGTGTCTGACAAGATAGATAGTAAGTGAATCGGCTTGTGCATGCTGAATTTATATTTGAGTTCGCCAAGCAGAAAGCCACTCGATTCGAGTGGCACCGCTCACACGCAGTGGGTGTAATGCTCATCGTTCAAATCGTTATTGTTTGCAACAAAGTTGAGTAATATGAATCATATGTCAGAGCAGTTTTTGGCTGGCGATAATAGTTCTGTTGCGTTTTGATAAAACGCAACAATTTGAGGTTGTTTGTGACACTAACTACTGTAGTCAGTTAGTGCAATTAGTCACTGATTTTGATGCGGAAAGATTTAGTGTGCTGCATTCTTGATTGAATTGAGTAACTTGACCATACAAACATGCAGTCTGTGTGGTCCAAATTAATTAATATTAATAATAATTAATAAGAGAGAGAGAGAGAGAGAGAGAGAGAGAGAGAGAGAGAGAGAGAGAGAGAGAGAGAGAGAGAGAGAGAGAGAGAGAGAGAGAGCACTCAATGGTCTCAAGCATAAGTGAGATGCGGCACATCGACCTCGTCGGTGCATATGTTGTGCCAATGATGGTGATTGTCCGGTATTGCCTACATTGTTTGGGTCTGGTTCACATCGACATCGTCGGTGCATATGTTGTGCCAATGATGGTGATTGTCCGGTATTGCCTACCTTGTTCGGGTCGGGTTCTCTTCCTCCTCGTCGGTGCATATGTTGTGCTAATGATGGTGATTGTCCGGTATTGCCTACCTTGTTCGGGTCGGGTTCTCTTCCTCCTCGTCGGTGCATATGTTGTGCTAATGATGGTGATTGTCCGGTATTGCCTACATTGTTTGGGTCTGGTTCACATCGACCTCGTCGGTGCATATGTTGTGCCAATGATGGTGATTGTCCGGTATTGCCTACATTGTTTGGGTCTGGTTCACATCGACCTCGTCGGTGCATATGTTGTGCTAATGATGGTGATTGTCCGGTATTGCTTACCTTGTTCGGGTCGGGTTCTCTTCCTCCTCGTCGGTGCATATGTTGTGCTAATGATGGTGATTGTCCGGTATTGCCTACATTGTTTGGGTCTGGTTCACATCGACATCGTCGGTGCATATGTTGTGCTAATGATGGTGATTGTCCGGTATTGCCTACATTGTTTGGGTCTGGTTCACATCGACCTCGTCGGTGCATATGTTGTGCCAATGATGGTGATTGTCCGGTATTGCCTACCTTGTTCGGGTCTGGTTCACATCGACATCGTCGGTGCATATGTTGTGCCAATGATGGTGATTGTCCGGTATTGCCTACCTTGTTCGGGTCGGGTTCTCTTCGACCTCGTCGGTGCATATGTTGTGCCAATGATGGTGATTGTCCGGTATTGCCTACCTTGTTCGGGTCTGGTTCACATCGACATCGTCGGTGCATATGTTGTGCTAATGATGGTGATTGTCCGGTATTGCCTACCTTGTTCGGGTCGGGTTCTCTTCCTCCTCGTCGGTGCATATGTTGTGCCAATGATGGTGATTGTCCGGTATTGCCTACATTGTTTGGGTCTGGTTCACATCGACATCGTCGGTGCATATGTTGTGCCAATGATGGTGATTGTCCGGTATTGCCTACCTTGTTGGGGTCGGGTTCACATCGACCTCGTCGGTGCATATGTTGTGCCAATGATGGTGATTGTCCGGTATTGCCTACCTTGTTCGGGTCGGGTTCACATAGACATCGTCGGTGCATATGTTGTGCTTATGATGGTGATTGTCCGGTATTGCCTACCTTGTTCGGGTCGGGTTCTCTTCCTCCTCGTCGGTGCATATGTTGTGCTAATGATGGTGATTGTCCGGTATTGCTTACCTTGTTCGGGTCGGGTTCTCTTCCTCCTCGTCGGTGCATATGTTGTGCTAATGATGGTGATTGTCCGGTATTGCCTACATTGTTTGGGTCTGGTTCACATCGACATCGTCGGTGCATATGTTGTGCCAATGATGGTGATTGTCCGGTATTGCCTACATTGTTTGGGTCTGGTTCACATCGACATCGTCGGTGCATATGTTGTGCCAATGATGGTGATTGTCCGGTATTGCCTACATTGTTCGGGTCGGGTTCACATCGACATCGTCGGTGCATATGTTGTGCTAATGATGGTGATTGTCCGGTATTGCTTACCTTGTTCGGGTCGGGTTCTCTTCCTCCTCGTCGGTGCATATGTTGTGCTAATGATGGTGATTGTCCGGTATTGCCTACATTGTTTGGGTCTGGTTCACATCGACATCGTCGGTGCATATGTTGTGCTAATGATGGTGATTGTCCGGTATTGCCTACATTGTTTGGGTCTGGTTCACATCGACCTCGTCGGTGCATATGTTGTGCCAATGATGGTGATTGTCCGGTATTGCCTACATTGTTTGGGTCTGGTTCACATCGACATCGTCGGTGCATATGTTGTGCCAATGATGGTGATTGTCCGGTATTGCTTACCTTGTTCGGGTCGGGTTCTCTTCCTCCTCGTCGTTGCATATGTTATGCTAATGATGGTGATTGTCCGGTATTGCTTACCTTGTTCGGGTCGGGTTCTCTTCCTCCTCGTCGGTGCATATGTTGTGCTAATGATGGTGATTGTCCGGTATTGCCTACCTTGTTCGGGTCGGGTTCTCTTCCTCCTCGTCGGTGCATATGTTGTGCCAATGATGGTGATTGTCCGGTATTGCTTACCTTGTTCGGGTCGGGTTCTCTTCCTCCTCGTCGGTGCATATGTTGTGCCAATGATGGTGATTGTCCGGTATTGCCTACATTGTTTGGGTCTGGTTCACATCGACATCGTCGGTGCATATGTTGTGCTAATGATGGTGATTGTCCGGTATTGCCTACCTTGTTCGGGTCGGGTTCTCTTCCTCCTCGTCGTTGCATATGTTATGCTAATGATGGTGATTGTCCGGTATTGCTTACCTTGTTCGGGTCGGGTTCTCTTCCTCCTCGTCGGTGCATATGTTGTGCTAATGATGGTGATTGTCCGGTATTGCCTACATTGTTTGGGTCTGGTTCACATCGACATCGTCGGTGCATATGTTGTGCTAATGATGGTGATTGTCCGGTATTGCCTACCTTGTTCGGGTCGGGTTCTCTTCCTCCTCGTCGGTGCATATGTTGTGCTAATGATGGTGATTGTCCGGTATTGCTTACCTTGTTCGGGTCGGGTTCTCTTCCTCCTCGTCGGTGCATATGTTGTGCCAATGATGGTGATTGTCCGGTATTGCCTACATTGTTTGGGTCTGGTTCACATCGACATCGTCGGTGCATATGTTGTGCTAATGATGGTGATTGTCCGGTATTGCCTACATTGTTTGGGTCTGGTTCACATCGACATCGTCGGTGCATATGTTGTGCCAATGATGGTGATTGTCCGGTATTGCCTACATTGTTTGGGTCTGGTTCACATCGACCTCGTCGGTGCATATGTTGTGCCAATGATGGTGATTGTCCGGTATTGCCTACCTTGTTCGGGTCGGGTTCTCTTCCTCCTCGTCGGTGCATATGTTGTGCTAATGATGGTGATTGTCCGGTATTGCCTACATTGTTTGGGTCTGGTTCACATCGACCTCGTCGGTGCATATGTTGTGCCAATGATGGTGATTGTCCGGTATTGCCTACCTTGTTCGGGTCGGGTTCACATAGACATCGTCGGTGCATATGTTGTGCTAATGATGGTGATTGTCCGGTATTGCCTACCTTGTTCGGGTCGGGTTCTCTTCCTCCTCGTCGTTGCATATGTTATGCTAATGATGGTGATTGTCCGGTATTGCTTACCTTGTTCGGGTCGGGTTCTCTTCCTCCTCGTCGGTGCATATGTTGTGCTAATGATGGTGATTGTCCGGTATTGCCTACATTGTTTGGGTCTGGTTCACATCGACCTCGTCGGTGCATATGTTGTGCCAATGATGGTGATTGTCCGGTATTGCCTACCTTGTTCGGGTCGGGTTCTCATCGACATCGTCGGTGCATATGTTGTGCTAATGATGGTGATTGTCCGGTATTGCCTACATTGTTTGGGTCTGGTTCACATCGACCTCGTCGGTGCATATGTTGTGCCAATGATGGTGATTGTCCGGTATTGCCTACCTTGTTCGGGTCGGGTTCTCTTCCTCCTCGTCGTTGCATATGTTATGCTAATGATGGTGATTGTCCGGTATTGCCTACATTGTTTGGGTCTGGTTCACATCGACATCGTCGGTGCATATGTTGTGCCAATGATGGTGATTGTCCGGTATTGCCTACATTGTTTGGGTCTGGTTCACATCGACATCGTCGGTGCATATGTTGTGCCAATGATGGTGATTGTCCGGTATTGCCTACATTGTTTGGGTCTGGTTCACATCGACATCGTCGGTGCATATGTTGTGCCAATGATGGTGATTGTCCGGTATTGCCTACATTGTTTGGGTCTGGTTCACATCGACATCGTCGGTGCATATGTTGTGCCAATGATGGTGATTGTCCGGTATTGCCTACATTGTTTGGGTCTGGTTCACATCGACATCGTCGGTGCATATGTTGTGCCAATGATGGTGATTGTCCGGTATTGCCTACATTGTTTGGGTCTGGTTCACATAGACATCGTCGGTGCATATGTTGTGCCAATGATGGTGATTGTCCGGTATTGCCTACATTGTTTTGGTCTGGTTCACATCGACATCGTCGGTGCATATGTTGTGCCAATGATGGTGATTGTCCGGTATTGCCTACATTGTTTGGGTCTGGTTCACATCGACATCGTCGGTGCATATGTTGTGCCAATGATGGTGATTGTCCGGTATTGCCTACATTGTTTGGGTCTGGTTCACATCGACATCGTCGGTGCATATGTTGTGCCAATGATGGTGATTGTCCGGTATTGCCTACATTGTTTGGGTCTGGTTCACATCGACATCGTCGGTGCATATGTTGTGCCAATGATGGTGATTGTCCGGTATTGCCTACATTGTTTGGGTCTGGTTCACATCGACATCGTCGGTGCATATGTTGTGCCAATGATGGTGATTGTCCGGTATTGCCTACATTGTTTGGGTCTGGTTCACATCGACATCGTCGGTGCATATGTTGTGCCAATGATGGTGATTGTCCGGTATTGCCTACCTTGTTTGGGTCTGGTTCACATCGACATCGTCGGTGCATATGGTGTGCCAATGATGGTGATTGTCCGGTATTGCCTACCTTGTTCGGGTCGGGTTCACATCGACATCGTCGGTGCATATGTTGTGCTTATGATGGTGATTGTCCGGTATTGCCTACATTGTTTGGGTCTGGTTCACATCGACATCGTCGGTGCATATGGTGTGCCAATGATGGTGATTGTCCGGTATTGCCTACATTGTTTGGGTCTGGTTCACATCGACATCGTCGGTGCATATGGTGTGCCAATGATGGTGATTGTCCGGTATTGCCTACCTTGTTCGGGTCGGGTTCACATAGACATCGTCGGTGCATATGTTGTGCTTATGATGGTGATTGTCCGGTATTGCCTACCTTGTTCGGGTCGGGTTCTCTTCCTCCTCGTCGTTGCATATGTTATGCTAATGATGGTGATTGTCCGGTATTGCTTACCTTGTTCGGGTCGGGTTCTCTTCCTCCTCGTCGGTGCATATGTTGTGCTAATGATGGTGATTGTCCGGTATTGCCTACATTGTTTGGGTCTGGTTCACATCGACCTCGTCGGTGCATATGGTGTGCCAATGATGGTGATTGTCCGGTATTGCCTACCTTGTTCGGGTCGGGTTCACATAGACATCGTCGGTGCATATGTTGTGCTAATGATGGTGATTGTCCGGTATTGCCTACATTGTTTGGGTCTGGTTCACATCGACATCGTCGGTGCATATGTTGTGCCAATGATGGTGATTGTCCGGTATTGCCTACATTGTTTGGGTCTGGTTCACATCGACATCGTCGGTGCATATGTTGTGCCAATGATG
Source organism: Rhizoglyphus robini (assembly GCA_023373905.1). Lineage (NCBI taxonomy): Eukaryota > Metazoa > Arthropoda > Arachnida > Sarcoptiformes > Acaridae > Rhizoglyphus > Rhizoglyphus robini. Next base: position 2,659,863 of record JAKIJQ010000021.1, read on the forward strand.
GTGATTGTCCGGTATTGCCTACCTTGTTCGGGTCGGGTTCACATAGACATCGTCGGTGCATATGTTGTGCTTATGATGGTGATTGTCCGGTATTGCCTACCTTGTTCGGGTCGGGTTCACATCGACATCGTCGGTGCATATGTTGTGCCAATGATGGTGATTGTCCGGTATTGCTTACCTTGTTCGGGTCGGGTTCTCTTCCTCCTCGTCGTTGCATATGTTATGCTAATGATGGTGATTGTCCGGTATTGCTTACCTTGTTCGGGTCGGGTTCTCTTCCTCCTCGTCGGTGCATATGTTGTGCTAATGATGGTGATTGTCCGGTATTGCCTACCTTGTTCGGGTCTGGTTCACATCGACCTCGTCGGTGCATATGTTGTGCCAATGATGGTGATTGTCCGGTATTGCCTACCTTGTTCGGGTCTGGTTCACATCGACCTCGTCGGTGCATATGTTGTGCCAATGATGGTGATTGTCCGGTATTGCCTACATTGTTTGGGTCTGGTTCACATCGACATCGTCGGTGCATATGTTGTGCCAATGATGGTGATTGTCCGGTATTGCCTACATTGTTTGGGTCTGGTTCACATCGACATCGTCGGTGCATATGGTGTGCCAATGATGGTGATTGTCCGGTATTGCCTACCTTGTTTGGGTCTGGTTCACATCGACATCGTCGGTGCATATGTTGTGCCAATGATGGTGATTGTCCGGTATTGCCTACATTGTTTGGGTCTGGTTCACATCGACATCGTCGGTGCATATGTTGTGCTAATGATGGTGATTGTCCGGTATTGCCTACCTTGTTCGGGTCTGGTTCACATCGACCTCGTCGGTGCATATGTTGTGCCAATGATGGTGATTGTCCGGTATTGCCTACCTTGTTCGGGTAGGGTTCACATCGACCTCGTACCTGCTAACAAAAGAAGACAGAACAGACACTGCAACAGCATTGACAACAGATTAAATGGCCATTATAAAAAAAATGGACAAATCCAATCATCATGACGGGCACAATTTAACCATGCGTGTATATACTTCGGTTACACTAAGCAGCAAATGTGTGGCAATGTATTTGCATTACTTTTGGGCCACTTTCCCGCTGTGACAGTCTAATTGATGGCCAACGCTGTGATGAGCTGTATTAAGCGGCCAGTGCGTTCTTCTGTTTGAACGAATAGGCACTCACAACACACTCAACACAAAGACTCGACACAACAGAGGCGCACATTGATCGTGGAGTTTGGACTATAGAAAGCAGTGATATATTTCTAAGCGCAGTGGAATATCATTTTCACTAATGGCAAAATGCTGTAATAATAACCAATTGGTATAATCGAGATAATGTGCTTCAAAGCATGATCGAATTGAACGTGCTGCCGGTCGAGACAGACATAGGCTAACATTGCGTTGGACACGCACAACACACAACACACACTAGAAGTGCTCGAAGGTGCTGAGAGAGAGAGAGAGAGAGAGAGAGAGAGAGAGAGAGAGAGAGAGAGAGAGAGAGAGAGAGAGAGAGAGAGGGAGAGAGAGAGAGAGAGAGAGAGAGAGAGAGAAGAGAAGCGCCCAGTGTTCGTTCAGTTGGTATGAGCAGTATTCGGCATGTGATTTGTTAATGCTTGTGTGTGCGTTCGTATGTGAGAAGTATTTATGGGGCATGCTATTAGTTTCGCCTCTAAGCCAAGTAGTCAAACTACTTAATAAATCATCCAACTATGAAGTCAATTCACTTACTGAACATGCTCTCTCCAAAGTGAGCGCGCACTCGGCACAAGCAGGCATCGATCCGCTCCCGTGTGATGACCGCTAGCAGGCAGCTTGACAGCCCAAGCGCTCTCGTGCCGTCCCCGCCTTCGGTGCCGATGCAGTGACAGCACAGACCAGCCAACAGCCAAAAAGTCCCCTGCTGTCCCTCTATGATTGCCCTATTTTAACGTTCATGAATCGAGTAACGTAATTCATGAATTGGTCATCAGTGCACACATTTTATCTTCTGATTACATTGGTATAAAAGGCGCAATTAGTCAGCGCTAACAAAGAGAAATTGTAGTGGCGTTGTGGCATGTTTCGGCTTGAGTGCGCGTCCGTCCATCCATCCACTGCAGTGAGCACGGCATTATCCTCTCTCTCTCTCTCTTTCTCTCCTATCCTGTCAGCCTGTGTGCACCTTCATTCTCCTTTCAAGCCAATCATCACCCCAATTGTGTTCCTTTCTTCATTTATCTCTCATTGCTCCCCTCAACTTTGGTGTCCAGTTCCCTGTGTCCAGTTAAACCACATTTGACACATCCCGTCATTGTGTCACACTGGTGGGAACCATCGTCACCCACAGCAGCAGCAGCAGCGTCATCATCATCATCCTCAACAACTTTAACTAAGAACTCTCACACACTCTCTCCCTCTCTCTATTTAAACCTCAATCTGACTTTCTCCACACAGTTTACACACATTTGTCGGTAAGCGATCAATTCACTACACACCACACCAGTCATATTCCAGGCATCATACACGGACCCTTTCAAATATGGCTGATGCAGGCTCGTCACTCTCCCCCTTTTGTTCTCATATTGCCAGTTGAGTTTGGACAGCCCTACGGCTTTCCTCTTGACCTTTGTGTCTTTTGCACTTGTTTTTTGGACAATTTCGCGGAGATCACACAATACTCAATAGCTTCTATAGATAATAGTCAACCAGAACATTGACAGCGAAATTGTGTGCATAGGTGCGCCACTACTGACAAAATATGACTCATGTAGCTCATTGAGTTAATGCTATCTCTCTCTCTCTCTCTCTCTCTCTCTCTCTCTCTCTCTCTCTCTCTCTTCTTGCCCTCTCGCCCTCTCGCCCCTCTCGCCCTCTCGCCCTCTCTCCCGCTCTCTCTCTTTCTCTTTCTCGCCCTCTCGCCCTCTCTCTCGCCCTCTCTCTCGCCCTCTCTCACACTCTCCCACTCTCTCTCTCTCACCCCCTCCCTTTCTCTCTCTCTCCCTCTCTCTCTCTCTCTCTCTCTCTCTCTCTCTGCCTGAAAACAATCGAATAAATGTAACATATATGTTCGCTTTATTCAATTTCCCTTCTCGATAGCTTGATAAATCAATTTGTGTGTCCTCACGCAACACTGATGCACTGATTGCATTTTATAATGCCAGTTTGACTGTGAGTTCCAGTTTTACAACAAGTAACTACTATTTCACCGCTTTCGTTCATTTCAAATACATTTTTTGTAGCTAATTGTAGTTTTCCTCACCAATAGCGTTGACAATGAACTAACAATTTGTCATTAATCATTTTATAATACATCTAACTTTAATCCCGATTTTATTTGTCCCGCTCCTCCAACCTCTATTTTCATATATCTAGCTCACAATGGTACCAATATCTCAAATTCCTGACCTGTGCATATTGGCTATATTCAAGGGCATACCACTGACAAACTTAATTTCCTCTCTCAGTTGCGTGTGCCAAAATTGGACTAGATTGCAACCGGCTGAGCTGGGAAAACGCAAACGACTGGTGCTTGTGTGCAGCCCAGATGGCGATTTTGACTCTATTATCGATTCAGTTCAAAAGATTGAAAATCCTTTTAAGAATCGATTGGTTGATTATGTGAAAGACGATGAAGGCAAGCCTTGGGCGCCATTAATGCCACGCAGTGACATTGAATTCAATCTAATTCGAGTGCCCAAGGTCAATCGTGTCTGCACATTGACAGAACAATTCACCACATCACTGATGGCCAAACTCAATGGCATTACCCATCTGACAGTGGTTATCATTTTGGATTGTTCTTTCGTAGACCAGAACAACGCATCAATGAGACAGTTGGCTCGCATTATCGATCACAATGCGGCTAGTCTAATTTCACTTAAAGTCCATCTCGATGGTTCTAAATCGTGGAGTATAAATGATAATGAAATGGAGATAGATGCTCAAGTGTTATTTGATTCGATCAATCGCATCAAACAACAGCTCAAACACGTGAGCCTCAATGCACAATTCCCAAGCGAACGTTTGTCTAATCGTAGCTTTGCATTTCTGGCACGGGTGCAGAGTTTTACATCAAATAAATTCAGTGTAGTACCAATTTGGGTTCGAATCCGGCCCCAATTTCTACTACTTTCATTGAATCCACACGCAGCTGGTGGAACCTGCAATCCGATTGACATTGGCAAACCGTTTGAGTTGAAAAAGTTGATCAAACTCAATCATCAGTTGTTTGACAAATTCCGTCGATTAGCTGTGTTAGTAGCACCAGGCGATGAAGAAGATGAAGGTGAAGATGAAGCTGAAAGTGAAATAAGAGCACCTGACCCAAGTGGTCCCAAGCGCGTAAGCATGCGGATTTTCGGTGAAAAATTTGTATCACTGAGCAGTCTTGAGCTGTATAACATCCGTTTACCTATAACTAAGATTGCACGATATCTGCACCGCATGACTGGTTTGGTTACTTTAAAGATCAGAAGCATGTTTGATGTAGAGCATCACTTTGAATCCGAAGATGAACTCGTGATTACCCAACTGCCTTCGGTTCGAATGCTGAGCTATAATGTCTGTGGCCCAAATCATTCGGACATTAAGAAAATGCACCTTGGAGAGTTATTTCCCAAACTTCAGGTGTTAGAGTTTAAGCCAGGGAATGTTGGGTGTGGAGAGTGTGCCACCGAACGTCCATTGATAGGCGAGAATGTACGGTCTGGACTTAAGATAACTTGGAAATGTGCTCGGCTCACTTTGCAGTCATTGCCGAGCTTGATTCCAAGTTTGCGCCATGTTCGGTATTCCCCTGCTGTTTTTGATGGAGACGAACAACTTTTACCCGTAGGATTCTACGATTTAGAAAAGTTGACACAACTCATCGATGTCTCTGAGAAGTACGATCTATGAAGCGTAGCCCATCTCCATTACCACATCAACTAAAACTCATGCAACCAAATTCGAACTATTTTAAGACAGTTTTTGCTTCTATTCCTCACCAAATATATAATCTCCCAATTATGATCAACTTTAATTGTAAACATAGCACACACACATACTACTAGTTAATGTGCATTTCATGTATTGTTCGTATTCTTAATAAAAAGTAATCAAAAACATTTGGTAGTTGTTCTTTATCTTGTTCTGTTCGTCGTGTGTGGTTGGTGGCTATGCGATTAGTGAAGGAAGAACACAAAGCCAGTCTTGCTGTTGTGTGTCCTTCTAGAACTTGATAGTGCCCTGTGTATAGTATGGCCAAGTGCCTGTATCTTCCATTGGGGGGAATGACTCCCTCAGCAGCGGGCACAGCACCCAACACCATGGTGGACACTATGAACTGTTTGAGACGTGGAAAGATTTCCATCATCACCGGCTCGAGTTCGCCCTTGAGACTGTCCTCCAAGACGTCGGCCTGAATCCACTCGAGATTGGGGAACAGTTTGGCAATCTTGCTTTTGACAACTGCGGGGGTGAACTCGGGTCCAAGTGGAAAGGTAAGATAGAGTTTGGTGATTCGTGTGTTGGGCGGTACAGCGTCGATCACGTCTTGTAGGATATCAGGGTAGGGGATCGACAGGGTAACTTCACGCAGGCAGTTTAGCCATTAGCCGAAACATCTTGCTCGTCGATGACTGTTTGCACTAACTAACTCTCTGCATTGCTATCTTATCACTTGTCATTATCACACGAATTAAATTGTGATTCGACCGAGAGTGTGCATGTTGTTTCATTATAATCGAAGTCACTTTGAGCCTCATCTGAACGCACACTCACAGAAAATGTACACTTTGTGATAAGATAACATGCCAGTCATATGTTCAGTCATGAACGGGTCAGGTCTGTCTGACTGACTGAGTGACCCTCACCACTGCATGTCGTCAGTTTCTTTACACCATTACAATGCCAATATATGTGTTGACAGTTTCGTATGATGTTATCATGATCGTCAGTTCACTCACACACGGTAACCTACTCGGTGTGGTGCTTTTCTCACGATCAGTCTGACCTTCTCTCTTGGTGGTGAGCTCGGCCAAATAGTCAAACAGTGCCATCTTTGTCATCATCGCAATCACCACCATCACACAGCCTCTGTGCCATCCATGTTTAAGTCGGACCAGTGAAATCAAACCTAACAAATCAGACCAATTGCCGCCATTGCCCTTTAAGTCAAGTCAGTGCAATTCGCTTGCTGCACAGTGTCTCGATGGCTGTGGAGGTGGTGATGGTGATGATGGTTGTTTGGTTGTTAGTGCATATTATGGTGCTTAGCCAATGTAGTCAGTTGAACTTATAATTCTGGAGGAAACAGGCCGAGAGCTTCTTGAGATTTACTATGTCCTAGTGTTATGTTTCACCTCATAAATATTGGAAGTGTCATCGGATCAAATCAATTATGGCACAATAACATTTCGTAGTTTATTACATTTGCACAAGTGGCCAAACTACATTGCCCGTAAATGCCCAGCTAGTGCAATTGACTCACTGTTGGCACTGTGGTAGTCGTGTGATAGTTGCTTCCTGTGAGACGGCCGCATTGGAGCACAAGTGGTGCTCATTTGACAATCAGAGAGCCACTGCCAGTCGGCAACCTTGCTTGTTGTGGTTACTCACTTAGTTCACTTCACTCGCGAGTCGTGCACTGACAGTGAGCACCGACAGAAATTGCACCGAATATATTCGGTAAATATTCACCAAATATATTTAGTAAACGAATTACTAAATATATTCAATAATGGGCAATGGAGTATATTCGGTAATTTTTTACAGAATCTATTTAGTAAATATACAGAATATATTCCATGGGAACGCCCCCTTTTTACCGAATATTTATTGTAGTTATTTACCGAATATACCCTGTAATTTTACTAGATATATTCTCTTTTGACCCGCATTTATATTCCACAAAATACCAAATATATCTTGTAATTGTATAGCACATACATGGTTATACGTAAATAGGATTTATTGGATTGAAAAGATACGGAAATAACATTGAATACATAATACATAATAAACAATACAAAAATGAGTACCGAAAGCAAAAATGTGGTATGCACTGGTATCAATGATAAGGCATGAAAATAGACAAACCGACAAACTTTACCATAACACGTGATCATCGATAGATCGATCTTCTGATCTTCAAAAGCCTGCTCCATTTCAGTCTTCTTCTAAACCATGAGTTTCAGAACACTTGCTCGAAACTTTGTCAGGAATCAGGAATAAATTCGTGTGTAACAGAAATGACAGGAAATACAAGAACCATAGTCTTAAAATAAAAAAGAGAAAGGTTAAAAAGAATTAATTCAGTAAAATAATAATTCTAAATGACAGAGAAGATTGTTATGAATGACAAGTTAGACTATTTAATACAAAGATTAGAAGATACTCACCATTCTAGACTTCCCAAATCATCTCAAACCAGGAATCTTCATTGTTGACGAGTAATCAATGACGACAATATCATGAGTAGAACAGAAACCTTGAATCTTTTAATATGACAAAAAAAATAAAAATTAGAAAATGATAATAAAAATCGAAAAATCCTGATTATTCACGTGTAGAATCTTAAGATTCGAGGGGTTCATGAAAATAAACTTACCATAAACAATTTATCGGTGTGTATGATCTTTATGTGATTTCGTGATGAATCACTGATGATAAACGTCGAGTTGAACAACAGTTGACAATTCCACTAACACAAAAAATTCACAGAATCACGCACAGTTTCACGCACAGTTCATAATAAAGAAATTTTGCAATGCAGTCTACAATTGTAGTTACTTGTGAGTCGAGGTATGATTGAATATTGTTGTTGGAACAAACAAAAATAGATAAAAAGCAATTATTTCGAGAGCAAAGTCTTATTCACGCAAAAGTGAAACAAGCGACAGGCAGCAAACAGTGCAAACTAGTGCATGCAGTGATTGCCGTCCAACCGACACAACCACTCAACTGCCAAATCAACTAGCGCACACACTGAGCGAGCGGGGCGGGCTCTCGCTGGCTGGACTGCAGCTCGCGTTCGCTACTGGTCGCATTCAAATTCAAACTGACATTGCATCATACATACATTCGATATGCAGTCAACGGACAATTGACATTAACAGAATATATTCAGTATTTAGTCAATTGTTATGGAATTTGTCGTTTTATTGTTTAAGCATAAAAACATGTTAGGTCTGAATGAACAGGATATATTTAGTATTTATAAACCAAATATATTTGGTAAGTATCAGAACAAATTGTTCAAAAAGTTTAATGTTTAAGTTGTTTAAAAAATATAATATATTTGGTAAATACACTTAATGTATTCTGTTATTACTATGGGATATATTTTGCACATATATTACTGAATATATCCGGTAATTAGGACATGTATTAAGATTATTATTTACAAAAGTAAAAATATGGATTTTTTATCCCGCCAATTGAAGATAAATTCCAATGGCTCAATTGGAAAATCTTTTGGACCACCAATTTAGGTATATTTAGTAAATGTGCTGAATATATTTGGTAACAAAAGTTAGAATTATCTGAATTTGTGTTATCAGGGCCGGCGGGAGGTCATTTTTTTCTGCCATCGGGCAAGGGCGGCAAGGTCCAAGGGGCGGCAAATGGTCCGAGCGGCATATGGCCGAAAGGGCGGCAGAGTGGCTGGTGGAGGGAAATGGAAGTGGTGGAAGGATGGGCGGTTGTGGATTGGAAGGTGGGCGCCGGTTGAGGGAAGAATGAAGAAAACCCAATCAGTTTTTAACAATTCGATTTCTTTTGCCACATATGACACAGACGACCTAAGTTCGTGGCCTTAAAAAATTGATGATAATATTCGAATTTGTTTGTGTTAAGTTAAAAAGCTTTTATTGGATGGAAAGTAAAAACACAATAAAGAGAAGTATCTTCTTAAGAGAGTGGCGAAGACACTTCGTCGTCCAGGAAACCACCAAGAAGTTGTACGGTTAACCAGACTGAGAAACGGCCACCAAAACAGAGTGGACACAAACTACAAAGTAATGAGAAGCGTTAGCACAAGTCACAAAGACAACCGATCAAAACACATACAAAGCACTCAGTGATCGACTGCTTCAGCCAGCAGGCTTAAATAGAGGAAAGGGCAGTGTTGCTGAGTCACGCTGCGTGGTGATGGTCGGCTATGTTAACAGCAACAAGTGACTAAGTGTGAGTAGTGTTTGTCATTGAGTGGTTGAGTAGTGAGGGAGCACCTATTCTGACAGTTTGATTAACAAGGGTCTTGTCCAGTTGAAGTCACTTAAGAAGTGCATGTCATATCAAAGTTCCTGCATCGATTAGTAAATAAAGACTTTACTGCCACATTTCTCAAGGACATGGATAAATGAATTAGGAAATGTGCTAAGGAATTTTTTTACCTGCCAAATTCGGTTGCCAGCAGTTGGTTCCGTTTCCCTGTCAAGTGCGGTAACCTATTTTGATAGTAAACTTTATTGACCTCTATGGCAATTGCCGATGTAAGCATAAACAGAGGTGTAAATTGATACAATGGCTAGATAGGAGTCGTTCAGAAGCAGAAACTCCATTTTTTTTAAATTTTGATATTATGACGAAAATTAGTTCTGTTAATGATGATTTCTTTAAAAAATAACCATTTGTTAATAAATTGTAAAAGTTTTCCATAATATAGCTCAATTCATACAAATTGAAAATAAATTTATTAATAATTCTGAAGCAGAAACGACTAACTCCAAATGTTGTTTATTCCACTACAGAATAATACTAGGTGCGGTTTATTAGGATGACCCCGAATAGATTTTCGAATTCCCAGCGTTCCAAATCCAAATTGGAATGTTGATACAGTTGTTTACATCACGATTTCATCAAACGAGTAGAACGAGAATCTCAACATGGAATAAGGAGAAACTTTTCCTATTCCAATTGAATCCAATGATGAAAGAAAAAGAAAGTCAAATTTTGAATAAATGAATGTTCTAAAAAGTAAGAGATTACACGGTTTAAGTTATGAAACTCAAAATGGAATATATGTTTTTGCAAAATTGTTTACATATAATTGTTGTGATTGTTCATTTCTGGTATTTTGTCTCTTTTTCTAAAGCAGAAACGACTAACTCCATAGAAATTTCCTTTATTTTATCAAAAAGTGGGCAAACAATTATAACCCGGAAAATATAAACTTAATTATGATGAAATGAAACACAGTTGACATTTCTAAAACCTAAAACATCTTAAAATGCTCAAAAATTCCAAACACTTCTCTAAAATTGATTATTTTAAACTTTAAAACTTCAAAATCGTTTTTCTTCAAAAGTCGAAAAGGGGAGTTAGTCGTTTCAGCCTTTGAACGACTCATATCTACCAAAGATGCATGGCCAAAGGTAGAAACTTTATAGCTGTCTCTCAAACCAGTGCATCTTTGGTAGGTATCAAGCCGTTATCCTAGGACCCTGAGATTTAGGAATCGTAATTTTAATATGAAATTTTAAATATTAGTCAATGTTGCGTAAAAATATACAAACCAAATACTTATTCACTGGTCCCTATTGTTGACAAAAGCCTCAAAATCGTGCCTATGTCTTGCCCAGGCAAGACATTTACTGATCAAGTGGATCGGGGTGTGTTCGGTCAATTGACACTCATACATCGCGTTGCGCTCGATGTCTACTCTGGTCAAGTACTCGTGGAACTTGCCGTGTCCAAACATGAACTGGGTCATGATTAAGTCTGGCATGTTTGAGCACTTCTTCCTGTCCATGATTGTAGGAAAGAAGCGACTAGTTACTTTTCGGTAAGTGGAGGTTGTCCACTGTTGGTTCTATTCAGAATTTGCTTCTTGGCTCATCACTTGCAAGAAATATAATGACGGAATATTGTTGTACGAAATTGTGTTCAGATTCGTCGCTTCCGGAGCCAAATTGTCGGCTTCCTCTATTCCTTCGATCCCAACATGTGCCTTCACCCAACTCAGACATCTGTGGTTGGAGCGTTGTCGAAGAAATTTCCGGATTTTAACTGCGAGTATGTTTCGATTTTTCTTATTGGCAATAGCTTTCAGGGAGGACTCTGCGTCATTTTTAATTGTGGCCTTCTTCTGTTTCTCGAAGCACCAAGTGAAAGCATTCTTAATTGCTAGTAGTTCATATTAAAAGACGCTGCACTCGTGGTCCAAGCGAAATGTTCCATGATGGTGGATGCTGTTTTCTTGGTCTTTGACCACATATGCGCATCCTGTCTGTTTCCTGTTTTTGTCAGTTCGTTTTTTTTCTTTGATCGATTGCGGTAGCTTTGGACTGACGGAGCTGAGATATGAAATTCATGATTATGGCTTTCAAGCGCCTCTCCCAACTCTCTGAATCATGGATAAGTCAAGATGTTGCAAGCTCACCCTGGTTTTCCAAATAACTGAAACGTATCTAACAAATTTTGCCTCACTAAACTTACTCACGGAAGAATCCGCACGGAGCTATCCTCACGGAACAATCCGTACGGAGCTATTCTCACGGAACAATCCACACGGAGCTATCCTCCGGAAGAATCCGCACGGAGCTATCCTCACGGAACAATCCGTACGGAGCTATCTTTACGGAACAATTCGTACAATCTGCAATTTACGGACAAGGGGAATTATTCAATTCAATTTGTTGATTTTATTAACAATTAATCGCACGACGTGAAATTTGTCTCATTTAAATCTCTCGATTGTATAAACGACAACTCGCATGAGTTTTGTTTTTATTTTTTAGATGCAATAAATAAATTATATCGCACGACGACGACGACGTTTCTCAGTTTCTGGTTCCCAAAACAATCTACACCTGAATACAATTCATTGTTTTCAGGACACCTGTGTGACGAATGCACGCGGGCACAAACACAGAAAATAACAGTACACAGTGGTTTGAATGAAATGTTTAATTTGTTTGTACGTATAATATGAGTGATTGTATGTTATTAGTAGGGGCACTTTCACTCAAACCGTGAACCGCGTATGAGGATACAACGTAAGCTTTTATGATTGAATTATTTATTGATCTAGAACTCAGCGTTGATCAAAGGCCAAGTGATCAAAGGTTGATCGAGGGTTGAGAGTTGAATGTCGAATCTTTTACACTGGGTGAGACGAGGGTTAATTTCGAACGCAACTAGTTAGGAAAAGTTTAGCAACAAAAAAAGATTACGCCTTACCCTTGTAGAACTCGGCAGACTCAGACCAATGAGTTTTATCCTGCGAGACAATCCGTGCTTCTTTATGGTACAAACATGGCATACTACTAGCAACTGGAGTCCATAGACTCATCTTTGTAGAAAAGGTAAAATGTTACCTTGGTCCCCCAAGGTAACATTTTTAGGGGGCGGCAGCTGGGTCCCCGGGCAAGGGCGGCAAAAACACCGCACCGGCCCTGTGTGTTATCTATTGAAATAGAATATATTCGATATTGATATACCAAATATACTTGGTACCTGACCAGCATTCCAGTACTGGTTCTTTCATTATTAGCAAAACTAAATATAGTTGGTAAATGTATCGAATTTATTCTGTAATAAAATACCAGATATATTTTGTACTCATAGTGCTGAATATATCTTGTAATTATGACATAAGCTTGAAAATTTGATAAAACAAGTCATGACAGAATATATTTAGTATTGCTTAACAAAATGTATTTTGTTTATTTACCGTCTATATCCAATTTTAAAAATACATTATATATTTAGTAAATTAACCAAATATAATTGGTTTAAAAAAACAAAATATATTTAGTTAAAGAAAAAACCAAATATACTCTGTAATTTAGACCGAATATATCAGATTTATTATTGCACAAAATATATTTGGTAAATTTACTAAATATATCCGGTCACAAAGTATAAGATATATTTTGTAGGATAAAATACAGATTATATCTAGTATTTTTACAGATTATTTTATGTATTTTTGAAACTAATTATATTCTGTGAATAATACGAAATATATTCGGTAGTGGTCAAAAATTACTGAATATATTCGGTGCAATTTCTGTCTGTGTGAGTCAGCAGAAGCAGACACACACGCTCGCTCAATGTTATTGCGCGTCTGTCTGTCTGAACACGTCATTTTCGTCAATCTCACCAATCAAATATCATCAAAACATATCGTTCATTTGAATTGTCTTGTTTATTAATGTGCACTGTACAACAACAACATAACGACCACGACAGGACATATCATGTGACATGATTCATGTCATACTGACCAACACACACGAATACACTGGCCAGACCGAACTTTGACTGCACACTGACTCGAATCAACCAACCAATCAAAGCATGGATTTTTTTTCTGTTTCACCATTATCATCACCACTTCTACCTTGTCGTGATGACCCACTGTCAGATGATGATGATGAAGATGATGATGAGTTAAATGACCTGTCACAGATTGAACTTGGGAACGAACAACAAATGCGTGATTATCAGGTTTGACTTATATCCCTTTTTCAGTTCAAAAGTGGTCTTTTATATTGAAAATCTTTTGTTGCTAGTGTTCTCTATTCGAGAGATCCATTCACTCGAATCTGCTCATCAGCCTCTCGAGCCAAGAGGACAAAACACAGATTGCCATTGATTTGATCAAGAACAAACTGCACCAAACAGATGCCTATCCTGAGGTGGCCCGGAGGACAAGTTCTCAATTTGATGATCTTTGACGAGTTGGCTCATGACGATGTTGTTGTGTCGAGTACGGCTCAAGTCTCAAACCACCATCATCATCACGAGTACCGCCAACTAATGGACCTCTACCGTGAATGGATGTCGAAATCAAATCCAGCCGAGGCTCAACGTCCACGAATCCTCGGACTGTGTGACTCACTGTTTAGTTGTGCTCAAATCGAGCCCAACGATATTCTGCCTCGTATTAGACAGTTTGAAGAAGTTATGAAGGCCAAGTACACGGACGACACTGCAAGTTACATCATCAAGCAGGATAATGTCTTCACGAAGCCTGGATTCGTCTGTGGACCACCTTGGTTTTGGTGGTTTAGGTGGTGCTAAATAAAATGACTACTCGATGCAACGATTTAATGATCCTCATTTATGAGTAAGTGTCTACTGGCTACATCTGTCCACCTCGAGGTCGAGCACAACGAGATGTGTCTCACTTTGTGAAAGCAGTGATCACTTCCATTACAGTTGATCACATTCTGCTAGACTATTTGATGATTTCATTTGGTGTGCACAGTGGCCAAAACGAGACTGCAGAGTAAACAAAGTTGAGATCAGTGAGATGTGATGTGTGCGAGTGAGTGTACCATGTGCGCGCCCAGCAATGTGTGCGGTGCACTCTCTGCAGTACACGATTACTTCGAAAAACAATAGCCATTGTGAATTAAACACAAAATACACCAGCGAGCTCAAGAATCAGTTTGTCTTTGTTGAGCACTGGTCAGTGAGCAAATCAAAAGAACCAATCTGGTCGGTAGGACCCATTACACGTTCAGTTGTGGCTGCTTGCAACTTGCCATTAGGCACAATCTGTTCTGTGCTGCTGGTCGTCAGTATTGCCACTTTGGTATGTCCCACAACGATGGCCTAGTAGAGCAGTGCCAATCGCATTGCCTACCGAGGCACCATTGCGGGCGATGTTATTGATCAAATGTGTTCGAATGATCAAGATGATCACCTGATAATTAAATAGAAATACACTTTTATGCATGGTAGTGCTTTCGCCGTAGACTGCACCATTTACTGCCCAAATCGCCACCGCCATCCTCTCTGGTGGCTAAAGTGATTTTTCGAATTGTTTTGAATAATCATCCATTAGCTCCACGATTGGTGTTCGATGTGACCGTGGATATCATCCTGTGGTTGAGACTGACAAATTTCATCAATCTAATCTTGGCACTCAAGATATTTGATATTTTGGTTTGGGACTTCGGACAGAGCTAGAACTTGACACAATGGCAGTGCCTTGTAGTCAACGGTTTGTTTGTGTGTGTTATGTGCGCCTTAGTGCGTGTATTTCTCGCTGAGTGTGTCGAGTGACTGTGTGTTCAGTGTAAACTGGTGAATGCCTTGGTTTTGTTCACCGAAGGAACCAGCACTGGAACTGGCGCTAATACCGAAAAACCAAGAAGACTTACAGCAAATGGCCCAAAAGACCACTGGCTGCCACTCCAATCATACCGAACAGTAACACTCCTACCTATTCGAAGGCGTCAAGAACTTTGTACCAACGTTGCATTGTTATTATTGTTCTACTTCTGCTACTGGTCAACAACAGCAATCACGCAGCTCTGTAATCATCGGTCTAAACCATCCCAACACTGTCACAGTACAAGCCATCACAACCACTTGACACTGGACAATGGCATTTCGGGTGCGAATCTCATTCCTGATGGGCACATCGATGTGCAAGAGCATGATACTGTGAAGATGAATAGTGACGGTGATGGTGACGGTCACATGAATGATCCTTGTAAGAATGATTGTGACCATAGTGCATGTGGCAACGATGCCGAAGAGATTTGATTAAGAATTTATGATGTTCTATCGATTGACCAGCAACCGAAGCCCGCGCCAACCGAACTAGCAGTCCCAATGGCTTTGCACAGCGTATCGAACTAGCAAAAAAGCCGAACAGGACTAAAGTGAACTCCTGGAAGCGGCACAAGTTAACGGTCAAACTGGTTAACCTTAGCTAACCTAAGCATCCATTTTAGCTCGCCTTAAACAACAATCGATACGTCAATAAACTCAAACTCGATTGCTCAAGCAGGAGAATAAAAAGAGCCAGTCTGAAGATGGGAATGAGGCTTCAACTGATGTTGGTGGTGCTGATGAATATAGGAAAAACCCGAAAAACTTCAAGAACCAAGCCTCCAAGTAAGTCTCGAAAGCAGAACGAGACTAAGACGAAGTTTAAAGCCGGTACCAAACCGAAACACAAAGCTAAAGCGCTAACACCGAAGAAACCGATCATCGGGTCTCGTGCATCGGTCGAAGTACATCATACCCTAACAGATGGAACTGCTCAAGAAGAGCTCCCGCACCTTCTGCCAATGACTGTACTGTGAGTAGCCATTCAAGCGAAAGGACTATCTCGAAATGAATCAATATCTCAATGATAACACGATCGTTGACACAACGAACGAATTTGAATGCGTTCGAGGGGTTGAGCTAGAAACCTTTGGGGACAAAGAAAGGCAATGCTGCTTTCCGGTGGGACAAATACAATTGACAATTGAGGAAAGTGGGACAGTTACATTAAACTTAATTAAACTGTGAAGACAGACACCTTGTACGTTGACACATTTTGATACGCGCAATTGTGTGTCACGACCACAGAGATAAACAACACAAGTTTTTACCCATAAATGGACATTTTATTAAGTTTTAAATGGGACAGTATTGTCTAGTACAAGTATTTATTTACAATGTGTATTACTAAATCAATTAACTACAGGAAAAGATTAAAACTCAACGAAATATAGGATACAGGATCATGAGAAATTGTTTTTTTTTGGAAACTAACAATGCGGCCACTCTATTCTATTGAATCTAAAGGAGTGTTTATGAATTGAATTTGAGATACATAGAGATTTGTGCCATAGAGAGCAAACTCATATTTGTGTGTTTCATGTTTCATTCATTGAACGCGTATGAGTGCAGCATTGGAGAAATGCCAGAATTGTACAGAGAGCGTTTGTACACCTCAACACGCTTCAGTGCATTCGACAGCTCCAAATGGCGAACATAATCAGCGATAAACTGGTCACGCAGTTCTCGGCTGTCGTAGTGCTGTTCGTCAACTTGGAAAGCTGGTTGCTCATCTGCGGCATCTTCACCATGCCAATCCATCTGTACAACAAAAGGATTTTCGGCAATTACTCTTCGATTCTGGTCTCTCTCATCATCAATCTCATTGAACAGATGGTCTTCAACCTGTCCCATATTGGCATTTAGATGAATCAATCGGAACATACGTGCCAACGCAATGTCACGTTCAGGCTGTACCAAATTATCATTTCTTGCTCGATGTTCATCAATGGCATGACGAAAGTTTGGATCGGCTTCAATGTCCTCGAACCAAACTTCCATTCCCATGTCTGGCATAATGTTGACTTCCAGTCGGGGTTGCATTTGACAATCCACAAACTTCACCTTTCCCACAGAGGGAAATATCCACTCGAAATTGATTGCGAGCAAATCATCTCGTTTCCTGGTGACCACTTCGAGTGTCAAATTCTTGATTGCGTTTAAATGCGGAACTGTGCGCTTGTGCACATCTTTGTCCCATACAATGAAATTGGGCTCACGGAAGTTGAGGAACAATTCCAAGTCAACCAAGTTGCTCAATTTCTCCAATGACTGTGCCAATTTATTGAAGGAAAGCTGTTGACCAATGCGAATTGATAAAGCGGACAACGAGGTGAATTTGTCAGTGATGGCATTGAGCTGTGCTTGATCTGCAAACTCGCGAACAATGTCCAATCGTTCAAAATTAATAGCAATGTGTTCCACTTTGTTCAACTCTTCTCCACTGGACAGTTTGTTTCGAATGTCAATGCGAATGGATGAATCGTTTTTGACGAATTCAGCCAACGAACTGAACAGTATTTCCATATCATCAGGTGAAATGAAGTTGAATTGGTCCAACTGACCAAGGACAGCAAAATTCAGTGGTGGATCAATCGAATTAAGAAATACCAAAGTCAGATGCTTCAATTTGGTAAGATCATTCAGTTTCTCTAACAAGATTTTTGCTTTGTTGTTGAAAACTCTGCTCACATCATCATTCACATCATTCCATCTCTCATTGGTTCGTTGAATTGTGACTTTCAGGCATACCAGCTTGTCCTTCCAATCATCCAATAGTTTGACCAATTGAATAATGTCGTAACACGTACGCAGTTGCAGCACGATTTCAAAATGAGTCACATTTGTGAATATATTCACAATTTTGCACAGATTCTCATTAATAAGGTCAGGACGAGACCATTCGAGGTGATACGATGAAATGCGTTCATTCTTTGGCAGATGAACAGATGGAAAAATCTCCTGACTTAAGTCGCGTAGTTGGACAGCACCGTCACCTATGAGAAAGGTGAGCGAATGTACTTGGCCACAACATTGCACGACAGAGCGGAACCATTCTTTGCAGACAATGCCAATCACAAGAAGGTCGGACAATTTGAGTTTGTGAAAGACTTCGGCCAAAGCATCCACGTTCGTGTTTGGTTGGGCCATTTTGTAGACTGAGAAGTGAAGAGATAGATAGAGAGATAGAGAGAGAGAGAGAGAGAGAGAGAGAGAGAGAGAGAGAGAGAGAGAGAGAGAGAGAGAGAGAGAGAGAGAGAGAGGGAGTGAGAGAGGGAGTGAATGAGAGAGTGAAAGTGATAGAGAGAGAGAGAGAGAGAGAGAGAGAGAGAGAGAGAGAGTGAGAGAGAGAGAGTGAGAGAGAGAGAGAGAGAGGGAGTGAATGAGAGAGAGAGAGAGAGAGAGAGAGAGAGAGAGAGAGAGAGAGAGAGAGAGAGAGTGAAAGTGATAGAGAGAGAGAGAGAGAGAGAGAGAGAGAGAGAGAGAGAGAGAGAGAGAGAGAAGTATATTGAGTCAAATTAGGTTCTAATTACAGTTGACTTAGGGGCAAATTTGGGAATTTGGACACACGTAAAGATGTGTGTTTTCAAAAATGAAAACAAATAACTCTAGAACTCTTATATAACAAATTTATATATTTATGTGGTCAAAATATGTCGGAGAATGTCTAGTATGGACAATATAATTGTAACATATGTTGTGGTGTAGGGTGAATGAAAATGAAAAGTAGTGAAATTATGTGATGTAGGATGGTTGTGATGAATTTGGTTGCACTGCAGCAGTGTAGTAGTGGTGCCTTCCTATTGATTGAAAAGGAAGGAAACTTGAAGCAAAATCACATTAAATCGTAAAGGTTGACAGAAAACTTGGGAGATCGTGAGGATTTTGTGCGATTCGAGTTGGCTTGCACTGGTTGGCACTGGATCTGGCTCATCAGACAGACAGACAGACAGACAGACAGTCATAAAAGCACGGGCAACACAGCGCCACTGCACCTACTGAACCAACACCAGTGACTCAGACAGACAGACAGACAGACAGACAGAGTCGGGACAGAAAATCGATAATAGAATATAGAAAGGAACAGAGTACCGCATACACTCCAAGCCAGACACAGAGCACTACACAACACTAAACAGCCAACATCGTCATCAGCACCAGTGAGACCGACTGTGAGAGAAGGCAAATGCAACCGGAGAAACTCAGGAGAGCCATTCGCACAGCACACGAGTGTTGTTGTTCCAACACAAGCCAAATACAACACAGCACAAAGCGCGTTTAGTAGAAGTTATAATTTCACATTCCGGTTCTCTCCTTGACTAGAGGCATAGGTTCAGACTTTAGGTTTTAGGCTAGATTTCTTGTTATTACTTTCTACATTGATTGACACAGAACTCTACCAATTACAAAAGTCTTTCTCCCTGAGAACATTAGGAAAAGACAATTTTGTGCCTTTTTGGTTTCGTTGGTCGGCGGATTACTAGTGCAGTCGTGCCGTTCACTGTGACTATATAGATAAAGCAGCATCTCACTTATGCCTAAGACCACTGTGTGCACTCTCTCTCTCTCTCTCTCTCTCTCTCTCTCTCTCTCCTTCTCTCTCCGAACCCCCTAGCTCCAAAATATCAGCACATCACTAGCGGCATCGTCTAGATAGCGAGGTATGGTTTGTTGGTGGTAGGCCGAGCAGGTGAACAGACGGAGTGAAGTGCGAGCCGAGTCGGCAATGACATTGCAATGGTCAACACACACAACTCACAACAACCTCAACAAACACGAAACACTGGTTGGCCTGTCGTTTAGAGCCAGATTGACACTGCCGCACTGAGTATCCCGTCGAATCGTGTCGTATTTAGCTGTGCCGAGACACTCAGCAAGCAGCAGCAAGCAGCCAACCAATTGCCGACTCTGTGTGTGTGCAGTGTGCCACTGTCCGTGTGTGCCTGTGCTGAGCCGTCGGTGCGTATTTCGCGAGTTTGTGTGCGGAGTTGCCGAGAGTCGAAAGCTGAGAGATCGAGTGAGACGACTTGTGTCGAGTTGAGACACAAGTCGTATTCACATTCACTTTGGCGTTCGCGTTCATTTTCATATCATTTCACCTCAATTCACTCATTCGCCTCTGAGCCGCGCGCATTGTTGTGTTGTTGTTTCGCTTGTTGCTCGTGCTGCGTACGTGCTTTCCACTGGCTCGTTTCGTTTTGTATGTGT
Organism: Rhizoglyphus robini; assembly: GCA_023373905.1. Taxonomy (NCBI): domain Eukaryota; kingdom Metazoa; phylum Arthropoda; class Arachnida; order Sarcoptiformes; family Acaridae; genus Rhizoglyphus; species Rhizoglyphus robini. Next base: position 2,680,116 of record JAKIJQ010000021.1, read on the forward strand.
GTGTCCCCCTCATTGCACACACGACTGTCCCGAGTGGCGATTGAGTGGCCAGTGGCCAATGGTGTCACATACACAGCATACCACAACACAACCGTCACACACAGGTGTCCCATCCACATCACTGCGCTATCACTCACTGGTCGAGTCGGCCTGTGACTCGATGCACTCGACATTCAGGTGCCCATCAATCAGATGATGAACAAGATCGGCACCGATGTGCCCTTTATCGAGTCGGTGCTCAGTGACCTGATCAAGGAGGACGAGTTCACCGCCAAACTGCTCGATATCAATCGAACTGTCCTCCGAGAGGGCATTGCCGCCGAGCACTCGTAGGGCATATTCCGGTCCGATTACATTGTCGACTCGGCCAATCTGCTCAAGCAGGTGGAGGTGAACGCCATTTCGGTGTCCTTTGCTGGCCTCGCTCCGAGTGTGTCTCAATTCCATCGTTACACGCTGAAGCACTTTAAGGGTTACAACGATGGTGCGATCGATCAGCTGTTGCCCAAGAATTCGTCCCTTGACGATGTGGCCCAGGCACTGGTGGATTCACACTTGATCTACAGCAAGCCAAGCAAAGTTACGTGCTCAAGCCCAACCGAGAGGGCGGTGGTAACAATTACTTCAACGATGAAATCCTCGACAAACTGAGCGAGATTGCTAACACTGACCAGGAGGGCGCCTACACCCTGATGGAGTACATTCACCACACACCACTGGAGGGACTCATTCTACGACCAGATCAGTCACTGGCGGAGCAGATTGCCGCCGAGCATACCATCAAGAACGAGTTAGGCGTGTATGGCACCATTCTCACCGACAAGTCAGGCGCCAATGTGCTGTTCAACTGCAAGGCTGGTCATCTGCTGCGAGCCAAAAGTGCAGACAGCAACGAGACGGGCATCATGGCTGGGGCGGGCGCCATCGATTCGCCCTTTCTGCTGGTCAACTACTGAGCCATGAGAAGGTAATCAATCAATAGTCACTGGTCCCACCCAACAACTGTTTGCATTTCATTTAATTGTGTTTGTTTGTGTGTTGTGTTTATTGTTATAACTATTGTTGTTTGCTCTGCTTGATACAATACATCATTGATTCAATATGTGAGATTCCATTATGTTTCGGTTTCGATTCGGTTTGTGTGTTTGTGTTGGTTTGTGTGTGTGTCCTATGACATGTTTGTTTTTTGCCTAACTGGTGTATTACGTGTAATATATTGCACTCCTATGGCTCGTAGGCCAACATTGGACTGAGCCACTTTTCAGTCTCCTCAAGGGACATCTTCTTGCGGGCAGCATACGACACCACTTGATCTTGCTGAATCTTGCCCACCGCAAAGTAAGCCGATTTCGGGTAAGCAAAGTAGATTCCACATGTAGAGGCGGCCGGCCAGATGGCCAACGAGTCAGTAAGTTCGATTCCAGTCTGGGCGAACACATCCATCACCTTCCACATGGTCTCCTTCTCGGTGTGGTCAGGCTGACTCGGATTGCCGGGCGCAGGGCGGATGTACTCGTACTTTACTTTGGTCCACATGAATGTCCTCGTACTCTTCGGAGATGTCATCGAGAAAGTCCTCCTTCTGCTTGTCGTCGAGCAGTTTCGAGGAGATCACCACACTTTTGGATGCGTCCAGACAGTGAATCACCGGGCCACGTTATCGGGGCGCAATGTTGACGGCTGTGTGCTTGCGAGATGTGGTCGCACCACCAATCAGCAGCGGAATTTTGTAGTTGAGCTGTTCCAACTCCTTGGCCACGTGAATCATCTCGTTGAGCGACGGTGTGATCAGTCCACTCAGGCACATAATGTCTGCATTGTGTTCGTTGATTGCCTCGATGATCTTTTCGCACGGAGTCATCACGCCCAGGTCAACCACCTTGAAGTTGTTGCACGCGAGCACCACATCCACAATGTTCTTGCCAATGTCGTGCACATCTCCCTTCACGGTGGCAATCACCACTGTGGCCATGTGTTCGTCCTCCTCTGCGTTTTCATTGTTTGCATCCTTTTCTGCCTTTTCAGCTTCCATGAAGGGTATCAAGTGGCAACCGCCTTCTTCATCACCCGAGCCGACTTGATCACCTGTGGCAGGAACATCTTGCCATTACCAAACAGATCGCCCACAATGCCAATGCCCTTCATCAGCGGTCCCTCGATCACGTGCAGTGGTCGAGGATACTTGTCCTTGTTGAGGCGACACTCCTCTACGTCCAACTCAACATACTGGTCAATGCCCTTCACAATGGCATGCTCCAGTCGGGCCTCCGAACTCTCGAGTCTCCAGTCGGCCACAGTCGCGGCACTCTTCTCTTTCTTGCTGTGTGTCTGTGCATATTCGAGCAACTTCTCGGTGCCGTTCGAGTTTCGATTCAGAATGATGTCCTCGCACAGGACGAGCAGTTCCTCCTCAATGTCAGTGTAGAGTGGCAGTGCACCAGCGTTCACAATGCCCATGTCCATGCCCGCCTTGATGGTACAGAAAGATTGAATACGGATCTTCACGGATCTTCTCCATTCCAAGGAAGGAGAAGGACAAATTGGACACACCGTCATTGATGTGACAACCGGGACAGCAGGCCTTGATACGTCGGGCCGCCTCAATGAAATTCACTCCATTGTTGTTGTGCTCCTCCATGCCCGTACCAATGGTGAGAATGTTCGGATCGAAGATGATGTCATTCGGGTTGAAGTCAATCCGGTCACCGACCAACAGATGGTACGATCGCTTGCAGATGGCTACCTTATCGTCCGTCTCTGCAGCCTATCCCTACTCATCGATAACCATCACCACCACGGCGCAACCAAAGTTTTTGATGGTGCCTTGTTGTGAGATGTGTGCCACGTTTGGCTTGTGGCATTTAATGTCGGACACAATATCGAATAGAATCACATTGTATCACATCATATTAAATCGCAACAATTAGAGGTTGTATGTGACACGAACTACTGCAGTCAGTTGGTGCAATTAGTCACTGATTTTGAGGCGCGAAGATTTAGTGTGATGCATTCTTGATTGAATGGAGTAACTTGACCATACAAACATGCAGTCTATGTGGTCCAAATTAATTAGACAACAGACAAACACAAAGTGGATAAATCCGATAATGTGTTCGACATTTACATGCTCATGTGTCGTGTCAATGTGTTGTTCATTTAAGCAGCATTTGGACGGTGTGTTCGTGGTGTGGCAACGATATTGTTGATTGACCAATCAAACCAGTCACACGAGTGACCAAACTACAAACCTAAAACACATGAGAATTGCATGCACCGAATCATCGAGTGTTGGCTCATTCTCACAGAACCATTACATCACTAATTCAAAAAACTGAGTGTCAATTTTGTTGAATAGAACCGAATCGAACTCATTCGCTCTGTGTGTCTTGCTCGTCGATGACTGTTTGCACTAACTCTAACTAACTCTCTGCATTGCTATCTTATCACTTGTCATTATCACACGAATTAAATTGTAATTCGACCGAGAGTGTGCATGTTGTTTCATTATAATCGAAGTCACTTTGAGCCTCATCTGAACGCACACTCACAGAAAATGTACACTTTGTGATAAGATAACATGCCAGTCATATGTTCAGTCATGAACGGGTCAGGTCTGTCTGACTGACTGAGTGACCCTCACCACTGCATGTCGTCAGTTTCTTTACACCATTACAATGCCAATATATGTGTTGACAGTTTTGTATGATGTTATCATGATCGTCAGTTCACTCACACACGGTAACCTACTCGGTGTGGTGCTTTTCTCACGATCAGTCTGACCTTCTCTCTTGGTGGTGAGCTCGGCCAAATAGTCAAACAGTGCCATCTTTGTCATCATCGCAATCACCACCATCACACAGCCTCTGTGCCATCCATGTTTAAGTCGGACCAGTGAAATCAAACCTAACAAAACAGACCAATTGCCGCCATTGCCCTTTAAGTCAAGTCAGTGCAATTCGCTTGCTGCACAGTGTCTCGATGGCTGTGGAGGTGGTGATGGTGATGATGGTTGTTTGATTGTTAGTGCATATTATGGTGCTTAGCCAATGTAGTCAGTTGAACTTATAATTCTGGAGGAAACAGGCCGAGAGCTTCTTGAGATTTACTATGTCCTAGTGTTATGTTTCACCTCATAAATATTGGAAGTGTCATCGGATCAAATCAATTATGGCACAATAACATTTCGTAGTTTATTACATTTGCACAAGTGGCCAAACTACATTGCCCGTAAATGCCCAGCTAGTGCAATTGGTCTGACTCACTGTTGGCACTGTGGTAGTCGTGTGATAGTTGCTTCCTGTGAGACGGCCGCATTGGAGCACAAGTGGTGCTCATTTGACAATCAGAGAGCCACTGCCAGTCGGCAACCTTGCTTGTTGTGGTTACTCACTTAGTTCACTTCACTCGCGAGTCGTGCACTGACAGTGAGTCAGCAGAAGCAGACACACACGCTCGCTCAATGTTATTGCGCGTCTGTCTGTCTGAACACGTCATTTTCGTCAATCTCACCAATCAAATATCATCAAAACATATCGTTCATTTGAATTGTCTTGTTTATTAATGTGCACTGTACAACAACAACATAACGACCACGACAGGACATATCATGTGACATGATTCATGTCACACTGACCAACACACACGAATACACTGGCAAGACCGAACTTTGACTGCACACTGACTCGAATCAACCAACCAATCAAAGCATGGATTTTTTTTCTGTTTCACCATTATCATCACCACTTCTACCTTGTCGTGATGACCCACTGTCAGATGATGATGATGAAGATGATGATGAGTTAAATGACCTGTCACAGATTGAACTTGGGAACGAACAACAAATGCGTGATTATCAGGTTTGACTTATATCCCTTTTTCAGTTCAAAAGTGGTCTTTTATATTGAAAATCTTTTGTTGCTAGTGTTCTCTATTCGAGAGATCCATTCACTCGAATCTGCTCATCAGCCTCTCGAGCCAAGAGGACAAAACACAGATTGCCATTGATTTGATCAAGAACAAACTGCACCAAACAGATGCCTATCCTGAGGTGGCCCGGAGGACAAGTTCTCAATTTGATGATCTTTGACGAGTTGGCTCATGACGATGTTGTTGTGTCGAGTACGGCTCAAGTCTCAAACCACCATCATCATCACGAGTACCGCCAACTAATGGACCTCTACCGTGAATGGATGTCGAAATCAAATCCAGCCGAGGCTCAACGTCCACGAATCCTCGGACTGTGTGACTCACTGTTTAGTTGTGCTCAAATCGAGCCCAACGATATTCTGCCTCGTATTAGACAGTTTGAAGAAGTTATGAAGGCCAAGTACACGGACGACACTGCAAGTTACATCATCAAGCAGGATAATGTCTTCACGAAGCCTGGATTCGTCTGTGGACCACCTTGGTTTTGGTGGTTTAGGTGGTGCTAAATAAAATGACTACTCGATGCAACGATTTAATGATCCTCATTTATGAGTAAGTGTCTACTGGCTACATCTGTCCACCTCGAGGTCGAGCACAACGAGATGTGTCTCACTTTGTGAAAGCAGTGATCACTTCCATTACAGTTGATCACATTCTGCTAGACTATTTGATGATTTCATTTGGTGTGCACAGTGGCCAAAACGAGACTGCAGAGTAAACAAAGTTGAGATCAGTGAGATGTGATGTGTGCGAGTGAGTGTACCATGTGCGCGCCCAGCAATGTGTGCGGTGCACTCTCTGCAGTACACGATTACTTCGAAAAACAATAGCCATTGTGAATTAAACACAAAATACACCAGCGAGCTCAAGAATCAGTTTGTCTTTGTTGAGCACTGGTCAGTGAGCAAATCAAAAGAACCAATCTGGTCGGTAGGACCCATTACACGTTCAGTTGTGGCTGCTTGCAACTTGCCATTAGGCACAATCTGTTCTGTGCTGCTGGTCGTCAGTATTGCCACTTTGGTATGTCCCACAACGATGGCCTAGTAGAGCAGTGCCAATCGCATTGCCTACCGAGGCACCATTGCGGGCGATGTTATTGATCAAATGTGTTCGAATGATCAAGATGATCACCTGATAATTAAATAGAAATACACTTTTATGCATGGTAGTGCTTTCGCCGTAGACTGCACCATTTACTGCCCAAATCGCCACCGCCATCCTCTCTGGTGGCTAAAGTGATTTTTCGAATTGTTTTGAATAATCATCCATTAGCTCCACGATTGGTGTTCGATGTGACCGTGGATATCATCCTGTGGTTGAGACTGACAAATTTCATCAATCTAATCTTGGCACTCAAGATATTTGATATTTTGGTTTGGGACTTCGGACAGAGCTAGAACTTGACACAATGGCAGTGCCTTGTAGTCAACGGTTTGTTTGTGTGTGTTATGTGCGCCTTAGTGCGTGTATTTCTCGCTGAGTGTGTCGAGTGACTGTGTGTTCAGTGTAAACTGGTGAATGCCTTGGTTTTGTTCACCGAAGGAACCAGCACTGGAACTGGCGCTAATACCGAAAAACCAAGAAGACTTACAGCAAATGGCCCAAAAGACCACTGGCTGCCACTCCAATCATACCGAACAGTAACACTCCTACCTATTCGAAGGCGTCAAGAACTTTGTACCAACGTTGCATTGTTATTATTGTTCTACTTCTGCTACTGGTCAACAACAGCAATCACGCAGCTCTGTAATCATCGGTCTAAACCATCCCAACACTGTCACAGTACAAGCCATCACAACCACTTGACACTGGACAATGGCATTTCGGGTGCGAATCTCATTCCTGATGGGCACATCGATGTGCAAGAGCATGATACTGTGAAGATGAATAGTGACGGTGATGGTGACGGTCACATGAATGATCCTTGTAAGAATGATTGTGACCATAGTGCATGTGGCAACGATGCCGAAGAGATTTGATTAAGAATTTATGATGTTCTATCGATTGACCAGCAACCGAAGCCCGCGCCAACCGAACTAGCAGTCCCAATGGCTTTGCACAGCGTATCGAACTAGCAAAAAAGCCGAACAGGACTAAAGTGAACTCCTGGAAGCGGCACAAGTTAACGGTCAAACTGGTTAACCTTAGCTAACCTAAGCATCCATTTTAGCTCGCCTTAAACAACAATCGATACGTCAATAAACTCAAACTCGATTGCTCAAGCAGGAGAATAAAAAGAGCCAGTCTGAAGATGGGAATGAGGCTTCAACTGATGTTGGTGGTGCTGATGAATATAGGAAAAACCCGAAAAACTTCAAGAACCAAGCCTCCAAGTAAGTCTCGAAAGCAGAACGAGACTAAGACGAAGTTTAAAGCCGGTACCAAACCGAAACACAAAGCTAAAGCGCTAACACCGAAGAAACCGATCATCGGGTCTCGTGCATCGGTCGAAGTACATCATACCCTAACAGATGGAACTGCTCAAGAAGAGCTCCCGCACCTTCTGCCAATGACTGTACTGTGAGTAGCCATTCAAGCGAAAGGACTATCTCGAAATGAATCAATATCTCAATGATAACACGATCGTTGACACAACGAACGAATTTGAATGCGTTCGAGGGGTTGAGCTAGAAACCTTTGGGGACAAAGAAAGGCAATGCTGCTTTCCGGTGGGACAAATACAATTGACAATTGAGGAAAGTGGGACAGTTACATTAAACTTAATTAAACTGTGAAGACAGACACCTTGTACGTTGACACATTTTGATACGCGCAATTGTGTGTCACGACCACAGAGATAAACAACACAAGTTTTTACCCATAAATGGACATTTTATTAAGTTTTAAATGGGACAGTATTGTCTAGTACAAGTATTTATTTACAATGTGTATTACTAAATCAATTAACTACAGGAAAAGATTAAAACTCAACGAAATATAGGATACAGGATCATGAGAAATTGTTTTTTTTTGGAAACTAACAATGCGACTACTCTATTCTATTGAATCTAAAGGAGTGTTTATGAATTGAATTTGAGATACATAGAGATTTGTGCCATAGAGAGCAAACTCATATTTGTGTGTTTCATGTTTCATTCATTGAACGTGTATGAGTGCAGCATTGGAGAAATGTCAGAATTGTACAGAGAACGTTTGTACACCTCAACACGCTTCAGTGCATTCGACAGCTCCAAATGGCGAACATAATCCGCGATAAACTGGTCACGCAGTTCTCGGCTGTCGTAGTGCTGTTCGTCAACTTGGAAAGCTGGTTGCTCATCTGCGGCATCTTCACCATGCCAATCCATCTGTACAACAAAAGGATATTCGGCAATTACTCTTCGATTCTGGTCTCTCTCATCATCAATCTCATTGAACAGATGGTCTTCAACCTGTCCCATATTGGCATTTAAATGAATCAATCGGAACATACGTGCCAACGCAATGTCACGTTCAGGCTGTACCAAATTATCATTTCTTGCTCGATGTGCATCAATGGCATGACGAAAGTTTGGATCGGCCTCAATGTCCTCGAACCAAACTTCCATTCCCATGTCTGGCATAATGTTGACTTCCAGTCGGGGTTGCATTTGACAATCCACAAACTTCACCTTTCCCACAGAGGGAAATATCCACTCGAAATTGATTGCGAGCAAATCATCTCGTTTCCTGGTGACCACTTCGAATGTCAAATTCTTGATTGCGCTTAAATGCGGAACTGTGCGCTTGTGCACATCTTTGTCCCATACAACGAAATTGGGCTCACGGAAGTTGAGGAACAATTCCAAGTCAACCAAGTTGCTCAATTTCTCCAATGACTGTGCCAATTTATTGAAGGAAAGCTGTTGACCAATGCGAATTGATAAAGCGGACAACGAGGTGAATTTGTCAGTGATGGCATTGAGCTGTGCTTGATCTGCAAACTCGCGAACAATGTCCAATCGTTCAAAATTAATAGCAATGTGTTCCACTTTGTTCAACTCTTCTCCACTGGACAGTTTGTTTCGAATGTCAATGCGAATGGATGAATCATTTTTGACGAATTCAGCCAACGAACTGAACAGTATTTCCATATCATCCGGAGAAATGAAGTTGAATTGGTCCAACTGACCAAGGACAGCAAAATTCAGTGGTGGATCAATCGAATTAAGAAATACCAAAGTCAGATGCTTCAATTTGGTAAGATCGTTCAGTTTCTCTAACAAGATTTTTGCTTTGTTCTTGAAAACTCTGCTCACATCATCATTCACATCATTCCATCTCTCATTGGTTCGTTGAATTGTGACTTTCAGGCATACCAGCTTGTCCTTCCAACTATCCAGTAGTTTGACCAATTGAATAATGTCGTAACACGTACGCAGTTGCAGCACGATTTCAAAATGAGTCACATTTGTGAATATATTCACAATTTTGCACAGATTTTCATTAATAAGGTCAGGACGAGACCATTCGAGGTGATACGATGAAATGCGTTTATTTGTTGGCAGACGAACAGAAGGAAAAATCTCCTGACTTAAGTCGCGTAGTTGGACAGCACCGTCACCTATGAGAAAGGTGAGCGAATGTACTTGGCCACAACATTGCACGACAGAGCGGAACCATTCTTTGCAGACAATACCAATCACAAGAAGGTCGGACAATTCGAGTTTGTGAAAGACTTCGGCCAAAGCATCCACGTTCGTGTTTGGTTGGGCCATTTTGTAGCCTGAGAAGGGAAGAGAGAGAGAGAGAGAGAGAGAGAGAGAGAGAGAGAGAGAGAGAGAGAGAGAGAGAGAGAGAGAGAGAGAGAGAGTGAGAGAGAGAGAGAGAGAGAGAGAGAGAGAGAGAGAGAGAGAGAGGGAGTGAATGAGAGAGAGAGAGAGAGAGAGAGAGAGAGCAGTATATTGAGTTCAATTAGGCTCGAATTACAGTTGAATTAAGGGCTAATCAAGAATTTGGGAATTTGGACACACGTAAGGATGTGTGTTTTAAAAAATGAAATAACAAATTTATATATTTATGTTGTTAAAAAATGTTGAAGAGTGTCTAGTAAGGACAATGCAATTGTAACATATGGTCTCATGTGGTGTAAGATGATTGGAAATGAAAAGTAGTGAAGTTATGTGATGTAGGATGGTTGTGATGAATTTGGTTGCACTGCAGCAGTGTGGTTGTGGTGCCTTCTTGTTGATCGAAAAGGATGATAACTTGAAGCAAAATTACATTAAATCGTAAAGGTTGACAGAAAACTAGGGAGATCGTGAGGTTTTTGAGCGATTCGAGTTGGCTGGCACTGGCTGGCACTGGCTCATCAGATAGACAGACAGACACACAGTCATAAAACACGGCCAACACAGCGCCACTGCACCTACTGAACCAACACCAGTGACTCAGACAGACAGACAGACAGACAGAGTCGGGACAGAAAATCGATAATAGAAGAGAGAACGAAACAGAGTACTGCGTATCCGCCAAGCCAGTCACAGAACACTACACAACACTAAACAACCAACATCGTCATCAGCACAAGTGAGACCGACTGTGAGAGAAGGCAACCGGAGAAACATTCAGGAGAGCCATTCGCACAGCACACGAATGTTGTTCCAACACGAGCCGAATACAACACAGCACAAAACGCGTTTAGTAGAAGTTATAATTTCACTTTCCGGTTCTCTCCTTGACTAGAAGCATAGGTTTAGACTTTAGGTTTTAAGCTAGATTTCTTGTTATTACTTTCTACATGGATTGACACAGAACTCTGCCAATTACAAAAGTCTTTCTCTCTGAGAACATTAAAGTAAAGGCAATTCTGTGCCTTTTTGGTGCGTTGGTCGGATTGCTAGTGCAGTCGTGCCGTGCACTGTGACTATATAGATAAAGCCGCATCTCACTTATGCTTGAGACCATTGAGTGCTCTCTCTCTCTCTCTCTCTCTCTCTCTCTCTCTTGTGTTTGGTTCTCACTGGTGATGGTGCCAGTGCTTGGACTGAGCAGATTGTCCTCGTACGGGGACGAATCTATCGAAGAGTTCGAACTTGCAATAAGTTAGTTGAATGTTTAATGACTTTGGGGCCACATCGCCTGTGATGAAGGTGGAAATCAATAGGACAAGCCAATTGATTCAATCTAGGCGCAATGATAACATTTGAGACACCGAACAAGTGCGTGAAATATGGGAAAGTAGGCCAATTGGAGAAACTCGAAAGACCAATTCTAGTGAACGCCATGCACATTGTTTGCATTGCACAAGTGGCTCAGGTGGTGACTTGAACTTGAATAACGTTAATTTAGCTATTTATGCCCGAAATCAATAATAAGTTTTTGTTTGAGTATGAGTTGGGAGCTTGTGATTGTTCAATTAGGTTGTTGAATCATATATTTAGCCCTATTTGAACATTCAAACCTTCTTATTGACCGCCACTCGGTCTTCACAATCGAACACAATCAAGTCCACAGTGGCCACAATTGACTTCACCTTGTCGATCATTCACTGGCCATTGCCTGGGCCGAACAGCAGGGCTCGTGCCACCAAGCTGTACAATCACATGGTGGACATACAGAAGAAGCCCAAGAGCGAGTGGATGTGTGCCCTCTGTCAACGAGGTGCAATGGTCGACATGATGGGCGACCTGTATAGACCGTACTACGTCGAGCTGTGTCCAATTCCTCAATTCACCCCTCGAGCCAATGTCTTGACGGCCACCAGAGGCAGGAGTATGTACCGATGTTTCCATTACTGAGTGATACTAATTGACCTTTCACACTTCTAGCACGTGCTGCCTATTCGCGATCGCCGGCAGTGCCCCACCTGCCACCACTGTCCCAGCCAGAACGATTGGAAGTGTGGCTGCACGAGGACTGTGTGGTGTGGTCGAATGCCACCTATGTCGGTGGCCGTCTCGAGAACATTGGCGAAGTGATCGAGGATGCACGTCGATCGTTGTGCAACCACTGCAAGGGCAGGGGTGCGACACTTTAGTGCATCCTGCAAGGGACACAACTGTCCCACCAGGACACTGCACTATCCGTGTGCACGCGACTTGGGTTGCTTCTTTGATGAGCCTGTGCACAATCTGTACTGTAAGATGCACATCAACGAGTACATGCGACAGCGATTGGCAGCTGATCCTGCAGGTCTGTGTCAACAGCCATGGCCACAGCAATACCTCAAACTACGTTGAGCACATCGCCAGTGGCCCACCAGCAAGACAAGTCCGACTCCGCCACTCACCACCACTACAACAACCATTAAGACTGTTTCCCCTCACTTACTGTATCATTACTTACATCATCCACTATTTTGTTCATTCATCCTTGTCACATTATACCCACTATGTATTGAACAACCTTGTTCACTTGCATTCATTGAAATCTGACCAACGGCGCAAACACAAACACGACACAAATACGGCAAAGGCGGTGTGACATGTTCTCATTGGTGTTGATCGCCAAGACAGACGTTACTGTACCCTAATAAATGATTTATGATTACATTGATCTGATAATGTTACGGGCAGGGCACTTCTGTACACGTTCCCGTATCAGGACAGGGAGAGAGCGAGAGAGTCAGGTTAAATAAGGCTTTATTGGCCGGTCAGGTCGACTGGAGCAGTCGAGGCACACTGATCGTCTGATAGTCGGTACATGGTATGTCGCTCTACTTGTAGGTGTCTAGGCTAGTGTGTCTGGTGTAAGGGTTGACATGAGGTGTGAGTGTAATGTGACACTGACGCCGCTAACCGGTGTCAGCTTGAGGTAGCGGACGGTCACCAGTCATCGTCTATTGGTGCGTTAGTCACCAGTTCAGGCGTGATTGGCAGGCCGACGCGGGCGCCACCGTCGTGTTCAGTCGTACTGTTGCCGGGTTCTGCAACAGATAAGAAAGTCTATTGTGATTTGACTCTAAATGCTTGCTTTGTTCTAGCATGTCCTACGTCCAAAAGGCAATTGTCATTTCGAGCAATACTAATGACGGACATGTTGTCACTTGTGACTCAAACCTAAGGGAGCCCATTTGGTCCAGATGTGCTCACTTTGGCAAACGTATGTGTCCAACTCGGTTTCGTTTTTTAATTTGCGAATACATTCCAGTCTAATCGAATTGACCATCTGAGATAATAACAACAACAGCCAAAGGTCGAAAGCGTTCACATTCGCCTTCTGCTCTATCGCCGTTGCTGCACTCCACACTGACATAGACACACATGCACAGTGATGCTGTTGTTGTGTCATTAATCCAGACACACATGTGTGCTAACTGACTGCACTTCAAAGTGATGTTGTGTTGTTCTGTTTCTGTGCAGTTCAAATGGTGCACTTTGTCGGTACCGAACGATCGAATGGTGATGTACTGTCAAAATATAGAAACGACAACAAACCGAGTTATGTCCATGACATTGTGCAAATGCATCTTCATCACAGGGCACATCGAAATAGTTTATTACTTAATTATAATAACTTAATGTGAACACAGTCAGATTGTGTGTGTGTGTCACAGTCACACACTGTGTCTAAATTTACGAGTGCCATTAAGACTTACGACTTGTGAGGGTCCGATAAGTGATTTCACTCTCGATGACTGTTTGAATGTAAAGTGTACCACATGTCCCCTGACAGAGAACGATAGTAAAAGACAGAACCAGTGTCTCGTTAATCGACAGAGAGATAAGAGAAAGAGCGAGAGAGAGAGAGAGAGAGAGAGAGAGAGAGAGAGAGAGAGAGAGAGAGAGAGAGAGAGAGAGAGAGAGAGAGAGAGAGAGAGAGAGAGAGAGAGAGAGAGAGAGAGAGAGAGAGAGAGAGAGAGAGAGAGAGAGAAAAGCGAGCGAACCTCCAACACCGTCCACCTCTTACATTGGCAACATTGGTCGAACACAGTCACACTCACTCACACAGATACGGTTCAGTGGTGATCACTGTCACGTCACTTTCGCCTCATGCTGCTGTTCGCTTCATAATTCACCACCGTCCTCCACCGCTGTCAGTTGACCTTTGATTGCGGCATCGACAGTGTGAGACACAGTCGTGTGAGAGCCTGAGATAGCCCAGCAGTGAATAGAGGCACTAACGACGACGACTGTTTTGTGTGTGTGTGCACAAGTGCATTGCTGAACGTTAAGTTAACGTCGTTAATATAAACAACAGTAAAAATGCAGTTAAACTAACTTACAGATTGACAAAATCCAGTGGAGAGGGGTGCCAAGTGAGGGACAAGCTGCCTTTGATTAGAGCTCTCCCATGACGTGACATATATCATTCAGGCCATAAAAAGATTGAAGTGGAACGGTCTTAATGGAATTGTCACATTGCGTTTGCGCACTATTGACAAGTGACTCACTCACCAGGCACAATACACAAATGCAGTAGAGGCGGTCTCAACTTGCAATCTACCATTTGGTGAGCAGATGGTGTGTTTGTGTGCATGTTAGTGTTTGTGTGTGTGTGCTTTTATGTGCCGTTGACTGCATATACATTGAGGCACTGTCACTCTGCTGCCTGTCCGTCAGTCAGTCAATCTGTTCTTTGTGTCCCGACATCTCGCTTCTCTATCGGGCCACGTAACGTCAAGCACACAAAAATGACCGAACAAACTACTACAATTCGAGAACCTAAAGTGGAGTTTGTATCGGACACGAGCGAAACTCTCATCTCATCTTCAAACGCTCCCGATGGCAATTCCATTATCAATGACCAAATGCCAACTGCATCATCGTCATCATCAGCAGCAGCAGCTGAAGCCCCTCTGTCTGTTGTAAATGATATTCTACCTTCACCACCAACAACTTCCAACGACTTGAGCACTGTGAATGGAGATAACCAAGTTAATAACGATCAAGATAATGAATACGACCACGATGCTTCACTTAGCGATAATCAGACTGTCCAAGTGGAAGATAAAGCGGATATTCGCCAGTACGAAATAACGCAGATGGAATCGAGATTTAAAATACTTGAAGAATCTCACAAACATGCAATGATTGAAATTCAAGGCAAAATTGAGAGATATCGAAATGATGCTTACAAGGTATTAGCCTCTCATAAAGTTCTCCAACAGAATTTCAATCTTCTCAGCGAAGAATTTTGTCTATTGAAAAGCGAAACAAAGAAGTCACTTGCAAAGAAAAATCGACAAATCAAAGGACTCCGGCGACAACTGCAAGACAATCTCACTGGCCAAGAACAGGAGATGGAGCAATCGATGGTTCCTCCAATGGGACACGATCAACCATCAACGTCCACACAGGCAGAGGCTCAAACCACGCCAGTCGACCAGAGCAACTCGCCGAATGGATGGATCATCATGAACATAGATTCGCCTAATCAGGACACCATTCCACCTGAGGTGAGAGCACCAGAATTGAATGCCAGATCTGTCTCCAGTCGTTCCCTACGTAGCCGTGCAGCTCCGCCAGCTCCGCCAACTCGTCAGTCTGGTAAGAAGACAAAAGAGAGGAAGAAAAAGAGATTCCCTTGTCCCGATTGTGACAAAACATATAGTTCGAAAGAAAGCTTAGTGCGACATATCAAGTGTAAACACACACAATTCTATGGTCGAGTCCATTGTTCACACTGTAACAAAGTATTTGATAGAAAGGATAAAAGAGATCGTCACGAGCGGACTCATACAGGCGAGAAGCCACATGAGTGTACTGATTGTGGTAAGTGCTTTGCAAGAAGTGACTATCTTGTCAAACATCAAAGGCAAGTACAGTGTACTTAGTACACCTTTAGTAGTGTATCTCATAGTCAAAGGCCACATCTATGCCTTTGCATTGTATGACAGAGTCTAACAAACACGCATATTCAATCTGTATAACACAACATTGATGAACATTGTCTTTAAATTAGTAAAAAGGATTTAAATCGACATGCACCGCTGCGGTTATTTGTTAATTTCTCTATACCCGAATCAACATTTTTGCACTTTTACTTTAATGCAATCTGCATACATGACACTATGCACTATTATAATCATGTACTTTTTCTTTAATAAATGCTTTCTAAACTCGACTTTACTGTTATTAACTAATGCAAACGGTAAAAGGTAAACGGTAAACGGTAAACGGTAAACGGTAAACGGTAAACGGTAAACGGTAAACGGTAAACGGTAAACGGTAAACGGTAAACGGTAAACGGTAAACAATAAATGGTAAACGGTAAACGGTAAACGGTAAACGGTAAACGGTAAACGGTAAACGGTAAACGGTAAACGGTAAACGGTAAACGGTAAACGGTAAACGGTAAACGGTAAACGGTAAACGGTAAACGGTAAACGGTAAACGGTAAACGGTAAACGGTAAACGGTAAACGGTAAACGGTAAACGGTAAACGGTAAACGGTAAACGGTAAACGGTAAACGGTAAACGGTAAAAGAAAAATGTCATTAGCACCAGCACGCCAAGCTACAACATTCCAGTCTCATTCATACACACCACTCAGTCAGCCTCGATTCGCGTTCGTTTTACAACTGTTTCACTGTTTAACGTTGAATGTTAAGGGAATGTATGTGCTGAATGCAGTGTGACAGGGTCACGCTGAGATGTGGTTGCGCATTACTACTTCTACTGCTACGGACACACACACACACACAGCCATGACTCCCGCTCTCGCAACTACCAACAGCCAACTCAATCGACTTGTGGTGCTGTCGATTGTCTCGTGTGTCGTCGTTGCCGTGCCGTGCTCGATTGCTCGCCTGGCCAGTACAGCCATCGATGTGCCTCTGTCTGTGAGTTGTGAGTTGAGCTGAGAGTTGAGTTTACGTTTTGTGCTTGTGTGTTCGATCTCGTATGTGTCTTGTACATTGCGCTCCTTAATGGTTGCGTGTATATCTCTCTCCCTCTTTCTGTCTCCCCTCGCACAGTCTGTCTAATCTCCAGGGGACACACATTGCCTTCATGACCAGTGTCAACCTCCGAACTGTTCTCGCCAACTACCCACACACTCACACTCGCACACCCTCACTCACACAGCAGCAGTAGTGAGCGTGAGGCAGAGGTTCAATCGCTTTCACTCACACTCGCCCCTTGCCCCTCACAATCGTTCTTTGTTAGTTTTCCCGATTGAGTGAGGACAACGGCGTCTTCCACTCTCGAGTTGTGTGTCTGCATGTGTCTGTTTGTGTGTGTCTGTATGTGCGTGCATTCTGTCTCTCTCGTTCTGTGTATCCGTGTTTGATTGATCGAAATCAAATTAACAGCACAACCCAACCCAACAAGATCAAATAAACTTTCCGTTTCTGGTCCAGTTCCAGTACGTGGATGTGCGGTGCGCACTCGTCTCCTTCTCGTTGTTCACTTAAGTGTGCTCTCTCTCTCTCTCTCTCTCTCTCTCTCTCTCTCTCTCACTCTCATTCGTTCGTTCGTCCATTCAATCGTTTGATTAGTCTGTGTTCTAGTTCTATGTGATTCTGTTCAACATCATCATTCTCATTGAGGGGGTGAGTGCGGTGCCTTCCGCATACACAACCACAATGGCCTAACATAGTGAAGGCGCCCGTTCTGTTGTGTGTTCTATGTGACATATTGTGTTCTATCGTTACTACTTTTGTTGTTGTATCAATGTGAGTGTGTGTCTGTACATCGAGTGCATGTGTTAACGTGTAAACCACACACACAGTCACACATTGTATGCCAAGTGCACGGCTTATCATCGATCATATCATCATCACTGCTTTGATGCACTCTCATTGTTGTTGTATTACACATCAGTGGGTTCGTATGACAGTTCGCATCATCATCCTCATCATCTTCTTCTACTTCTTCATGCAAGTACACGCTGATTGAGTCATTTGTACGTCAGCCACGGTCACTTAGGCAACGTAAAATTTGTGTGCTCTCCCTCAGTACATTGTGTGTGTTTGCCTCGCTAGTGCCACTTTGACATTGTGCCACCATCACAATCATCATCATCATGGACACTCTACTCAACGACAGTGCCTTTATGGCCCGATTTGAACAATCCAAATTGGATGCTCATTTACGTGGGCAAAAAGGGATAAAAGTGCTCATCGATGACATTTACAAAAGAATGCTCTCTGATCTCGCGGAGTCCATTTCGTCTCCTCCAGAATCGCCTTCACCGCCTCCATCGCCAACATTACTCTACTCAATCTCAACAACTGGTCAGTCAGAAATAGCATCAGATCTATGCCAAATGCAGACAGGCTCGAGTGAACCTCAAGTTCTGTATTCGAATGTACCCATCAGTGGCAGTAACCCAAAAGAAATTCCGAACGACATCCAACAGCTGACACAATCATCTGTAGGCACTGGACCAATCAAAGACGAAGAATGTCATTTGATGACTGAAATCGAAACAGTTTCCCCGCCGTTAGTCCAACCAACATTGCACCCACCACCACCATCAGCCACATCGGAACTATGCCAATTGCAAACAGACTCGAGTGAACCTCAAGTTCTAGATTCGAATGCACCAGTGCAGGGCAGTGCCCAACTAGAAATAGGCGACAGCGGCCAAAAACAACAATTGACTCAATCATCGATCGGCACTCAACAAATTAAAGATGAAGATTGTCATCTATTGACTTTCATCGAAACAGTTTCTCCGACGACATCTCAACCAACATTGCCACCACCACCACCACCAGCAACGCCACAGGAACAAGTTGAACACCCGCCGCAGCCCATAGAACATGCAAATTCACCTCCGCAACCTCAAACATCGACTACCAACTCTCCAACTACAATAACATTGAATTCACGTGACGACTTATACAACTCGTCACATCAAGTGCCACTTTGTACAGCCTCAATTACATCAGGACCAGAAACACAAGCACACGTCACAAGAACGCTTTCAAGTGATCGGTTGATTCTACATGAATTGGCAAATCTAAATGACGAAAACAACAGAAATTCCAATGATTCTATTCAACTTCCTCCAACTCCACAGACCGCATCAATTGACGAACTCTCAATTCCTACCACCGAACTTCCACCTAGCACAGATGCCACCAGTGCCCCATCGGTCAACAATCCAATGGAGAATCCAAAGCCTGATGTAGCAACCAAAATCAAAGAAGAACACAATGACCACAATCACAACAACAACAGCCCTACCACACGAAATAAGCGCAAAAATGATGGACCTTGTGGATGTGCCGAGTGTCTTAATGATCGAATCAAGAAAGAGTTCAATGCCAACCAAATGGAAATTGTTGACGACAATGTGGGTGACAATGATGCCGTGAATGATGCACAGAATATTACCCATGGTGGTGTTCATGGCAATGCATACGGTGCAAGCCCTAGCTCACATGAAAGTGAGAATTCTGGCGCCTTTTCTAGCATGCATCCTGTTTCAATTCCAAGTACCCAGGCTTGTGTCAGCACAAATACTGATTCTGGTGCCTTGGTTATCTCTCAATCTGATACGAGCCCCAATGTCCTATCAAGCGCTTTCCCTAGTGTCAATCTTGGTGCCAGCACAAGTACCCAGGATATAGTGAGCACTACTGACCAAGTTATTGTAAGCACCAGTGCCCATTCTAACGCTTTCAATGCTGCATTTCCTGTCAGTACTAGGGCACTCCCAAGTGTCAATCCTGGGACAAGTACAAGTTCGCTAGATAGTGCCAACACCATTTCTCATTGCTATGTTTTAAATAATGCCGCATCTAGTTCAACTAACACTCCCAATTCTTGTGCCTTTATTAATGCCCAAGCTGGTGCGAGCATTAGTGTCCAACCTAGCGCCCAGATTGGCTCCTTATTCACGGTGCCAAGTTGCGAATCTACACAGAAAGCGGCCAACAAGTCGATCATCACAAACTTCATTCTTACATTCACAAATCCGCATTCTCAAAATGTCACAATTTCTGCAATGCCAAAACCATCCCCTCCACCAAATTCAATCATGGACACTACAAAGGTGAATCCAATTACAAATCACAAAGCACCAAAAACCCAAGCGAAAAAACTCATTCCCACTATCCAATGCCCAAAGTGCCCCATGAAGTTTCTAAGATCCGACCGTCTGAAGGCACATCTCAATGGACGCATTCACAATCCCGATAGGAAGTACATTTGCGAGGTGTGCCATGAAGAATTTAGAGGACAAAATATACTAAATCAGCACAAGAAGGTGCACGATAGCGAAAAACCCCTCCAGTGTCGTATCTGTTTGAAAGAATTTAGATGGCTAGGAAATCTAAAGCAGCATCATCAAATTGTGCACCAACAAATGCGAACTTATCGATGCAATTGGCCAGAGTGCACTTATGGGAGCAATATTAAGGCAGATGTGCGACGGCACGTCTGTTCACAGCACTTGAAGGTGAAAGTTCGCAGCCTAAAGAAAGGCGAAACACCAGCCAATATCGACCCTGACAAATACATCCGAAAGGTGCCCGACTGTGTGGCCAAAGTAAGAAGCAAATCAAAGAGTGTCTTTGCCGTCAAGAACTGATTACAAACGACTCAAGTAAGTGGATCATTTAATGACGATATAAATACGAATGCTTTTATGCTTCAATGCTCGATTGTTCTTGTCTTGTCGTGCTCAAATGACCGTTAGTCATTAAAATCTTTAATTGCTTTCTTTTGTCATAAAGTAAACAACTTTTACGCTTGAGCACTGGTAATAGGATTGTTTGTTCCTGATTATTGCGATTATAATTTACATGAATAAATTAGTATGCCTGATGCGAAGCGTGCTTAAATATTTTATGAATCTCAAAAGACTTAATGCCTACTGGCCCAGTAGTACTGGGTCCAAAGTGACTTTATTGCTATTTGCACATGAAGATTGATTAGTGCACTCGAGTCGAGTTGAGCTGGCCAAACGTACTCGTCATTATATGAGCTTTAACGCGAACAAAGGAGGGAGGGTGAGAGAGAGAGAGAGAGAGAGCGAGAGAGAGAGAGAGAGAGAGAGAGAGAGAGAGAGAGAGAGGCAGAGTGAGACAGAGTGAGAGAGAGAGAGAGAGAGAGAGAGAGATTAGTGAGTGCCTAAAGCCATCCGAAACAACTGCAACTGCCAGTCTGCCACCGATCGAATGCATATCTCATTGTGCACCGATCAACATACAGACGGCATTAGCCGTCCGTGGGTGGCCAGTGGGGAGAGATAGAGAGCCTCATTCAAGTCAAGCTAGTCGCGCCGGAGAGATACCTCGCTGCGTGCACTTAGTGGGTCCCTTTCCAACACATTGCCATTGATTGCCATTCGCTCATTAATTAGTTGAGCAGAGTTGGACTTGAGTCCCAACCGAGCCGACAAGCAATCAGTGCCACTCGTCACAAACACAGTCCAACAGCACAATGCGCCAGTAGGACTATGCAAACAGGCACACACTCACTCTAGCGGACTAAATTGGCCGAAGTCCCTCTGCTTGGCCCATTCATTTCCTTCTCTTTTATTACAACTGCAAATAGCTTTTAGGGTGAGGGGTTGGTTTTATTATGCCATTAAGGGCCTTTACAATTGCCATTCATGCATGTGACAGCTGTGTCGCGTATTTTAATCCCATGAAGAGTGCACACTAAACTTGCACTGCCAATGTTAGCAGCACAATCAGTGCTCTCTGTGTGTTTGTGCAGGGTGCAGTGGTGGTGCGCCCTGAAGCGAGCTAATTATAGCCAAACGCGACTCGAGCACATGTGTTCTCAGTGACCTTCTCACCAAACCAATCAGGCCACACTGAACACACACACACACACACACACACACACACACACACACACACACACACACACACACACACACACACACACACACACGCACGCAAACACACACACACACACACACACACACACACACACACACACACACACACACACACACACACACACACACACACACACACACACACACACACACACACACACACACACACACACACACACACACACACACACACACACACACACACACACACACACACACACACACACACACACACACACACAGATTAGCAAACAAAAGTAGACAGAACAGACACAGCAGCAGCATGGACCACAGATTAAATGACACATTGTGAAAAGCATTTCCATTATTGGATTAGCATGTGCACTTATCTCCATGTGTGTTGGGCAAAAAGCAAAAATAATTAACGATACTAATTAACTATTCTTTCAACAGAGACAAAGCCAAGCAATCGAATCGAATCGATCTTGATGGTTGAACTATCATGAATTGGACACACTAAATGGCCATCATAGAAAAATGGACAATTCCAATCATCATGACGGGCACAATGTCACCATGTGTGTATATACTTCGGTCGTTATTGCTCTTGAAGCCTATTTAATTGGTCTGTCTACCCAATCAACTACTATTAAAATAATAAAATATAATAATTAATAACAGAGAGTACTAAATAAAGTGCATTTAATCTGTTTGGTCTATTGAGTGTCCGCACTCTCAGCATGATGGATTCGAGGCGCAATTAGTGATTCGATGGTCTATTGGTCTATCTCTATTTAGATGAGCTTTTTGTTGCATTTGATTCATTCGGGCAATGCACCAAATTACTTGTTCGATCATCCAAATGTTCTTGCAGTCATACAGACCAGTCTAGTTTTACTTGCAATCACAATTTAGTGGTGACTTAAGGAATAAACGAGAATACTCATGATATGGTGGCCCTCAAAATGTGAGCCTGTCTAGTGATTTTGGAGTTTCGTAATAATTCCCGTTGAACAGAACATGAACCGAGTTTGTTGGGCCGGCAGAGCAATACCACACACACACACACACACACACACACACACACACACACACACACACACACACACAGCCACTTCAACTTGTGCTTCTATTTCGACAAATTGTGAAATACTTCAACAGAGAATTAAAGACAGTCTTGTAATGGCACAGTGTGTTCCACCATCAACTAACATAGACAAATCTGCATGTCATGTAGCCGCAATGGATGTCTCCATTCCCATTAGACTTGAGACATTGGCATGAGGGTCAGTGCATTGCTGCCGTACTGCCGAACAGTGCTTTCCACCAGAATGGACGGCCGTGATGGGTTGCATCCAGAACTAGCCGAAAGTCATGGACAGACAAGCCGTGTGCGGTTGCTGTTGGACCATGCAGAGTGCCAGTCATGTCACACGATTGCTCGACTGCACACTAACTGCCCAGACGCTTTGAGCTTTTTCGTGGTTGTTACCACCAAAGTTGACATCTTTATCATCATCATCAGTGTCCGAATCGATTTGAATGTATTCCCGATAGTCAATTGTTTCATTACTTGGCGTCGATGAAGATGTTGATGAATCGAGATCAATCGTTTCGATCATATCTGGGGTTGACCAAGTGGTCAAAGATGTCGATGGTCGTTGTTCGTCATCTACCAATAGTTGACTATTGTTATTGTGTTCTATGATGAGTGGCGTGACATCACCGCCAGTGCTATGACGCTTGTCCATGGCGCACTGCTGAATATCACCAACCATGTGAGCGTATGCATTCTCAATTATATGTTTCATTCCTATGCTAGCTTTTTCTTTTGCATCACTTCTGGACTGCTCAAACATAGTCAAAAATCTACTATCATTCAGAACGTATTACGACAAGCAATCAGGTCTCTGCTCACACTATACGATCACGGATCATCATGACTTTCACCAACAACATCACGTGTGTTCACATGTAAACACATTGCCAGTACAGTACCTAATCACACAAAATGGGTCAATGTCAGATTGTGAGTGTTGCTAGACTGAAGACAAGATCCATTCCATTCTGCTAGAAATTGAAACAGAACTATCGCGCACTTTCTTTTCCAATGGCCGCAAGTCATCCATACCCAGTGACCGACTCAATTATGGACGAGGACATACGACAGAAACCCAAACAGCCACGGTCTCGAGAAAGGCATGTTGAAGACACAACTCAACATCGTCACCATCAGCTGCATCACTGCCGCTGGCACCCAACACTATCTCACAATTGTCAGTGGCGTGTGTCTTTATACCGTCAAGGGCCTTTCATGTTGCTGCGTACAGTTTAGACTGTAGTTGTTGTTGCTTCCTTGTTTGTCTGTGTGTTCAAATTGAGACATGTCCATCACAAAATCTTTCTCAACAATGTAAATTGGATGTGAATTGTGCGCCAGTGGTGAGCGATTGAGGATTGTGCCACAGTGCTGTGTCACAGGGCACAGTCAATCAAGTGTCTGCTTTGTTATCACCATTGGCACCAACACACGGCACAACTCAAGCGCTGATCGAGTCAGTCAGTGCAACCAGTTCTGGCCATGTGACCAAGTTGAGATTCAGCAAGATGTGTTCAACGAATTGGCACGGATACCATGACACTGCTCACTCTCAATGAGAGTCTCTCAACGCATTTGTATTGGTTTGACCGCCTCAGTGGTCAGGCACTAGATGAAATGGTACACTCGTTCACTGTAATTTAAGGCTAAATGCGTACTGATTGTGCCAATGGGCGTGATCACCTTTGGCTCGGGCATCGACTTGAACACAGTCTCTGGATTCCAACTTGCGCCAATTTTCTTGGTGCACTTCTGCTCAAATTCCTTCAAGTTCGGAACAGATGCGGGCTTGAATGCAATCTAGGTTGAACAATGAGGATTAGTCATTGATTTGGTGAACACTTTGTATGTTGATTTGCCTTAAACTTTGATCCTATCTGATCGACATCCTTCAGTATGATCGCATTGATGATCTGGGTGTCTAACCGCTTTTGTGCGTTCACTTCATTCCTCACTTGTTTCGCCTACTTGAGTTTGGTCTCCTTGATGCCACTGCCCGCCCAGGCACCGCAACCAGGCAAGTATAAGTCTGGCTTACGCTCGCCTTCTTCTTCCTTGATCTTGGCGCGCTTCACCTTGAGAAAGTCCTCCACCACATCATCGTCAATGAACGCCTCTGCCAGGTACTTTTGCATGTCTGAGCCGCGAAAGTAAAAGCCGCCAATCTCATGACGCTCGTCCTCGTCGTCCTCTTCTCAATATTTGTTGTTCTCATCACAGGCACCGTTCATCGAAGGCCGTTTATATTTCTTCTTGTCTTTCTTGTTCACGCCGAGCACATTGTCTAGGTTGAGATTCACGTTTTGTACTTAGTTTGACTGCTCTTCATCAGGGTCTGCTTCCTAGTCCGAATGCTCATCGTCCGAAGCAGGCACAATTGTGGTGTTCAATCGAGTTTCGTTTACCTTCTTATGTCTTTGCACTTTGTGTTAGAGCACAGGCCTTTCTGGGAGTCCAAGCGGGCGACTCGTACACGAAAGCTAGAAGCAGGTCTTGGGAGTCCGAAAGGGTGACTCGTCACAAGAGCACACAACCAGGTCTTGAGGAGTCCGAGCGGTGACTCGTCCACAAGAGCAAACAGGGAGGCACACGAAAAGTAAAAGTTCTTTATTAGAGAACAAGAACAAACACAGTACCACATAGGACAGAGCAAGTGCAGCGATTTATGAGCACAAATAAAGTTCTCTGTTGAGACGTTGCTCGAACATTCGACATTCGAATGTCAGTTCAAGGGGCACACAAATCTTCTTTTCCAACACTTAGTGTCCGTTCTGATCCTCCGACGGCACAAAGCCAACACCCTCGTCAAGGTTCTTTTTATCGAGTTCATCCAAACGCACCAGTTCTGCATTCTCGTCAGCATCATTTTGTTCCATTTGTTTCTGAACACGTTTCGCAAACAACCGTTCCAAGGAGTTGTCATCCTTTGGTTTGGCTGACTTTTTCTCAGGTACCTGGGAATGAGCAGAACATTAGTTACCGTCAAGCAATCATCAATAGTACTCACAATTTTGACCTTCTTGCTGTTATCCTTGATCTTAGTTGAACTAATCCAAGGATTGTAGTTCTCTGGAATTGCAATCTCCTCCCACTGGCCCCCACCAGTGTTCACCTTGCTATTGTCAATCTCACCGCAATCATCATCGCCTCCGTCTTGTTCTGGTCGGGTTCTTCTTCACCTCGTCGGTGCATATGGTGTGCCATTGATGGTGATCGTCCGGTAATGCCTACTATGTTCTGTTCATGTTCCCGTTCACCTCGTTGGTGCATATGATGTGCCAATGAAGGTGATCGTCCGGTAATGCCTACATTGTTCTGGTCGGGTTCTTCTTCACCTGGTCGGCGCATATGGTGTGCCAATGATGGTGATCGTCCGGTAATGCCTACATTGTTCGGGTCGTGTTCTTCTTCACCTCGTCGGCGCATATGGTGTGCCAATGATGGTGATCGTCCGGTAATGCCTACATTGTTCGGGTCGTGTTCTTCTTCACCTCATCGGCGCATATGGTGTGCCAATGATGGTGATCGACCGGTAATGCCTACATTGTTCTGGTCGGGTTCTTCTTCACCTGGTCGGTGCATATGGTGTGCCAATGATGGTGATCGACCGGTAATGCCAACATTGTTCGGGTCGTGTTCTTCTTCACCTGGTCGGTGCATATGGTGTGCCAATGATGGTGATCGACCGGAAATGCCTACATTGTTCTCATCGGGTTCTTCTTCACCACGTCGGCGCATATGGTGTGCCAATGATGATGATCGACCGGTAATGCCAACATTGTTCGGGTCGTGTTCTTCTTCACCTGGTCGGTGCATATGGTGTGCCAATGATGATGATCGACCGTTAATGCCTACATTGTTCGGGTCGTGTTCTTCTTCACCTCGTCGGCGCATATGGTGTGCCAATGATGATGATCGACCGGTAATACCTACATTGTTCGGGTCGTGTTCTTCTTCACCTGGTCGGTGCATATGGTGTGCCAATGATGATGATCGACCGGTAATGCCTACATTGTTCTCATCGGGTTCTTCTTCACCACGTCGGCGCATATGGTGTGCCAATGATGATGATCGACCGGTAATGCCTACATTGTTCGGGTCGTGTTCTTCTTCACCTGGTCGGTGCATATGGTGTGCCAATGATGATGATCGACCGGTAATGCCTACATTGTTCGGGTCGTGTTCTTCTTCACCTGGTCGGTGCATATGGTGTGCCAATGATGATGATCGACCGGTAATGCCTACATTGTTCGGGTCGTGTTCTTCTTCACCTCGTCGGCGCATATGGTGTGCCAATGATGATGATCGACCGGTAATGCCTACATTGTTCGGGTCGTGTTCTTCTTCACCTGGTCGGTGCATATGGTGTGCCAATGATGGTGATCGCCCGGTAATGCCTACATTGTTCGGGTCGTGTTCTTCTTCACCTCGTCGGCGCATATGGTGTGCCAATGATGATGATCGACCGGTAATGCCTACATTGTTCGGGTCGTGTTCTTCTTCACCTGGTCGGTGCATATGGTGTGCCAATGATGGTGATCGCCCGGTAATGCCTACATTGTTCTCATCGGGTTCTTCTTCACCACGTTGGCGCATATGGTGTGCCAATGATGATGATCGACCGGTAATGCCTACATTGTTCGGGTCGTGTTCTTCTTCACCTGGTCGGTGCATATGGTGTGCCAATGATGGTGATCGACCGGTAATGCCTACATTGTTCGGGTCGTGTTCTTCTTCACCTCGTCGGCGCATATGGTGTGCCAATGATGGTGATCGACCGGAAATGCCTACATTGTTCTCATCGGGTTCTTCTTCACCACGTCGGCGCATATGGTGTGCCAATGATGGTGATCGACCGGTAATGCCTACATTGTTCGGGTCGTGTTCTTCTTCACCTAATCGGCGCATATGGTGTGCCAATGATGGTGATCGACCGGTAATGCCTACATTGTTCGGGTCGTGTTCTTCTTAACCTGGTCGGTGCATATGGTGTGCCAATGATGGTGATCGACCGGTAATGCCTACATTGTTCGGGTCGTGTTCTTCTTCACCTGGTCGGTGCATATGGTGTGCCAATGATGGTGATCGACCGGTAATGCCTACATTGTTCGGGTCGTGTTCTTCTTCACCTGGTCGGTGCATATGGTGTGCCAATGATGGTGATCGCCCGGTAATGCCTACATTGTTCGGGTCGTGTTCTTCTTCACCTCATCGGCGCATATGGTGTGCCAATGATGATGATCGACCGGTAATGCCTACATTGTTCGGGTCGTGTTCTTCTTCACCTGGTCGGTGCATATGGTGTGCCAATGATGATGATCGACCGGTAATGCCTACATTGTTCGGGTCGTGTTCTTCTTCACCTGGTCGGTGCATATGGTGTGCCAATGATGGTGATCGCCCGGAAATGCCTACATTGTTCGGGTCGTGTTCTTCTTCACCTGGTCGATGCATATGGTGTGCCAATGATGGTGATCGTCCGGTAATACCTACATTGTTCGGGTCGTGTTCTTCTTCACCTGGTCGGTGCATATGGTGTGCCAATGATGGTGATCGCCCGGTAATGCCT
This sequence comes from Rhizoglyphus robini, assembly GCA_023373905.1. NCBI lineage: Eukaryota > Metazoa > Arthropoda > Arachnida > Sarcoptiformes > Acaridae > Rhizoglyphus > Rhizoglyphus robini. Next base: position 2,708,339 of record JAKIJQ010000021.1, read on the forward strand.
ACATTGTTCGGGTCGTGTTCTTCTTCACCTCATCGGCGCATATGGTGTGCCAATGATGATGATCGACCGGTAATGCCTACATTGTTCGGGTCGTGTTCTTCTTCACCTGGTAGGTGCATATGGTGTGCCAATGATGGTGATCGACCGGAAATGCCTACATTGTTCGGGTCGTGTTCTTCTTCACCTGGTCGGTGCATATGGTGTGCCAATGATGGTGATCGACCGGTAATGCCTACATTGTTCGGGTCGTGTTCTTCTTCACCTGGTCGGTGCATATGGTGTGCCAATGATGGTGATCGACCGGAAATGCCTACATTGTTCGGGTCGTGTTCTTCTTCACCACGTCGGCGCATATGGTGTGCCAATGATGATGATCGACCGGTAATGCCAACATTGTTCGGGTCGTGTTCTTCTTCACCTGGTCGGTGCATATGGTGTGCCAATGATGATGATCGACCGTTAATGCCTACATTGTTCGGGTCGTGTTCTTCTTCACCTGGTCGGTGCATATGGTGTGCCAATGATGATGATCGACCGGTAATACCTACATTGTTCGGGTCGTGTTCTTCTTCACCTCATCGGCGCATATGGTGTGCCAATGATGATGATCGACCGGTAATGCCTACATTGTTCGGGTCGTGTTCTTCTTCACCTGGTCGGTGCATATGGTGTGCCAATGATGATGATCGACCGGTAATGCCTACATTGTTCGGGTCGTGTTCTTCTTCACCTGGTCGGTGCATATGGTGTGCCAATGATGGTGATCGCCCGGTAATGCCTACATTGTTCGGGTCGTGTTCTTCTTCACCTGGTCGGTGCATATGGTGTGCCAATGATGGTGATCGCCCGGTAATGCCTACATTGTTCGGGTCGTGTTCTTCTTCACCTGGTCGGTGCATATGGTGTGCCAATGATGGTGATCGCCCGGCAATGCCTACATTGTTCGGGTCGTGTTCTTCTTCACCTGGTCGGTGCATATGGTGTGCCAATGATGATGATCGACCGGTAATGCCTACATTGTTCGGGTCGTGTTCTTCTTCACCTGGTCGGTGCATATGGTGTGCCAATGATGATGATCGACCGGTAATGCCTACATTGTTCGGGTCGTGTTCTTCTTCACCTGGTCGGTGCATATGGTGTGCCAATGATGGTGATCGCCCGGTAATGCCTACATTGTTCGGGTCGTGTTCTTCTTCACCTCATCGGCGCATATGGTGTGCCAATGATGATGATCGACCGGTAATGCCTACATTGTTCGGGTCGTGTTCTTCTTCACCTGGTCGGTGCATATGGTGTGCCAATGATGGTGATCGCCCGGTAATGCCTACATTGTTCGGGTCGTGTTCTTCTTCACCTGGTCGGTGCATATGGTGTGCCAATGATGATGATCGACCGGTAATGCCTACATTGTTCGGGTCGTGTTCTTCTTCACCTGGTCGGTGCATATGGTGTGCCAATGATGGTGATCGCCCGGTAATGCCTACATTGTTCGGGTCGTGTTCTTCTTCACCTGGTCGGTGCATATGGTGTGCCAATGATGATGATCGACCGGTAATGCCTACATTGTTCGGGTCGTGTTCTTCTTCACCTGGTCGGTGCATATGGTGTGCCAATGATGGTGATCGCCCGGTAATGCCTACATTGTTCGGGTCGTGTTCTTCTTCACCTCATCGGCGCATATGGTGTGCCAATGATGATGATCGACCGGTAATGCCTACATTGTTCGGGTCGTGTTCTTCTTCACATGGTCGGTGCATATGGTGTGCCAATGATGATGATCGACCGGTAATGCCTACATTGTTCGGGTCGTGTTCTTCTTCACCTGGTCGGTGCATATGGTGTGCCAATGATGGTGATCGCCCGGTAATGCCTACATTGTTCGGGTCGTGTTCTTCTTCACCTGGTCGGTGCATATGGTGTGCCAATGATGGTGATCGCCCGGTAATGCCTACATTGTTCGGGTCGTGTTCTTCTTCACCTGGTCGGTGCATATGGTGTGCCAATGATGATGATCGACCGGTAATGCCTACATTGTTCGGGTCGTGTTCTTCTTCACCTGGTCGGTGCATATGGTGTGCCAATGATGATGATCGACCGGTAATGCCTACATTATTCGGGTCGTGTTCTTCTTCACCTGGTCGGTGCATATGGTGTGCCAATGATGATGATCGACCGGTAATGCCTACATTGTTCGGGTCGTGTTCTTCTTCACCTGGTCGGTGCATATGGTGTGCCAATGATGATGATCGACCGGTAATGCCTACATTATTCTGGTCGTGTTCTTCTTCACCTGGTCGGTGCATATGGTGTGCCAATGATGATGATCGACCGGTAATGCCTACATTGTTCGGGTCGTGTTCTTCTTCACCTGGTCGGTGCATATGGTGTGCCAATGATGATGATCGACCGGTAATGCCTACATTGTTCGGGTCGTGTTCTTCTTCACCTGGTCGGTGCATATGGTGTGCCAATGATGATGATCGACCGGTAATGCCTACATTGTTCGGGTCGTGTTCTTCTTCACCTGGTTGGTGCATATGGTGTGCCAATGATGGTGATCGACCGGTAATGCCTACATTGTTCGGGTCGTGTTCTTCTTCACCTGGTCGGTGCATATGGTGTGCCAATGATGATGATCGACCGGTAATTCCTACATTGTTCGGGTCGTGTTCTTCTTCACCTGGTCGGTGCATATGGTGTGCCAATGATGGTGATCGACCGGTAATGCCTACATTGTTCGGGTCGTGTTCTTCTTCACCTGGTCGGTGCATATGGTGTGCCAATGATGGTGATCGACCGGTAATGCCTACATTGTTCGGGTCGTGTTCTTCTTCACCTGGTCGGTGCATATTGTGTGCCAATGATGATGATCGACCGGTAATGCCTACATTGTTCGGGTCGTGTTCTTCTTCACCTGGTCGGTGCATATGGTGTGCCAATGATGGTGATTGCCCGGTAATGCCTACATTGTTCGGGTCGTGTTCTTCTTCACCTCGTCGGCGCATATGGTGTGCCAATGATGGTGATCGACCGGTAATGCCAACATTGTTCGGGTCGTGTTCTTCTTCACCTCGTCGGCGCATATGGTGTGCCAATGATGGTGATTGTCCGGTATTGCCTACATTGTTTGGGTCTGGTTCACATCGACATCGTCGGTGCATATGTTGTGCCAATGATGGTGATTGTCCGGTATTGCCTACATTGTTTGGGTCTGGTTCACATCGACATCGTCGGTGCATATGTTGTGCCAATGATGGTGATTGTCCGGTATTGCCTACCTTGTTCGGGTAGGGTTCACATCGACCTCGTACCTGCTAACAAAAGAAGACAGAACAGACACTGCAACAGCATTGACAACAGATTAAATGGCCATTATAAAAAAAATGGACAAATCCAATCATCATGACGGGCACAATTTAACCATGCGTGTATATACTTCGGTTACACTAAGCAGCAAATGTGTGGCAATGTATTTGCATTACTTTTGGGCCACTTTCCCGCTGTGACAGTCTAATTGATGGCCAACGCTGTGATGAGCTGTATTAAGCGGCCAGTGCGTTCTTCTGTTTGAACGAATAGGCACTCACAACACACTCAACACAAAGACTCGACACAACAGAGGCGCACATTGATCGTGGAGTTTGGACTATAGAAAGCAGTGATATATTTCTAAGCGCAGTGGAATATCATTTTCACTAATGGCAAAATGCTGTAATAATAACCAATTGGTATAATCGAGATAATGTGCTTCAAAGCATGATCGAATTGAACGTGCTGCCGGTCGAGACAGACATAGGCTAACATTGCGTTGGACACGCACAACACACAACACACACTAGAAGTGCTCGAAGGTGCTGAGAGAGAGAGAGAGAGAGAGAGAGAGAGAGAGAAAGAGAGAGAGAGAGAGGGCGAGAGGGCGAGAAGGAGGAGAGAGAGAGAGAGAGAGAGAGAGAGAGAGAGAGAGAGAGAGAGAGAGAGAAGAGAAGCGCCCAGTGTTCGTTCAGTTGGTATGAGCAGTATTCGGCATGTGATTTGTTAATGCTTGTGTGTGCGTTCGTATGTGAGAAGTATTTATGGGGCATGCTATTAGTTTCGCCTCTAAGCCAAGTAGTCAAACTACTTAATAAATCATCCAACTATGAAGTCAATTCACTTACTGAACATGCTCTCTCCAAAGTGAGCGCGCACTCGGCACAAGCAGGCATCGATCCGCTCCCGTGTGATGACCGCTAGCAGGCAGCTTGACAGCCCAAGCGCTCTCGTGCCGTCCCCGCCTTCGGTGCCGATGCAGTGACAGCACAGACCAGCCAACAGCCAAAAAGTCCCCTGCTGTCCCTCTATGATTGCCCTATTTTAACGTTCATGAATCGAGTAACGTAATTCATGAATTGGTCATCAGTGCACACATTTTATCTTCTGATTACATTGGTATAAAAGGCGCAATTAGTCAGCGCTAACAAAGAGAAATTGTAGTGGCGTTGTGGCATGTTTCGGCTTGAGTGCGCGTCCGTCCATCCATCCACTGCAGTGAGCACGGCATTATCCTCTCTCTCTCTCTCTTTCTCTCCTATCCTGTCAGCCTGTGTGCACCTTCATTCTCCTTTCAAGCCAATCATCACCCCAATTGTGTTCCTTTCTTCATTTATCTCTCATTGCTCCCCTCAACTTTGGTGTCCAGTTCCCTGTGTCCAGTTAAACCACATTTGACACATCCCGTCATTGTGTCACACTGGTGGGAACCATCGTCACCCACAGCAGCAGCAGCAGCGTCATCATCATCATCCTCAACAACTTTAACTAAGAACTCTCACACACTCTCTCTCCCTCTCTCTATTTAAACCTCAATCTGACTTTCTCCACACAGTTTACACACATTTGTCGGTAAGCGATCAATTCACTACACAACACACCAGTCTTATGCCAGGCATCATACGCGGACCCTTTCAAATATGGCCGATGTAGGCTCGTCACTCTCCCCTTTTGTTTTCATATTGCCAGTTGAGTTTGGACAGCCCTACGGCTTTCCTCTTGACCTTTGTGCCTTTTGCACTTGTTTTTGATCATTTTCGCGAAGATCACACAATACTCAATAGCTTCTATAGATAATAGTCAACCAGAACATTGACAGCGAAATTGTGTGCATAGGTGCGCCACTACTGGCAAAATATGACTCATGTAGCTCATTGAGTTAATGCTATCTCTCTCTCTCTCTCTCTCTCTCACTCTCTCTCTCCCTCTCCCTCTTTCTCTTTCTCGCCCTCTCGCCCTCTCGCCCTCCTCTCTCTCTCTCTCTCTCTCTCTCTCGCCCTCTCTCTCTCTCTCTCTCTCTCTCTCTCTCTCTCACTCTCTCTCCCCTCTCCCTCTCCCTCTTTCTCTTTCTCGCCCTCTCGCCCTCTCTCTCGCCCTCTCTCTCTCTCGCCCTCTCTCACACTCTCCCACTCTCTCTCTCTCTCACCCCCTCCCTTTCTCTCTCTCTCCCTCTCTCTCTCTCTCTCTCTCTCTCTCTCTCTGCCTGAAAACAATCGAATAAATGTAACATATATGTTCGCTTTATTCAATTTCCCTTCTCGATAGCTTGATAAATCAATTTGTGTGTCCTCACGCAACACTGATGCACTGATTGCATTTTATAATGCCAGTTTGACTGTGAGTTCCAGTTTTACAACAAGTAACTACTATTTCACCGCTTTCGTTCATTTCAAATACATTTTTTGTAGCTAATTGTAGTTTTCCTCACCAATAGCGTTGACAATGAACTAACAATTTGTCATTAATCATTTTATAATACATCTAACTTTAATCCCGATTTTATTTGTCCCGCTCCTCCAACCTCTATTTTCATATATCTAGCTCACAATGGTACCAATATCTCAAATTCCTGACCTGTGCATATTGGCTATATTCAAGGGCATACCACTGACAAACTTAATTTCCTCTCTCAGTTGCGTGTGCCAAAATTGGACTAGATTGCAACCGGCTGAGCTGGGAAAACGCAAACGACTGGTGCTTGTGTGCAGCCCAGATGGCGATTTTGACTCTATTATCGATTCAGTTCAAAAGATTGAAAATCCTTTTAAGAATCGATTGGTTGATTATGTGAAAGACGATGAAGGCAAGCCTTGGGCGCCATTAATGCCACGCAGTGACATTGAATTCAATCTAATTCGAGTGCCCAAGGTCAATCGTGTCTGCACATTGACAGAACAATTCACCACATCACTGATGGCCAAACTCAATGGCATTACCCATCTGACAGTGGTTATCATTTTGGATTGTTCTTTCGTAGACCAGAACAACGCATCAATGAGACAGTTGGCTCGCATTATCGATCACAATGCGGCTAGTCTAATTTCACTTAAAGTCCATCTCGATGGTTCTAAATCGTGGAGTATAAATGATAATGAAATGGAGATAGATGCTCAAGTGTTATTTGATTCGATCAATCGCATCAAACAACAGCTCAAACACGTGAGCCTCAATGCACAATTCCCAAGCGAACGTTTGTCTAATCGTAGCTTTGCATTTCTGGCACGGGTGCAGAGTTTTACATCAAATAAATTCAGTGTAGTACCAATTTGGGTTCGAATCCGGCCCCAATTTCTACTACTTTCATTGAATCCACACGCAGCTGGTGGAACCTGCAATCCGATTGACATTGGCAAACCGTTTGAGTTGAAAAAGTTGATCAAACTCAATCATCAGTTGTTTGACAAATTCCGTCGATTAGCTGTGTTAGTAGCACCAGGCGATGAAGAAGATGAAGGTGAAGATGAAGCTGAAAGTGAAATAAGAGCACCTGACCCAAGTGGTCCCAAGCGCGTAAGCATGCGGATTTTCGGTGAAAAATTTGTATCACTGAGCAGTCTTGAGCTGTATAACATCCGTTTACCTATAACTAAGATTGCACGATATCTGCACCGCATGACTGGTTTGGTTACTTTAAAGATCAGAAGCATGTTTGATGTAGAGCATCACTTTGAATCCGAAGATGAACTCGTGATTACCCAACTGCCTTCGGTTCGAATGCTGAGCTATAATGTCTGTGGCCCAAATCATTCGGACATTAAGAAAATGCACCTTGGAGAGTTATTTCCCAAACTTCAGGTGTTAGAGTTTAAGCCAGGGAATGTTGGGTGTGGAGAGTGTGCCACCGAACGTCCATTGATAGGCGAGAATGTACGGTCTGGACTTAAGATAACTTGGAAATGTGCTCGGCTCACTTTGCAGTCATTGCCGAGCTTGATTCCAAGTTTGCGCCATGTTCGGTATTCCCCTGCTGTTTTTGATGGAGACGAACAACTTTTACCCGTAGGATTCTACGATTTAGAAAAGTTGACACAACTCATCGATGTCTCTGAGAAGTACGATCTATGAAGCGTAGCCCATCTCCATTACCACATCAACTAAAACTCATGCAACCAAATTCGAACTATTTTAAGACAGTTTTTGCTTCTATTCCTCACCAAATATATAATCTCCCAATTATGATCAACTTTAATTGTAAACATAGCACACACACATACTACTAGTTAATGTGCATTTCATGTATTGTTCGTATTCTTAATAAAAAGTAATCAAAAACATTTGGTAGTTGTTCTTTATCTTGTTCTGTTCGTCGTGTGTGGTTGGTGGCTATGCGATTAGTGAAGGAAGAACACAAAGCCAGTCTTGCTGTTGTGTGTCCTTCTAGAACTTGATAGTGCCCTGTGTATAGTATGGCCAAGTGCCTGTATCTTCCATTGGGGGGAATGACTCCCTCAGCAGCGGGCACAGCACCCAACACCATGGTGGACACTATGAACTGTTTGAGACGTGGAAAGATTTCCATCATCACCGGCTCGAGTTCGCCCTTGAGACTGTCCTCCAAGACGTCGGCCTGAATCCACTCGAGATTGGGGAACAGTTTGGCAATCTTGCTTTTGACAACTGCGGGGGTGAACTCGGGTCCAAGTGGAAAGGTAAGATAGAGTTTGGTGATTCGTGTGTTGGGCGGTACAGCGTCGATCACGTCTTGTAGGATATCAGGGTAGGGGATCGACAGGGTAACTTCACGCAGGCAGTTTAGCCATTAGCCGAAACATCTCATGGAGTGGACTCTGTTTGGAATGGCAAGTGAGTGTTATCACGTGACGTATCCTAATTGGCTTACCCGAAACAGTGACGGAATTTAGAGCACCTCCAATTTAGTGAAGTAAGCCTCGAACAGCTGCAACAACTTGACCTGATGCTCCGAGTTGTAGGAGTTGCCAGTGGGTAGATGCACTAAATGGAAGCGAGTCAAATTGCGGCCAAACTTGGGCTTCGACTTGAGGAATCGTTCCATCTCCTCCAGGTTGCACTCGAACTTGGCCTTGATCACCAGTGTCAGGATCTCCAGCTTCTCGCCCAGTTGTTTGTACAGATGCAGCATGTCGATGGAGAAGTCATCGATACGGACAATCTTAATGAGGAAAGGGCCTTCTGCATTAATAACGACTGCAGTGGACCAAAGTTGTTGAGGAACAGTATTTTGAGCGAACCCTTCATTGAATGGATTGTGCGCCACCAAGTGAATTTACTTTGAGGCTCATATGTGCGGCGATGTGGCCCAGCCAAAAGTAGAACATGTTGAAGGTGCGTTCCTTTGAGAGGAACAATTTGACCAGCAGTGGAAAGAAGTCATTCAGTGAGGGATGGTTACAGATCCACCAGTTGACCACATTCGGCAGTAGATCCACACTACGCAGAGCGAGCTTGTTCATGGTGGGCTTAAGCTGTTCGGTCAGCAGCAGATGGATGTAGCGACCTTCGAGCTCTTTGGGCACTCGAAGGGAGAGATTGCTCTCGGTGCCAAACAAAATCAGGTAGGTCTTGCTGCTGCACAATGCGTTCACATGCTCAATCCAGTCGGGACTGGCTTTGGTGAGGGCAATCAACTTGTTCAGTGTGCGGCCTTCCAGGTCGCGTTCACTTTCGACAGTGAACGGTGGCTCAACTCGACGGTCCGGTGTAGTGTCTTTCGCTCGAGTTGGTGACTTGGACTTGGACTTCTTGTTCTTGTTTTTGGCCATTGTGGTGGTGGTGGACTGAGTGACAATACCTGATTGAGGAAGAAGGACACCGAGGTAGTGAGCGCAGGTGTGCGATGTAAGACAATTTGCGGACCGAGACTCGTGGTGGTGATACTAAGTTGTCTTCAATCTGGCTTAGTCTGGCCGTAGAAAATAGTCCAGGCAAAAGTGGTCCACTGAACGGTCTAATGTCTTTCGGTGCTGTGAATAGGCAAAGGCATTAGGCAACGGCGATGCTGGCGGAGGAATTGAATAGTGAGTGACAAGAGATTGCAGAAGAAGGATACCGAGATAGTGAGCGCAGGTAGTGATGTAGCGAATCACTTATATCGTGATACGTGTGTATGGAATCATCTAGTTTTGCCAATCGCCCCCATTTGGCTAATACACAAAAGGCCAACTAGCCACATCGCTGTACGCAGTGATCGCTCAAATATCACTGCTGTGATGTTCAGCAAATCAAGTCGAACTACACAGAGCGACGAACGGCACTCGATATCTACTCGTGATTATCCAGCAACTGCATCACAACTAAACCAACCATGTCCAGCAGACACCAACAACTGACCAGTAACCAAACATTCACACACCCAACACACTCAAACACAATCGAGACGTTAACAGGCAGTCACGTCCAATGTATGTGATCGCTTATGAGTAAACCGAGCCAACTAACCAACCAGCCAGCAAACACCACTGCAACTCCACAACCAGGCTCGCTCGCTCAAAGCCAATTTCTATGTTTTTATGTTGTCTATCTTTCTGCTCTGTTAAATTGCGATTAGATTCGGACGGCTTCGGTTGTGTTCGGTGTCGTTCGATTTCAATCTCATCGTTTCTCCTTCTCTCACACTCGATGGTTTGATGGTCGATGATGTGATGTGGTAGTAGTGACATTTAGTTGTCTGCTTTGGCGTTTGTGTGCGAGCGTGTGTACATCTCTCTAGTGAGTGCATTGGTTGGCTCACTACATTCGCATCTCCAAATGCACACACACACTCACCCTAACACATGCTTGCCATTGACTATTCTGCTTCAACAACGCAAAGAACTAAATCAAGAAGAAGACTAATGTCGAATCAGGTAAGTGATTCTTTTCTTTCCGTTTTGCTTGTTGAATTAATTACTTCTTCTGCTGGTGCTAGCGGTGACAATCGAGAGTTATCGATCAGTGTGTGTTTTTGAGAGTGTTCTCTATGTGTTGCATCTCTATGCAAATCATGAACTATTTCTAAATCGCTACCGTGAACATTCGCCTGGGCCATCCTGCACTGTGTGTCTGTGTGTCTGTACAAATGCACGCCACTATACACACTCAAAGTCATTAGTATGTTTGTTTCTACTTTCGAATGCACTAATTGATTATCTATTGATTGAACGCGTTCACTAAGCTAATTCCGTGTTGAACTTATCGATCGAATACATGTTCAATTAAACCTATTGCATAAATGAAAATTGTTGTTTGTGCATCTGTTGGCGTGTCACGCTTTATTGGAACGAACGCGATCGTTCATTCTCTGAACGCGTTTCACTCACTCTCTATCTCGTGATGACCAACCAACGACATGTGTGCTTTGTCTCATGATGTAATTGCCATTAAGTCAATGGCTGTGTGTGTGAGTGACTGAGATGCAGGGTCATTCTATGTGTGTTTTTAGTTAACTGATTGACTCATTGCATTGATTTCTCCGATCTGTGTTCCAACATGCTGTGACACACACAGGAATGAGTGCACTGTGAATATTGTAGACTCAATTCATCGAATGATGGACAATCTCGACCACCATCTGCTCAACCACAATAGCCCTCACCTGCACAAGTGTGAATACTGTGAACGCACCTTCACCATTAAGGCCCACCAAGTCGACCATCGAATGATACACACGGATGAGAAGCGTCACCAGTGTCAGTACTGTGACCGACAGTTTGGCACGACTACATGAATCATTTTCGTCTCCATCTCGGTCATACTTTCCCAAGTCTATTATAATTCTCAGTAGATTACTCTTTTTTCTTCGTATCTTATCTTATCCTTTCCTATTGTGTACTAAAATTTATTATACGATTATTCCATTTATGACTTCTATCAATAAACTTATCTAACTACTATGAATGTGTACTAAGTTATGTGTTGTTCTCGGAGATGTGGTTGCGGTGCTACTCGATTTTGTTCTGCCTGAATGTCCGGTGAACGAGTGGAGTGCACTTTGCATGTGTCATCTCTGTGTGAATCACTCTGCATTTTGCCTTTGAATTCACCTTAATTCTAGATAAATGACAATTGCCAATTACAATTAACTTAATTAATTTGTCAAAGTTTAAGGCAGACCTTTCGGGTAATAACATTGAGTGTACACACAGGCCACTCGAACACAGTGCACACTAATCGGCTATTTAGTGTCTGTATCGAGTAGTATACTCGAGTAGTTAGCCAAATTGGCAGCACAATGGTAGCTCCATAAGCAAAAACAAAGTAAAATGACGCAATACGGCAAAGATTAGGGTTTAATTTAGTTTCTGTCAATGCCTAACTTCAGTATCTGACTTGCCGTGCGGTGTGGACACATTTGATTGATCGTGCACAAGAAACTGCATTGCAGTGGTGTTTGGCACTTTGTTAGGGCAGAGACCAATTCACTCGGTATCGCTTGCTCACTTTCTCACCACTCGTTTTTGATTCTCTTCACTAATGGCCTCTTAAAATGAGAGTGATCACTTTGCACCACACTATAATGTCGTGCCATTTAGTGTCAAACATTTCTTACCGTAGTGATGATGTAGAGTGTCACTTGTCGTGTGACGAACGAGCGCAGCAATCCCTTTTCACAACTTTGGCTTCTTTCTGACTGAAATTTAGTCTCAAGCGCTGTAATAACCTATGTTTCTATATTGTACAATTGATTGGCCCGGTTTCCATTTCAAAAATAATAAACTAGTTGTACACGATCAATGCTATTACCAGAATCGCGACCATTTTGCATGGTAGTCACTGATTCCTGGTGTATTTCAGTGCGGTTTCACCCGTTCACAATATACTCGTGGTCGGTTCAGTTGATACATCTGAAGAATCGGTGAGAGTTTGGGTGAGGGAGGAAACTGTTTTGTTGGGAACAGATCCAATGTTTGACCACAAACTCGGCATTGACTGGTTGCAGTGGATCAGCCAACACTGAACTACTAGTCCAATCCCATTCATCCGTCCGTCGCCGTCACAGAGATCAATAACTCAAGTTTTTACCCATAAATAGACATTTTATTAAGTTTTAAATGAGTCAGTATTGTCTAGTACAAGTATTGATTTACAATGTGTACTACTAAATCGATTAACTACCGGAAAGGATTAAAACTCAACGAAATATAGAATACAGGATCATGAGAAATTGTTTTTTTGGAAACTAACAATGCGACTACTCTTTTCTAGAAATCTAAAGGAGGGTTTATGAATTGAATTTGAGATACATAGAGATTTGTGCCATAGAGAGCAAACTCATATTTGTGTGCTTCATGTATCATTCATTGAACGTGTATGAGTGCAGCATTGGAGAAATGTCAGAATTGTACAGAGAACGTTTGTACACCTCAACACGCTTCAGTGCATTCGACAGCTCCAAATGGCGAACATAATCCGCGATAAACTGGTCACGCAGTTCTCGGTTGTCGTAGTGCTGTTCGTCAACTTGGAAAGCTGGTTGCTCATCTGCGGCATCTTCACCATGCCAATCCATCTGTACAACAAAAGGATATTCGGCAATTACTCTTCGATTCTGGTCTCTCTCATCATCAATCTCATTGAACAGATGGTCTTCAACCTGTCCCATATTGGCATTTAAATGAATCAATCGGAACATACGTGCCAACGCAATGTCACGTTCAGGCTGTACCAAATTATCATTTCTTGCTCGATGTGCATCAATGGCATGACGAAAGTTTGGATCGGCCTCAATGTCCTCGAACCAAACTTCCATTCCCATGTCTGGCATAATGTTGACTTCCAGTCGGGGTTGCATTTGACAATCCACAAACTTCACCTTTCCCACAGAGGGAAATATCCACTCGAAATTGATTGCGAGCAAATCATCTCTTTTCCTGGTGACCACTTCGAGTGTCAAATTCTTGATTGCGCTTAAATGCGGAACTGTGCGCTTGTGCACATATTTGTCCCATACAACGAAATTAAGCTCACGGAAATTGAAGAACAATTTCAAGTCGGCCAAGTTGCTCAATTTCTCCAATGACTGTGCCAACTTATTGAAGGAAAGCTGTTGACCAATGCGAATTGATAAAGCGGACAACGAGGTGAATTTGTCAGTAATGGCATTGAGCTGTGCTTGATCTGCAAACTCGCGAACAATGTCCAATCGAGCAAACTTGCCAGCAATGTGTTCAACTTTTTTCAACTCTTCTCCACTGGACAGTTTGTTTCGAATGTCAATGCGAATGGATGAATCGTTTTTGACGGATTCAACCAACGAACTGAACAGTATCTCCATATCATCCGGTGAAATGAAGTTGAATTGGTCCAACTGACAAAGGACAGTAAAATTCAGTGGTGGCTCAATCGAATTATGAAAGACCAAAGTCAGATGCTTCAATTCGGGAAGATGATTCAGTTTCTCTAACAAGATGTTTACTTTGCTCTTGAAAACTCTGCTCACATCATCATTCGCATCATTCCATCTCTCATTGGTTCGTTGAATTGTGACTTTTAGGCAAACAAGCTTGTCCTCCCAAGCATCCAGCAGTTTGACCAAGTGAACAATGTCGTAACAAGTACGCAGTTGAAGCACAATTTCAAAATGAGTTACATTTGTGAATAGATTCAAAATTTTGCACGGATTTTCATTTATAAGGTCAGGACGAGACCATTCGAGGTGATACGATGAAATGCGTTCATTCGATGGCAGACGAACAGAAGGGAAAATCTCCTGACTTAAGTCGCGTAGTTGGACAGCACCGTCACCGATGAGAAAGGTGAGCGAATGTACTTGGCTACAGCATTGCACGACAGCGCGGAACCAATCTTTGCAGACAATGCCAATCACAAGAAGGTCGGACAATTCGAGTTTGTGAAAGACTTCGGCCAAAGCATCCACGTTGGTGTTTGGTTGAGCCATTTTGTAGCCTGAGAAGTGGAGAGAGAGAGAGAGAGAGAGAGAGAGAGAGAGAGAGAGAGAGAGAGAGAGAGAGAGAGAGAGAGAGAGAGAGAGAGGGAGAGAGAGAGAGGGAGAGAGAGAAAGAGAGAGAGAGAGAGAGAGAGAGAGAGAGAGAGAGAGAGAGAGAGAGAGAGAGAGAGAGAGAGAGAGAAAGAGAGCTGTATATTGAGTTCAATTAGGCTCGTATTACAGTTGAATTAAGGGCTAATTAAGAAATTGGGAATTTGGACACACGTAAGGATGTGAGTTTTGAAAAATGAAATAACAAATTTATATATTTATGTGGTCAAAATATGTTGAAAATGTCTAGTAAGGACAATGCTATTATAACATATGGTCTCATGTGGTGTAGGGTGAATGGAAATGAAAAAAAAAGTGAAATTATGTGATGTAGGATGATTGTGATGGATTTGGTTGCACTGCAGCAGTGTGGTAGTGGTGCATTCCAATTGAACGAAAAGGATGGTAACTTGAAGCAAAATCACATTAAATCGTAAAGGTTGACAGAAAACTAGGGTGAACGTGAGGGTTTTGTGCGATTAGAGTTGGCTTGCACTGGTTGGCACTGGATCTGGCTCATCAGACAGACAGACAGACAGACATAAAAGCACGGACAACACAGCGCCACTGCACCTACTGAACCAACACCAGCGACTCAGACAGTCAGACAGACAGACTGACAGAGTCGGAACAGAAAATCGATAATTCAAGAGAGAACGGAACAGAGTACTGCGTACACTCCAAGTCAGACAAAGAACACTACACAACACTAAACAACCAACATCGTCATCAGCACAAGTTAGACCGACTGTGAGAGAAGGCAACCGGAGAAACATTCAGGAGAGCCATTCGCACAGCACACGAATGTTGTTCCAACACGAACCGAATACAACACAGCACAAAACGCGTTTAGTAGAGGTTATAATTTCACTTTCCGGTTCTCTCCTTGACTACAGGCATAGGTTTAGACTTTAGGTTTTAGGCTAGATTTCTAGTTATTACTTTCTACTTTTGACACAGAACTCTACCAATTACAAAAGGCTTTCTCCCTGAGAACATTAGGTAAAGGCAATTCTGTGCCTTTTTGGTGCGTTGGTCGGATTGCTAGTGCAGTCGTGCCGTGCTCTGTGACTATATAGATAAAGCCTCATCTCACTTATGCTTGAGACCATTGAGTGCTCGACACCGCGCGCTAACTGATGTCGGCTTTCTGTGTTTTGGCTATTTGCACCTCAACTTGTACTCACGCCGTCCCGTGAGTGCAGTCTTCGCGTCGATTGTGTGTGTCTGTGTATTTCACCTCACTCAATTTATCTATCGCACCACTCGTACTGCACTCCGCACACAGGCACGCAACTCGCTTTGTGTTCGTCGTAATTTCGCTTTTTCTCTCCGTCTCCATCTGCTCTCGCCAATCTCTCTCTCTCTCAGCTTCACTCTCCACTCGGCAGCAGTCACTCGTCCAGTGCTGTTCGTCACGCGCTTTCTGTCAACATTCATCACCCGTTGGCAACTACCGAGCACCTCTTGGTGACCGCTGATCACCATCCAACCACCGGTACCTAACAAGCACTCCCCACAACAATCACAACCAACAATCACCACCGCTCCTCTGTCCTTCTGTGTCACCTGTGTGTGTATCAGTTCTTGCTGTTCCTCACCGTAAGTGTCATCACAGGGCCAATCAAGTCACAGCCTGAACCTGGGTGGAAGGAGATTGCAAGAGCGACTAGCTCATTTGAAAGGCAACAAATGTAGGTAAGTGATTGCTTCTTGTACTGTCAACACCTTGCTCACTGAGGTGCTCACCTTTGATCCATCCCCTTTCCCTAATCACTATCACTTCATCTCACATTCAATTCAGGGCAACCACTTCCGCCGCCAGCTCAGAGCGCACGTATGAGTGCGGACAATACGGGCATTGGCCGACAACAGATCGCGGAGAAGAAGGTTGAAAACAGGAGAGTCCGTGACCTAATCAAATTTAAAGGCCTTAATTCCAAGCATTTTGGTTATCCATCATCCGAGGAAAGTACTCCTCTGTCCACAGAGGACGAAGGCGAGGAGGTGAGTTTCTTGACAGTGTGCCTTCGTGTAACAGTGTCGCTCTCTGCCTGATTGCTGGTAGTAGTCCAATCCGTCAGCCAGCACTGAGGAATCGACTCAATCGAATGACGATAACCAGCAGCCAAGCACCGTTGAGGCTACTCAAGAAGCCGAAGCTGGTTCGAGTTCGGCGTCTACTTCTGCCACTCCAACCCGCAGTGGCCGAAATGTCCGCAAACGCTCTGTCTGGGACCCGAGGGAATCTGAGGAAGCTGGTACTAGCGCTTCACGTGCAACCAAACGTGCCAAGCCTGAACCGTCGAAGCCACCGTTGAAGAAGGATCCTGTGAGTCGTAAATGTGATCATTGTCGATTGGTTGAATTGATCTTTGTCTATATGTCGAGTAGGTCCAGGCAGCTACTAAAGCGAACAAGCAGGCTCCACGTGCTCCAGACAGACATTCCGTGAAGTCAGCCGCTGACACCGCCGACTGATCGAGTGCATCCAGTGAAAGCTCGAAGTCAGCTGCTTCTGCCAAACCGTTGAAGAAGGCTCCAGTTGTTGCTGCATCCACCAAACGTGCTGCACCAAAGCCAAAGGCCACCAAAGCTGCTCCAGTGCCGACTGAGGATGGTAGCGCTGATTCCGAGTATTCAACTCTGTCCGCTTCTGCTTCTACTGGCAGACGCTCAAAGCGTACTTCGCGCGTCAGTATGGCCAAGTACTTGGACTACGTGGTCGAGTCATCGTCTAAGAGTAAGTGACTTGCTTGTTTGAGGCCAACTCAACTGAGTGTTTGTTGGCTTTTAGAATCTGGACCGGCAGCGGCTAATGTCAGCCAAACTATATCTGTTCCTACACTAACCAAGGATGAACCGGACGAAACTGAGGCTCCGATGGAAACTGTGGCCGCCACCGCCCCCACCACCCTAATCGGCAGAAAGCCCTCGATCAACGAAAGCGTTTTGAAGACACCTAGCAGCAGCTCTACTCGCGCAACCAAAAGCCAAGCCACTCCGAAGCAAACCAAAGCCCCGAGAGCAACTGTCATTGCCAAAAAGTCCACAGTTGTAGCAGCTACCCCGAAGGAAGCGACCACAGCGGCCAAACCAACCGAAGCATCTCCTAAGCCAACCAAAGCTCCGAAAGCACTTGTCACCGTTGCTACCAAAACGGCAGCCAAGTCAATCAATGTGTCCGGTAGCGGCAGCACCACCACTGGTCAGGCAGCATCAACCGCGCCCAGCACCAAAGCCACAGTCACTGCCACTAAGCGAACCACCAAGAAGAATGAGCCCTCTGCAAGCTACTGATGGTCCTTCCACTGTCACTTCAACTGCTCCCAGTGTCCCGAGAGGAGGCAAACGTGCCAAACCGACTCCACCGACTGAGCTCAATGTACAGGTGAACTACGCCTTGATCACCACCGATTGCCCAGTACTGAAGGAAGCCTCAAACAATCCAACATCTCAGTCTCCACCTTCGAAGCGAAGTAAGCTTGCCTCGCCAGTGCTGAGCAAACACGAGACTGAGAACATGCCCATTGCACTGGAAAGCTCGGTTGACAACTTGGACGACTAGGACTTGCTTGCCGACACTCCGGCCACTAAGGTCTTTACCGAATCAAAGAAGCCCCGTCGCAAAGGTGATGCAGCCATCGGCACCACCGTTGCCGCCAAGGCTTCAGTGTCACCTGACACTCAGCTGAAGGATCTTTATTTGAACCTCCAGAAGCGGAAGTAAACTCTCAACAATGCTCAAGTCCCGAAATTGAGTAAAACTAAGAAAGGTACTGCTGCTTCCGCTCAGCCACAGCCATCGAACTCTGATGACAATGCCAATGCAATGACTGCAGATCGTATCGAATGCAATCGAGCTGAATCGAAGAAGTGCCTTCAGCGGAATGTGAGTCTCGTGCTGGAGACAATGCTAACGGCTATGGATGAATTGCCACGGAAGCAACAGCCACACCGAAAATGGAAGCTGCCAGGCGGTAACTTTTTACATCATTACCACCACTGCTATCGCCGAGGGTTCTACTTCTGGCTCGAATGTCCAGCAGCAGCAGAAATAATAACAGAATAATGCAGATCTCATCGAATTTCAACGCACAATCGTACTTTGTTTCTATGTGGACAATCTGGTCAATGAGGTGCACAATAGTGTGCTGGTTATGGTCACTGGTGAAGTCAGTGGTCAATTAGAATTGAATGGCGGACTTTTAATAAAATTGGTTTTACCGTTTTAGTTGCAACTGACCACCGACCCCACAAAACATTCCATGATATCTATTCTCTCTCTCTCTCTCTCTCTCTCTCTCTCTCTCTCTCTCCCTCCCTCCCTCTCTCTCTCTCTCTCTCTCTCTCTCTCGCTCGCTCTATCAATCTCTCTCTCTCTCTCTCTCTCTCTCTCTCTCTCTCTCTCTGCCGCACATTGCCTCAGTACGGTCTCTTACAATATAATCATTGCCAAAGTGCTAAAATTTGTTGTATGTCAGGCGATTAGTGACAGAATTGTGTACATTAACTGAATTTACTGATCTTATGAGCTATCGATGACTGGACATCGTTAGCCTCACCACTCTGACACAGACTGCCGGCGTCATATATGACTCAGTTATGCTCACGCACACTCACCCAACTGTGTTGAGAAAACGACGCCTCCGTTCGTAAGACTTCCATGTCTCGATCAATGTATCTTTTATGTCATTTCTAGTTCTATTATTTATTCAGCCGGCTCCTAATGGACACAAAGTCGAATCACAATGGCCCGAACTGCTCGCAAGTCCACTCCTAAGCGATCAACTACTAGCAGCAAAACACTGCCAACCCAATCTCCGCGACATCTCCTAATGGACCAGCACCGAATGGAGCCAACCCCGACCCATCATAGCCCGAACTGCTCGCAAGTCAAGTATCGCAAGTGTATCGTATTCATATCGGTTCAGTTTCTCTCTCTCTCTCTCTCTCTCTCTCTCTCTCTCTCTCTCTCTCTCTCTCTCTCTCTCTCTCTCTCTCTCTCTCTCTCTCTCTCTCTCGGTTGTGTGTGAGAGGGAAGCATCGAAAGAGGAACTCTTATGATGATGATGAGAATAAGGATGAGAATATTAACTCATCGACTGTATTTTTTTTTGTCGAACTTGTGTGCACAAGAATTCGGAAGAGAGAAAGTACCGTGCCGAGGAGTGATAGTGTAAAGCATGTGGCGAATGCCCAAACACTTCACTTGGCGTTAGTTTGTCAACTGTGTCAAATGGCAGCGGTTAGTGGTGGTGTGAAGCTGGTTCGATTGCCAAAAGTAAATTTATTATGTTTGTAAAGAAATGAAAATATGAACACGAATTAACATAAACCAGACTGAATTGGATTGGAATTTAGTCCATTCGGTGCAATGAACACTCGAATTGTAATTGGGGATCTGTTTCGGTTAGGGATGAGCACTCGGTCACGTAACGCACGCGACTTTTGGTGTGCCGTACGGCACGAACGTACACGAAATAGCAACGTACACGAACGTATCTTTGAACGTACGATTTATTTTTTCGTTTGAATTTCGTACAAAAAGGGATCTTCATCCTTCAATTACTCAACGAGCGAGAACGAGTGCAATTGAGTGTTTCGATGATGATGATCCATTCTACGCAAGTGATCAATCATACGCTAATGGACTACTACGATGATAGTGATTAGGTCAATTAGGTCAGGTCAAAAGTCGTCTTCACACTTACCTCGCCTAGTAACACAGCGGCCCCTCACCAGATCGGACTTGTTGGCCACGATGATGATCGATTTGGTCTCGACATCATCCCATCGCTGCAAGTCGATCAGTGTCTTCTTCACACTATTGAACGAATCACTATTTGCAAATGCGACATAATTAGGTTAGTTAGTTGGATCAGTTGTGTGCAAAAGCTATCCACTCACCGATTGTTTGCACTGTACAGTATCAGGTACACGTCTGGTTGGTAGTCAGTGACCGGCATCTGCAGTAGATACTTGCCAAAGGAGTCACTCTTCAGGAAGTGAATCAGCAAATTGTGCCGATCGTTGAGCTCACTCGCCGCGGCTGGGTTGAATCGAGTTCGATCACACTGGCCCAGGTGTGCTCAAAACTGCTCAATGAGAGATGTCTTGCCCGAAGAGGGATAACCGAGCACCAGGATACGGTAAATCTGATATGCATGTTCTCAAGATACAGTGGAGGATAGTTGCGCTGTTTTCGTAGAAGAGGTCCTCGTAAAAGTCTGACGGTTTGCGGCTGCTGTTGGCCTGTTGATATGACTCACTGAGACTGGCCACACTTGTGCCACTGCTGCAGCTTCCTCTTGCGGGCACTGGCTTGTTGTCCGTTCTGGTACTGGTAGTACAGATTGTGACTGCTCGAGTTGACCACAAATGGTTAATCGTCCTGGTCCGCGGCGGAGTAGTCATTGGTGCTGTGATGAAGACGACTCGAATAGTAGGGCAATGCACCACCGTTGCCGTTACCGTTCATTCCGTTGCTTCCTTGTTGTGCGCGTTGTTCGTCCAACTGATTGCCATTTGGCTGGTAGTGGTGAGGCTGAAGTTCATTGAAACGTTGAGACTTTGGACAGTGAAGAGACTTGGATCGTTTCAAAAAAGACTTTTTGCCTGATCGAGATCGGTTAAAGATGGACTGACGGTGACTGGAGACTGGCTCCATGACGGAGAACCAAAATTGGTTGGTTGGTTGCTGTTTGGTGTGGTGTAGGGAACACAAAGTCAAATTGATGTACTCTTGGATTGGTTTGTTGGTTGGTTGGTTGTGACTGATCGAGACTGAGGGCACTGAACGAATATGTCAGTTGGCCGAAGGATTAAGCGTTAAGACTGGTTGAACACACTCAGAGTCAGAGTCTGATCGATGGTTGTGGCTGTGCTGTGTGCACTGGATGCAACTCACTCGGAACCTCACTCACACCAAAGTGCAAGAATCGGAATACGATCGCAGACAGGCAGAATCACAGAACAGACACAGACACAGACACACACACCGTTCAGCTGCTCCACTGGTGAGCCAATGCATAGTACACCGAACGATGATGTTTGCCGCATTCGCGTCACTTGTTGGTCGTCGTCGTCGCCAATAGACCGTTCGCCTGATGAAGAAGAAGATTTTACTGCCTGGTGGCTCACTTCCTTCTCATCGTGTGCTGTGCCAGCGCTGGATGAGTCACACTCACACTCACTCACTCACACTCACACTTTCACTTTGCACACACACACACACAATTTCCTAGCATTTAACGTAAATATAGCTCGCAGTGTGTGTGTGTGTGTGTATGTGCTGATTCGATCTCGAAGGCAGATTGAGGTTCACTCTGTGTGTGCAGTTGTCCGCGATTAAGGCCAAGATAAACCAGACCACCATCACAATTCACTCAATTACGACACGGTTCCACTAATTGGCCGTTCTCTTTGGTGGCCCCCAGCCGCATCCATCCCTCCCTATCCCAGTCGAATGCATTCACTGGCAAACGGCACTGGCAACTGGTGATTGGACCTGAGGTGAGGTGTATCATCAACATCAACCACATCATTAGCCACCGTGATTTGAAAACGAGAACACGAGCGAGCGGGAGAAAGGATTCGCTTAGTGAAGCACATTGCACACAATCTCCTCGGTGTTCGGCCTCGGTCACACTAAACATAACCCACCGACCACTGACGTCACTAAGGTGCCACCATCATCAACCAACCAGAGTGAATGCAACAACTCAGGCAGAAGAAGGACTGCAATTCTGTTTAATTTATCAAACCGACACACAAGACAGAGAGTGAGAGACATAAGGCAATCGATGCAATATAAAACACAGCACACAGGAACAGTACACACAAGACAAGTCAATTGCTATCAATCTATCAAGCAACAGTTCATTGTTCCTGTCTACTCGGCACCAACCACCAAATAGATCGATTCCATTAACGGCACTCGGTGTCCTTTGGCGCCGTTTGCATCATCACCCATACACAGTAGCATCGACATCATCGTAGTAGTCCATTAGCGTATAATTGATCACTTGCGTAGAATGGATCATCATCATCGAAACGCTCAATTGCACGGTTCAAAGGTACGTTCGTGTACGTTGGTGTACGTTCGTAACGATCTCCTTGAGGCATCCCCTGAATAACGGCATTTTCTATTTGTTTGGCACCGGAATAGCGAATTTGAGTAGCGCACCACTCGCGCCCGTGCACCCAATCTGATGATGGATAGGTCTATCCTTTCCGTAAGATAAACGAGCTGCTCCTACTCCTCAATTGACATCACACGATCGTTGTGGTCCAAATAGCAATGCCACTGTTCTATTATGGACAACCATAACGAGGTGGTCAGACAAATGATTGAAAGCACAGCAACGGCTTCGTCAGCAACCAAAGCAGCAGCAAATCAACAACATATCGAATCACACTTTTAAATGTAATACACATTACACAACGTTATGTTTGTGTTCATTTTGGTGTGCTTTGACTATGGCCTGGAACACCATCCGAGACCCAACCAATCTCAGAAGCACATTATCACACAAATGCAAGGCATGGCTGCCTCGATTGACTCGTCCTACAGCCGGAGAATAACATCCTACGGACGATGCACTGAACAATACGGTTGCTCTCATTGCCTCACAACCAAAACACTGTAATTAACCAATTTGTACTAAAACTAGGTGCCTCTACCCTAGTATAGTGGGGATAAATTTGGTGCATTTGAGATCACACTGGGTGGTTCAAGACAATGAACAACTAACTGAACATGTAATACGACTGATAACATACAAATAGAGACATTTGAGATAATAAAATCTTTATTTAGAGAGAACAACAACAAGCGAATCATCACAAACTCAATAGACGTTTCAATCGTTGACGGCCGCTGCTGTTCTCCATTAAATTTTCGTTGTTTTTTGTATTTGAGCATCTATTTGACAAAGTATTAGTGACACACATTATACTATCAACAAGTCAGTCTTGCCTTTGTGCACGATTATCGACGTAATATTGCTTCAAAAATGTTAGGTGAACGTCATTTGCATCAGTTTTTGTCCATAGAATTGTAATTGTTTTCGTTTCTCATCAATTTAGAAGGTTAAAACTGCTGTTGAAATGAGAAAAGGTGACATTAGACTACGTTACAACAAAAACAAATAATTATCACAGTCAAATTGTTAAGATTTTAATGTAGATAGCAAAAAATAGCGTCTGTTTAGATTCATGGCGGCTATTTCAACATTTGAATATTTCCACCCTACCTCCTCCAATGAGCTGCTCACAACAATTCGCCTGTATGTGTGAGTGTGTGTGCAGTCCAGCTGCTGTGTGCGTTTGAGGTGCGTTTTGTGCCTGTTGAGTGCCTATGAATCCTGGATCAAGTACCCAATTTTGGTCATTCCACCCATGCCAAACCGTCACCAATGAATACAACAGCCGTGTCCATGCATCGAATCGACACCACCACTGACTTAACACTCAACTCAACTCACCGAGTGTGCCTGTGTGCTGTGACAGGCTGTGAGGGACTGAGATACTTATCGTGTGTCCTGGACCTTGTGATGGCCAATTTCTGGTATATAACCAACTACCTACCTGAACAACTGTCCACACGACTACACTGCACTGAGTAATTGACTGGTAAGTGTTAATGGGGCAGAGATGGTGTGTGTGCCTTTCGGGGTTAATTCGTTTGTTGCTGCTCAGTGTACATTAACCCCCGCTACGGTGTCTTATTGGCCATGTGCCTTTAGTATCAAGAGACAAACCAGAAGGCCGTAAAGGTGTTTCTTGTTGTCAGTGTCCGGAGTTTGGTTCTGTTTTGCCATTTGGTACAGTCAACTGACAAAATGTATGCATGACTCATCACAACTGCACAGTGGCCTATGAGTGAGTTGAGTGTCTGTCTGTTTGTGCTCACTGTGATGGGCAATCGTGTTTTGTATTGTTGTTGTCGTGATCGTTGGGCCGTGGAGAAGTGTCTTTCTGTCTCACTCCTCTCACCGAATCACCATCAGTGAGACAGTCTTGTCAGTCCTGAGCACACACATTCAACGGTCATCATCATCATGTGTTGTGGTCAGGTAATGCCTAGTCTATGACCACCACCAGCACAGTCACAACGCTTGTGGGCTCACTCGTGACTTGAACTACTTGTGGAACTCGTACCCAAGCCTATGTTCTGCTTAATATGGCTAACTGTTCGGCGGCACTCTTGACCGCCGGCTCGGTACATTCACTTACCAGTTTGGTTCTTTGTACAGGTACGTATCGAGAATGTTGATTGTTTCGTTAATAAATAACTCTTCTTCTTCCTCTAGATAGACTGCTTGTGGTGCGTTTTGTTATACGAATGTCTTTGTGTCGACCACTCTTGACGACTTGCATTCGAGTTCACCGCCGCCGCCGCCACCTCCATTCATTGCACTGTGAGCGAGGTCGCTCTGGATTATGTCTGGCTTGTTCTCTAGTTCCTTAATGGCTTCAGCTCTAATTCATCTGAATCATCATATCACTATTTGAGCATTACCGACTATCAGTGTTCACCAATGTCTGCAGCTTATGTGATGAAGCCAATTCAACTGGTTTGCATTCGATTGACTGTTGTCCTAAATGAACCATCAGTTATGGTTGGTTGTGGTAGTGCTGCTGTTCGTTCACCAAGTGCTTTCTCGGCTCGATCTTTGCTAGGCCACGTTCACAGTCCAATTCGGTTGCCCAAATGGTGCAACCATCACGGACGGTTGTGGTGCCGGAGGTGGTGCATTTCGTTCACCAAGTGCTTCCGCGGCTCGATCTTTGCCAGGCCACGTTCACAGTTCAATTCGGTTGCCCAAATGGTACAACCATTACGGTCGGTTGTTGTGGCGGTGGTGGTGCAGTTCGTTCACCAAGTGCTTCCCCGGCTCGATCTTGGCCAGGTCATGTTCACTGTTCAATTCGGTTGCTTAAATGGTACAACCATTACGGTCGGTTGTTGTGGCGGTGGTGGTGCAGTTCGTTCACCAAGTGCTTCCCCGGCTCGATCTTGGCCAGGCCACGTTCACAGTTCAATTCGGTTGCCCAAATGGTACAACCATTACGGTCGGTTGTTGTGGCGGTGGTGGTGCAGTTCGTTCACCAAGTGCTTCCCCGGCTCGATCTTGGCCAGGCCACGTTCACAGTTCAATTCGGTTGCCCAAATGGTACAACCATTACGGTCGGTTGTTGTGGCGGTGGTGGTGCAGTTCGTTCACCAAGTGCTTCCCCGGCTCGGTCTTTGCCAGGCCACGTTCACAGTTCAATTCGGTTGCCCAAATGGTACAACCATTATGGTCGGTTGTGGTGCCGGTGGTGCTGCAGTTTGTTCACCAAGTGACTCCTCAGCTCAATCAGGTACGTATCTAAAATGTCCGATTGTTTCGCTAATAATAACTCGTGTACTTCTTCAACTAGATCGACTGCTTGGAGCGTTTTGTTAGACAAATGAAATAGTGTCGCTCATTCCGCTTGATGTGCATTCAAGTCCACCATTACTGCCACCACCTCCAGGCATCACACCGTGATCGGTGTCGCTCTGGATTATGTTTTGCCTGGTCTCTGTTTGCTTAATGACTTTCAACTCGCCTTATCCGAACCATCAGATCAGACTATTCTAGCGCCCTCAGTGTTCATAGATGTCCGCCGCTCAAACTCACACGAACAAATGTTCGAACGAACTCAATTGCAACATGCTTGCTCGCGGCTGGCATAGAGGTGAGCGAAGTGTACTTGGTGATCCATCTGATCGACCTCCACTTGGCCATGTACGCGGTTCAATTCGACCGAACCTAATTACCCAATACTTGCGGACGGCTTGGCAAGAGGTGACCGTAGTGTAGTTGGTGTTCTATCAAGTCGACCATCACTAAACCATGTCCGCGGCACAATTCGGCTGAACCCGATTGCCCAATAGCTGCTTACAATTGTGGTGACGGAGATGTAGTTTGACTAAAGTTGACGGCCGCTCCAGTGATGTTCACTTCCTTGTCAATAGTCTCAACATTTCTCTCGTGTATTAGAGTTGAGGTTGAGTACGCCCAGATGGTCCTTGAATCTTTGTACTCAACTCCGTCTAAATTCGTTGGTTTGTTTACGTAAGTCTATCTTCTCCTCTAGAGTGTCCACCAACTTCATTCATTCTGTCATAGTATTCAAGCCCCGTGTGTGCAGTCGGATGATTTGATCGCTGGACAAAGTGGCAAGTGGAAAGGCCAAATAATTTATCACTAATCACAAAGCACTCGTATTAAGTGCCCGAACTTGGGCTAGTCACATCACATCACATCACATCACTGATCACATATTGCACTGTTCGTTTCGGTTTGCGTGATTTAACAGCTATAAGATATATTATTAGAGTTAGGGCACTATTAAGAAATCAGTCTTACCTTAGTTCACAATTATCGATCTATGTTTCTGTCCAAATTAACGCCCAAGCGATGATAACAACGATTTTGCTAAATCATGAATAGTTATCATAACTCCTCAATAGGTGACGCCACTGGAAAGACAGAAATATTAATAACACGTTGCCTTACATGTCGGAGCAACACACAGTAGCGAGCAGCATCAGTAGTTGTCTCACATTCTTATTTGATTCCTAGATTCAACATTTACATCTCCTAACAGGCCGATTCGAGCTCAATACGTGCACCACGTGAACGTATGAGTACTCACTCACTCACCACAACAACAGTTCACTCTGCTTCAATCATCATCAACAAGCCTTACCATACGACCTGTGCAGACTTGTGATTTTGAGTGAGTGCAGTGCCTAGTTCATCTATTAACACACCCAACTGACCGATTCGTGTTCAACACCAGTACCAAGTCATTGTATGAACACTCACTAACCCCAACAACAGTTCACTCGGCTACACTCATCCTCAACTGGCCTCACCATACCGTGAGTGTTGACTTGTGATTTTGAGTGAGTGCAGTGCCTAGTTCATCTATTAACACACCCAACTGACCGATTCGTGTTCAACACCAGTACCAAGTCATTGTATGAACACTCACTCACCCCAACAACAGTTCACTCGGCTACACTCATCCTCAACTGGCCTCACCATACCGTGAGTGTTGACTTGTGATTTTGAGTGAGTGCAGTGCCTAGTTCATCTATTAACACACCCAACTGACCGATTCGTCTTCAACACCAGTACCAAGTCATTGTATGAACACTCACTCACCCCAACAACAGTTCACTCGGCTACACTCATCCTCAACTGGCCTCACCATACCGTGAGTGTTGACTTGTGATTTTGAGTGAGTGCAGTGCCTAGTTCATCTATTAACACACCCAACTGACCGATTCGTGTTCAACACCAGTACCAAGTCATTGTATGAACACTCACTCACCCCAACAACAGTTCACTCGGCTACACTCATCCTCAACTGGCCTCACCATACCGTGAGTGTTGACTTGTGATTTTGAGTGAGTGCAGTGCCTAGTTCATCTATTAACACACCCAACTGACCGATTCGTGTTCAACACCAGTACCAAGTCATTGTATGAACACTCACTCACCCCAACAACAGTTCACTCGGCTACACTCATCCTCAACTGGCCTCACCATACCGTGAGTGTTGACTTGTGATTTTGAGTGAGTGCAGTGCCTAGTTCATCTATTAACACACCCAACTGACCGATTCGTGTTCAACACCAGTACCAAGTCATTGTATGAACACTCACTCACCCCAACAACAGTTCACTCGGCTACACTCATCCTCAACTGGCCTCACCATACCGTGAGTGTTGACTTGTGATTTTGAGTGAGTGCAGTGCCTAGTTCATCTATTAACACACCCAACTGACCGATTCGTGTTCAACACCAGTACCAAGTCATTGTATGAACACTCACTCACCCCAACAACAGTTCACTCGGCTACACTCATCCTCAACTGGCCTCACCATACCGTGAGTGTTGACTTGTGATTTTGAGTAAGTGCAGTGCCCCACCACACCCAAATCACCCCAACTTGCACCAATCTTAAACGTTTGCTTACCAAATACCCGTGCCATATCGAAAACTGAGAATATTTGTCTCAATCGCCTCTGTCCGTAACGAGGTGGGCCTCGGTACGGATTGTCCTAAGGTGGATTGGAATTTTCATTCTGTCTTCCATTTTGTTTTTTATTTGTGTTGACTCATTCATTGTTGTCTAATACTTTCCATTTAAGTCAACCTTGACTCAAATCATTAAAAGAATATCACCAATTTACTGTTTCCCGAGTCAAGTTCTATCAACATTAGCACAGCCGCTATTCCGATCAAATGTGTTCGTTGCCTTTGCGGTCACTGACTGTGCTTTTGTTTACGTCGTCGTCGTCGTTGTAAGACTCACTGGTAGCTTGCGTTATCGGTGCCGGGCTGTGCTGTCCTAACAGTCAGATATTTGATTTATTTGTTGTTCAACTCCTCAAACCTAAATGGTCAAAAGTGTTTAAGACAATCGTACGCCTATCTCCACCAACCAAACCATCAGCTCAACAGACATTTCACTCAACTCTCACCCATTCAGCCCAACAAGTGTGTCCATGCGTTTGTGTTTTGTGTCGTATATGTGTTTGCGGTCTTAATCATCGTGATTTTGACCTATGGCCTGTAAATTTGTGGTAGAGTAGCTGTCAACTGAGTGACCAACAACGCCCAACTGACAACAATTTACCCTTGTAAGTGAACAATGATGAATTGTATGAAGTGCCGACTGTCTCGAGGCCTCGAGTGGAGCCATACTAACATCCACCGTCTGCCCCACCACCCCATTCGGTCATTCGCTTTCGTCACGTAATAGTATTAAGCGTAACCAGTGTCGGGTAAATTGGCAGTGCCGACTGTCTCGATGCCTCGAGTGGAGCCATACTAACATCCACCCCCTGCCCCACCACCCCATTCGGTCATTCGCTTTCGTCACGTAATAGTATTAAGCGTAACCAGTGTCCGGTAAATTGGCAGTGCCGACTGTCTCGAGGCCTCGAGTGGAGCCATAATAACTTCCACCCCCCCATTCGGTCATTCGCTTTCGTCACGTAATAGTATTAAGCGTAACCAGTGTCCGGTAAATTGGCAGTGCCGACTGTCTCGAGGCCTCGAGTGGAGCCATAATAACTTCCACCCCCTGCACCACCACCCCATTCGGTCATTCGCTTTCGTCACGTAATAGTATTAAGCGTAACCAGTGTCCGGTAAATTGACAGTGCCGACTGTCTCGATGCCTCGAGTGGAGCCATAATAACTTCCACCCCCTGCACCACCACCCCATTCGGTCATTCGCTTTCGTCACGTAATAGTATTAAGCGTAACCAGTGTCGGGTAAATTGGCAGTGCCGACTGTCTCGATGCCTCGAGTGGAGCCATAATAACATCCACCGTCTGCCCCACCACCCCATTCGGTCATTCGCTTTCGTCACGTAATAGTATTAAGCGTAACCAGTGTCGGGTAAATTGGCAGTGCCGACTGTCTCGATGCCTCGAGTGGAGCCATAATAACATCCACCGTCTGCCCCACCACCCCATTCGGTCATTCGCTTTCGTCACGTAATAGTATTAAGCGTAACCAGTGTCGGGTAAATTGGCAGTGCCGACTGTCTCGATGCCTCGAGTGGAGCCATAATAACTTCCACCACCCCATTCGGTCATTCGCTTTCGTCACGTAATAGTATTAAGCGTAACCAGTGTCCGGTAAATTGGCAGTGCCGACTGTCTCGATGCCTCGAGTGGAGCCATAATAACTTCCACCCCCTGCACCACCACCCCATTCGGTCATTCGCTTTCGTCACGTAATAGTATTAAGCGTAACCAGTGTCCGGTAAATTGACAGTGCCGACTGTCTCGATGCCTCGAGTGGAGCCATAATAACATCCACCCCCTGCCCCACCACCCCATTCGGTCATTCGCTTTCGTCACGTAATAGTATTAAGCGTAACCAGTGTCCGGTAAATTGACAGTGCCGACTGTCTCGATGCCTCGAGTGGAGCCATACTAACATCCACCCCCTGCCCCACCACCCCATTCGGTCATTCGCTTTCGTCACGTAATAGTATTAAGCGTAACCAGTGTCCGGTAAATTGGCAGTGCCGACTGTCTCGATGCCTCGAGTGGAGCCATAATAACTTCCACCACCCCATTCGGTCATTCGCTTTCGTCACGTAATAGTATTAAGCGTAATCAGTGTCGGGTAAATTGGCAGTGCCGACTGTCTCGATGCCTCGAGTGGAGCCATAATAACTTCCACCACCCCATTCGGTCATTCGCTTTCGTCACGTAATAATACTCATTCGCAAAAGTAATGAGCCGGGCTAAAGGGGAAAGTGACACATAATAGATGGAGCTAGTGGCTCATTACATTTGCGAACGAGTAATAGTATTAAGCGTAACCAGTGTCGGGTAAATTGGCAGTGCCGACTGTCTCGATGCCTCGAGTGGAGCCATAATAACATCCACCCCCTGCCCCACCACCCCATTCGGTCATTCGCTTTCGTCACGTAATAGTATTAAGCGTAACCAGTGTCCGGTAAATTGACAGTGCCGACTGTCTCGATGCCTCGAGTGGAGCCATAATAACATCCACCCCCTGCCCCACCACCCCATTCGGTCATTCGCTTTCGTCACGTAATAGTATTAAGCGTAACCAGTGTCCGGTAAATTGGCAGTGCCGACTGTCTCGAGGCCTCGAGTGGAGCCATAATAACTTCCACCACCCCATTCGGTCATTCGCTTTCGTCACGTAATAGTATTAAGCGTAACCAGTGTCCGGTAAATTGACAGTGCCGACTGTCTCGATGCCTCGAGTGGAGCCATAATAACTTCCACCCCCTGCACCACCACCCCATTCGGTCATTCGCTTTCGTCACGTAATAGTATTAAGCGTAACCAGTGTCCGGTAAATTGGCAGTGCCGACTGTCTCGATGCCTCGAGTGGAGCCATAATAACTTCCACCACCCCATTTGGTCATTCGCTTTCGTCACGTAATAGTATTAAGCGTAACCAGTGTCGGGTAAATTGGCAGTGCCGACTGTCTCGATGCCTCGAGTGGAGCCATAATAACTTCCACCACCCCATTCGGTCATTCGCTTTCGTCACGTAATAATACTCATTCGCAAAAGTAATGAGCCGGGCTAAAGGGGAAAGTGACACATAATAGATGGAGGTAGTGGCTCATTACATTTGCGAACGAGTAATAGTATTAAGCGTAACCAGTGTCGGGTAAATTGGCAGTGCCGACTGTCTCGATGCCTCGAGTGGAGCCATAATAACATCCACCGTCTGCCCCACCACCCCATTCGGTCATTCGCTTTTGTCACGTAATAGTATTAAGCGTAACCAGTGTCGGGTAAATTGGCAGTGCCGACTGTCTCGATGCCTCGAGTGGAGCCATAATAACATCCACCGTCTGCCCCACCACCCCATTCGGTCATTCGCTTTCGTCACGTAATAGTATTAAGCGTAACCAGTGTCGGGTAAATTGGCAGTGCCGACTGTCTCGATGCCTCGAGTGGAGCCATAATAACTTCCACCACCCCATTCGGTCATTCGCTTTCGTCACGTAATAGTATTAAGCGTAACCAGTGTCCGGTAAATTGACAGTGCCGACTGTCTCGATGCCTCGAGTGGAGCCATAATAACTTCCACCCCCTGCACCACCACCCCATTCGGTCATTCGCTTTCGTCACGTAATAATATTAAGCGTAACCAGTGTCGGGTAAATTGGCAGTGCCGACTGTCTCGATGCCTCGAGTGGAGCCATAATAACTTCCACCACCCCATTCGGTCATTCGCTTTCGTCACGTAATAATACTCATTCGCAAAAGTAATGAGCCGGGCTAAAGGGGAAAGTGACACATAATAGATGGAGCTAGTGGCTCATTACATTTGCGAACGAGTAATAGTATTAAGCGTAACCAGTGTCGGGTAAATTGGCAGTGCCGACTGTCTCGATGCCTCGAGTGGAGCCATAATAACATCCACCGTCTGCCCCACCACCCCATTCGGTCATTCGCTTTTGTCACGTAATAGTATTAAGCGTAACCAGTGTCGGGTAAATTGGCAGTGCCGACTGTCTCGATGCCTCGAGTGGAGCCATAATAACATCCACCGTCTGCCCCCACCACCCCATTCGGTCATTCGCTTTCGTCACGTAATAGTATTAAGCGTAACCAGTGTCGGGTAAATTGGCAGTGCCGACTGTCTCGATGCCTCGAGTGGAGCCATAATAACTTCCACCACCCCATTCGGTCATTCGCTTTCGTCACGTAATAGTATTAAGCGTAACCAGTGTCCGGTAAATTGGCAGTGCCGACTGTCTCGATGCCTCGAGTGGAGCCATAATAACTTCCACCCCCTGCACCACCACCCCATTCGGTCATTCGCTTTCGTCACGTAATAGTATTAAGCGTAACCAGTGTCCGGTAAATTGACAGTGCCGACTGTCTCGATGCCTCGAGTGGAGCCATAATAACTTCCACCACCCCATTCGGTCATTCGCTTTCGTCACGTAATAGTATTAAGCGTAACCAGTGTCGGGTAAATTGGCAGTGCCGACTGTCTCGATGCCTCGAGTGGAGCCATAATAACTTCCACCACCCCATTCGGTCATTCGCTTTCGTCACGTAATAGTATTAAGCGTAACCAGTGTCCGGTAAATTGACAGTGCCGACTGTCTCGATGCCTCGAGTGGAGCCATAATAACTTCCACCCCCTGCACCACCACCCCATTCGGTCATTCGCTTTCGTCACGTAATAGTATTAAGCGTAACCAGTGTCCGGTAAATTGACAGTGCCGACTGTCTCGATGCCTCGAGTGGAGCCATACTAACATCCACCCCCTGCCCCACCACCCCATTCGGTCATTCGCTTTCGTCACGTAATAGTATTAAGCGTAACCAGTGTCCGGTAAATTGACAGTGCCGACTGTCTCGATGCCTCGAGTGGAGCCATAATAACTTCCACCACCCCATTCGGTCATTCGCTTTCGTCACGTAATAGTATTAAGCGTAACCAGTGTCCGGTAAATTGACAGTGCCGACTGTCTCGATGCCTCGAGTGGAGCCATAATAACTTCCACCCCCTGCACCACCACCCCATTCGGTCATTCGCTTTCGTCACGTAATAGTATTAAGCGTAACCAGTGTCCGGTAAATTGGCAGTGCCGACTGTCTCGAGGCCTCGAGTGGAGCCATAATAACTTCCACCCCCTGCACCACCACCCCATTCGGTCATTCGCGTTCGTCACGTAATAGTATTAAGCGTAACCAGTGTCGGGTAAATTGGCAGTGCCGACTGTCTCGATGCCTCGAGTGGAGCCATAATAACTTCCACCCCCCTGCACCACCACCCCATTCGGTCATTCGCTTTCGTCACGTAATAGTATTAAGCGTAACCAGTGTCCGGTAAATTGACAGTGCCGACTGTCTCGATGCCTCGAGTGGAGCCATAATAACTTCCACCCCCTGCACCACCACCCCATTCGGTCATTCGCTTTCGTCACGTAATAGTATTAAGCGTAACCAGTGTCCGGTAAATTGACAGTGCCGACTGTCTCGATGCCTCGAGTGGAGCCATAATAACTTCCACCCCCTGCACCACCACCCCATTCGGTCATTCGCTCTAGTCACGTAATAATAGTAAGTACAAGTAATCGTTGTTAGTGTCTGGTTCAAATGGTGGCTGACTGACTAGTCGCTTCGAATTGTGCCAAACTTACCCCAACTACTTTTGCGCACATTGACAAAGTCCTTCCGTAGCCTGTATTACCTCATTGTTGAGTTTTGATTGTTGTTGTTGTTTTCAGTCACTGATCGGTTAGAATATGACTCAGTTCCACTGTGTCCGCCTACTGTACATTCTTCAAAACCAATTTAAACTCACTAACCAAGCTTGTTTGTTCAATTCAATCTAATGATGGAATTTTGCTTTCAAATAGTTTCACCTCTTCCGACTGTCTTGCATCACATAAACTCGACCACCCATCTTATATCTACACACAATCAAAGCATTCACTCGTGAACGTGTAAGCACACTCTGTAGTTTCACTTGGTACAACTGAAACACCCAACCATTCCGGCGATTATCATCACTCATCGTTCAACTGATCAATTCCACCTTTTGTACCGTTATTCAATCGGTGAGTAAATCCCTCTCTGTCACCTAGTTAGGTCATCGTTTTGCGTTTACTTACTCGCATGTTTCACTTTTCTTTAACACGAATAGTGGACATGTCTCTTAGAGGATTAGTCAACATGTAGTCTAATACTACTAGAATGACTAACACAAATTAGAAAGCCAATTGGTTATAGAACGGATAAATTTTTTGGCATCATCAAGATTGATAATATTCAGTTCAATGTCTATTTGTGAATATATTAATTCTTTAGTAGTGGTAACTATTTTTCTATTCACTATCACACAAATCTATCAGTATCTTCGTTATCCTCCTTGCCTATTGCTTGCCTATTTTCACAGTTCGGGTTATGTATTGTTCTGTTGAGTTCTGTTTAAATCAAGTTAGTGTGGACAAGATGACTGTAAAGTGTAAGTAATCCATTGATGCAACACGAAGATCGATTTGCCTTGAAGCTCATATGTTCACGCTCTCTCCCCCATTCAAGCCTGAGTCCAGACAGTCCACCCCTTTTCGCTTTTACTAACACTAACCGCTTTCCTTCTCTATCTCATTGATTTCTTTTGATTTTTCTAGTTACAATTTGCCTAATAAATTGGAGGAAAGCTAATTTTGAAACACATTCAGTCTTAAATCTAATTCGAAACTCGCCATGCACGACTATGTACCTTTCCTGTTCCCGATGTGTGTGCTGTTGCCCTTGGACTCCATTGCGCGAATCACTCGGTGATCTAATTAAATTTCTTCATTGCGATAATTGAACTTGACTAACCTTTAGTGCTAGTTTGCTTAAATCCCCTTTTTCCTTAAATCAAAGATATTGCCCTTATACCCGCATAGACTCTTGTACCCGTTATTTTAGTTACAAAAAGAATAAAATCATTCGGAACCTATTGCATTATTCGAGAGAAATATTCACCTAACTGTTGGACATCTCGTGATGTGTCAATTGAACTCCTTTCATATCTGCTTTTCATCTCTACTAGAAGATAACTCTCATTAAGATCTGAACACAGAGAAAATCCA
The DNA here is from genome assembly GCA_023373905.1 of Rhizoglyphus robini. Classification (NCBI taxonomy): domain Eukaryota; kingdom Metazoa; phylum Arthropoda; class Arachnida; order Sarcoptiformes; family Acaridae; genus Rhizoglyphus; species Rhizoglyphus robini. The sequence goes on from JAKIJQ010000021.1 coordinate 2,743,768, forward strand.
TTAACCTAACCCAGACTTTATCTCACATTGGACCGAAGTCGACTGTGCGTGCTTAGAGATGACCTAGCCCCATAACAATGAAGCTTGTGAAGAACTAAGATTCCACAACAGGCACAATATCTCATTTTACTCGCAAACAGTGCTCAATATCTTTCCATTGCTTAACCTTAGGATCCTGTCAATCATTTTATCGTCCGTCAACTCTTATTTGATTTATGTAGTTCACAATGTGTAGCCAATAACAAACAATAAACTTTGATTGAAGCGTTTGATTACTGATTAATTGAGTCTAGGTTTGTTAAAAGGTTCAAGGTGAAAGCATTCTGGACCTTTAGGATGATTGAGCGATAGTGTTACTATTGCACTTTGAATGTGTTTAGTAGTTGTTTAGGCGAATTAGCTAGTCCATTTTACTTAATCAATCGAAAAGTGAGTGTTTGCGGCTGAGATACTTAGTACGAGTAAACAAATTGGTAGTTGTATGTGCTTGTCTGTATACATCTGTTTGCGTTCTGTGACATGTGAAGTGCTCACAAGACACCACTGACTAAGCCATCAAACTTTGATACCCAATTCGGCATTGCCTATTGGCAACCACAAATTTCCCTTGTTTGCGTAAATGAATCTGTTCCGTAGCCAACCGGTGCCGAATCTGCACAGTGCACAATACAGTGCCCTGGATAGGGCAAAGGGCCGCAATGTTGTGGCGTTAATTTTGCAACACAAGTGGAAAACGAGAATGTTAGTGTGTCCTAATTGGTAAGTGGTGTTTACTTTTCGAAAAACACTCAAATTATTAATAAGTCTGTAACCAATTGGGTGACCTGTCGTGAAAGTGGCCCTATTTGATGCGAGTCCTATGAATGCAAACTTGTCCACATGATGCTCAGCGACATGATGCAATTCCGTGAACTGATTCTGTTCTGGGTCATTAACTTAACAGAAAAAGTGAATCACTTAGGCTGTCAGCAGTTTGTTTTTTTGTGCCCGACTATGACAAATGCTAGGGACAAAAGTAAAGTTGACAAACCAGATTAGAACGAGATATAAGCACAAACAGTAAAATAAGAATCTTAGTGGCACACTACCACGTGACCGTTATTAAGCCTTCACTTAGATGGAAAGCAAAGTCATTCGCAAATCACAAGTGCAGACATTCACAATGCAGTCAAATGGAAATGATGAAAATATGACAAAGATTTTGCAATTATTGCAAACATTTATTCGTTTCTTGTTGTCCGACTGTGCGAAACAACAGGTAAATCAGTGAAAGTGATAATCGAGAAGTTTCTATTTTATCGACTCGACAACTGAGTAATCGACATTTAGTATCGAATACTGACTGTAACTAAACAGCCATCTCTTCGATGGCAAACAAAGAAATCTTGATGAAAATGGCAGGTTCGTGGACTAATGAACGAAGCAAAGCGCAATTTCTTGGCGAAACTATTGCAACAGCTAAATACTTTGCTATTGTGCTAATATATTGTAGATATATTCACACAGAATCTCCCTATTGAATTTCCAATATGGAAGGACATGCAAGCACAAGCCGTGCCGGGTAAGTGTCAATTCATTTGTATCTCATGCCCAATATCATGTCAATGCATTAAGTGGAAAACTAATGTTAAACATTTGCTTTAACAGGCCAAGCAGTGGATCCAGCAATGTGCCCAGAAATGCACCAAATGAACAGACAAAGACAGCTGAACAAATTGTTGCAGAGTTTAAGAACAACCAAAAAGCTCGATTTGCTTACTTCGACACCAAATATGAAGTAAGTGCAATTTTCTCAGCCGCGTATTGCCAAAGTTATCCTACTTATTGCACAGCAGCGTTATACATTTTAGAATAGATACAAAATCATTGGAATTTTTAATCTAATTCAATGGCTTTTTAGGTCATTGATGCTGCGAAATTCATAGAAATCTATGTGAACAAATACTTGAGAACTCGTGACATTGACATGGAAGAGAGTGAGCGCCTAGAGTTGAGAGATGAAACAGGAGATGTTCTTGTTGCCTATTATGACACTGTGGAAGCATTCGAGGATATCTATTGCTTCAAAAAGTTGTCCAAGTTTCTTCGATCTGATACAACTGAAGATGAGGAAACCCCCAAGAGGCATTATTATACTTCGAGAGTAGCAGAAGTGAAAGCGATCGTAAATGCTTTCTATTTTGCGGGCGTAAAAGAGTACAAAGCAACCTTACACCAATGGGAACGAGACAACTTTAAGCCTAATCTCGGAGAACTGTTTCATTTGCAATGGTGCACTGTGAGAGTGTCAGCTCGAACTATCGAGAATCGTGTGACTCTCATGAGAGATTTCAATAAAGAAGCGGATCGGGAATTTTTGATCCGAATGTCGGCACGAAATGCTCGAACACGCAGATATGGAACTCGTAACAATCCAGTTCCTATGATGCCCCAAGTTCAGGTATAGCAATCCTTATTCTTTATTCATTCCTTCACACACGCACATACTTTTATAAACTAGGCTATTGTTGGACCGGTTGCAATTCGTGAGCCTCAAGTTGGACCTATTGCCAATGCCGAGGTGCAAGTTGAAAATGCCGATGAACAAGTTGTCCCTGATGATGACACACTTTTAAACGAGCTCAACGAGGTATTACTGTTGTCTTTGCTTTTTGATACAATTCAAACTTAAAAAACTTTATATCAACTTAGTGCAATGGTGGAGTGGGTCTATCAGAGAAAGATCTCAATTGTGCTTACAAATTTCATGTGGTAACATTGATTCTGATGCCTTGATATACAAAAATTGATTAACATTTTGTATTCAATATTCCTTTAGCCTTTGTGTAGTTATGAAGGCTGGATTGCTGGCATATGTGCATTGTATCCAGCAATAAATGCTGCCTTAGATGTGTTTATGGCTAATCATCAAGGGGAGTTTTTTCAACAACAAGATGAGATGCGTGATGCTCAGGTATGACACTCGGTCCATAATATTTCTTGCCTAATACAGTCCTCTAAAATAGCTTCGTGAACTCAATTTGATCTTACAGCCAGAGCCCAATCTGCAGGATAATGAGGTAGCCACCATTTCCGAAGACGAAGCAAGAATGGAATAAAGTCTCATCGTCATCATGTAACGAGTTGAAACTCGAAGACATTATCAGGTACAGTATTTATCTATCTTAACTATTGACTTTGTCTCACATCGAATATGTTTGATTAGATAGTCTTAGTACTTTGTCTAACCGTCTACATCAATCTGTGTTCTGAGTGTCTACCACTGCCCTACAAGGGTCTGTGCAATTGGCTCATTCACTTCTCAATTTTTGTCTCATTGTCTACTTGTCTTCCAATTTTTGAATCTCATACTACATTTATATAACTAATAATCGTCTATATCATCGAGTCATTATCATCATTTCAATGCATTGGCACCTTTGAGGCATTTAGGTACGTTATCTACTATGACTTAGACAATGTCTCACCCATAACCTCTCTGAACAGGCCCCCATTAGATGTCATTCATCCATCGTCTAACACAATGTGCTGATTGCCTTCCCCGGTCAGTGCAATTAGCAAAATTAATCTACTTCATGTGCAACTTCAAATATTTCGAATCTATTACACAATTTATCGATAATTTAATCGTTCACTTATATCATCGTGCTATACGTAATCACAGTCAGTCATCATTTTTTCATAAGGTAAGGCGTCGCATGACTTAGACATTCGCTCACTTTGGATCTCTTTAAACAGATAATCTTTGAACCGTTCTTCCACCACTCCTATATTGTATTCTAAGTGTGTCTTCTACTATTGTCCGCAATATGAACTGTCAAGCCAAAAGTCAAAATGTCGAATGCAATCTCGTGTCGATGACCAATCTCAATGTGAGGCGTATGTTACGATCGTTCTGGGACCAACATCAAGCAAAGCAACGGTCAATACACAAACAATCACGCACACATACGACACAAAGAGACCAAATACACAACATTTACAGTCAATTTACTTTCACAGTGAGGACAACTTCCACTTCTGACCACTATAACCACAACGCAAACATAAACACAAATCTCATTCAATATCAAAGTATTTAAAATAATGTTCTGTATTCAATAATAAGTCTATTGTTATCATAGCTCATCAATAGTGAATTTCTAAGCATTCAATTGCTCGATTTTGGTCTATGCCAATGATCCACTTCAATGTGAGAATGTGTGTGTGTGTGTGTGCTCTACTAAGCTAGCTAGCAAGCGTGTAGTCAAAGTCACTTACCGTTTGTGGTGTCTGTTGGATTGTTGTTGCTTCGTTGACGGTTTTGGTTAGTGTGTCGTGTGACCTGACTGATCGTGACGCGAGAACGTGTGATGATGATTGCGACTTTTTCGGGTGAGGAACTTACTTTCAACTGAGTAATTTTGGCAGAATAGATGTGTGTTCTTTGTGCAGCAATTAAGGTGTCCCTAGGTGCCCACCTTCATGATTGCGCATGGGAATTAGACATTGACAATGTTGTTTATTCAATTTTGTTGAACCCAAAGTTCAACTATTCGCTGAAGGATGTGCATGTGGTGGTGGTGCACTTCCTTCTCCAAATGCGTCGCAGATCTACTTGAACCTGGCAATTTAATGTGAGTATGTATGACTAAATCTAAGCAAAATCTAATCAAGTTTAAAGTTAGGATCTCTTACCAAGTTTGTGTTTCCCTTTGGATTGTAGTTTCTTTGTTCAAGGTTTAGGCTGATGTGTCGCATGTCGTGTCGAATGATATTGGTGTGATGATGGCGTCGATTCTGATGACGACGCACTTGTGAGGCTATATGAACAAAACAAAACACGATGGTAAATCAAAATGTGGCACTATGATGGATATATATTGAGATTTGATTGTGTTCATTTTAGATGGGTTTAGAACAATAATAGTAAGTTAATAATGTGGCAACGTGGCACGGTAGAAATTGAGGAAGAAGACTCGAGTAGAATATACATTTTGTGCCGCTCTTGTGATTGCTAGCACACAACGTCATACAATCGAATGAGAAACTAAACTCTCTAAGCTCTTTCGACATACGTTGACTAATGCAATGTGCTGTTACCAACTGCTCCTTTCACAAATATACGACTGTGAGAGTAAGATAAACAAGTACTTGGAGTTGTATCCTGTGTTGGTGAAGCACAGTGCAATAGCAACCTATACTCTACTGCAGTTGTCATTGGAAACAGACAAGCGAGGCTGCTGTTCAACACAGTGATATGCAATGTACATGTTTGTTCTCTCTTCTATCCATTAGACGATGTCGATATGAGTTTGTTGTTGACAACGTCATCATTGACATTTGGTAAAGACTGAAAACACACTCATGCACACACGCTCAATTCGCCATTTGATTTACTTAGTTGAGCGAAGTCTGTCAGAACTATTTCGCTCAGCCCAAAGACGAGAGGCCTTTTACTCACCAAATTTACTTCTCAAGTGTGCGCACCGAATTAGCTAAGAAGTATCTCCGACATGAATGTGTTTTTTTATTCTTCTCATGTTCATAGCCCCTACTTGCTCATTTGTTGTCATTGTTGCAATATTTTTCTTGCTACGATTATGATTATCTTGCAGTTTTTTTTCGTGATGAAGGCGAAGGGTTTTGAGACAATGTCTGTTTGCGATTATTAATTCGTTCCATTCTTGAATTCATTTGATTATGTTAACGATTGACGACGAATAAAACAAACACACAAACAAGAACAAGACAATTATGGTACACATTCTAACTCATGGTGGGTCGTGTCGGTTGAATGGCACACTTTAATGTTATCTGTCCGAACCCATGCACTCGGACATATTCACATCACCGTCACGAAGATAAATCATACTGACAACAGTTCGCCATCTGGCAACAGAATTGATCTAGTGCAGAGTGGTGATAATGATGAAAGACACATACACACACACACTCGCAAATGCATATAAATGATAACACCATATCAGTGAAATCACAGCAACTTCATATTACAAAATGGTCTTATCATATGCATCAGTTTGCATGTGAAGTTGGCAGATAAAGTGACAATCAAGTCGAAAGTCGGTGATGAGTTTAGGAGCGAGAGTGAATGTGTGAAAGGCGAAATGACAACTTTGTAATCGACCGTTGTCTCAGCAACGTACGCGACGACTGACAGAAAGAGGAGAGAAAGAAGCATTTGAGCTGACAAAAAACATAATGGAGGACTTAGAGAGTGTAGGGTGGTCTGTGTGTTCGAGATAGCCCAAATCGATCGGTCACTGAGATTGCGCATTCGAGTTGCCGCCAAAAAATGCGACCTCTGAGCTGCACACGGCCTCGCAGAAGACGAGGTTTAGGAGAGAACAAGACGAAACCCATTGGAATATTAATGACGACTAACTAAGTTAAAGATAGGCCGCTGAGTTGATGCGCTGACTTGGCACTCTCTCTCTCTCTCTCTCTCTCTCTCTCTCTCTCTCTCTCTCTCTCTCTCTCTCTCTCTCTCTCTCTCTCTCTCTCTCTCTCTCTCTATATATATATATATATCTGTCTGTCTGTCTGTGCCGAACAGAGGCACAACTGTTCAATATGAGCGAGAGATACGCACGCAAATGCATTACACGATATACAACGGCAAAGTCATCATGCCATGCTCGCAATTGCTTCGCTTTCGTCACTGGCAGATTCGTTCGGTTTGTGTGCTTGTGCTGATGATTGTGTTGGTCATGAAAATACAAGAAGACAGCGCTCGCATTTCGAACGATGAGTGAGAGTGAGTTGTGAATGTGTCTGTCTGTCAAACAAACATTGATTTACGTCTCAGAGATTAAGCTTTCAGTGTGTGTGTGTGTGTGTGTGTGTGTGTGTGTGTGTGTGTGTGTGTGTGTGTGTGTGTGTGTGTGTGTGTGTGTGTGTGTGTGTGTGTGTGTGTGTGTGTGTGTGTGTGTGTGTGTGTGTGTGTGTGTGTGTGTGTGTGTGTGTGTGTGTGTGTGTGTGCACAGTCGCCGTAATTGGCATTGTCAATTGGTTCATGTGTGTACACAATTGATTTGGCCTTAGGACGAGCGGCCAATTAGCGTGCATAAAAGACACTAATGAAAAAGCAGCTCAAACACAAAAGACATTTGTGTCTCTATCTTTTATGTCTTCTTTGAAATTATCGTGCCCGGTCGATTTAGTATGACTCGAGAGCAGTTAACACGCGCGTTCCCACGGAGCTTGTGTGTTGCACTGAGGGTCTGTCAAGTAGGACCATCTGCTGTGTCTGGCTTGGTTTGAGATCTTTCATTTTACGATTGAATTGGTCTGCGTTGTGTTTTGTGTGCCATCCAACAGGCCAGTGAGCTGTGGTGGTTAATGTCATGGCCTGTTTGCCAACTCAAACACAAGTTGACAGATTTGGCCAACTCATGCACTCACTTCCATTGAGGAGGACATTATCAAAGTCACAGTCAAACACATTTAATGTTCAAACATCTTATTTATGACTCAATTGTCGGACTTATTCAATGGTGGGTGACCAAGTTGGCTATCGCTGCGGCGGTGGTTTGCATGACAAATTCGGTGGGTGCTGAATCAAACGAAAGAAACTGTGCACCACTTCACTCTCTATCGGATTTGCCGCCAAAGCATTTCGGAACGGGATAATAAACTTTATTGACAGGCAAGATGGTGTTACCATTAGACAAACTGTCTGAACAGCTGTGAACATTCTCACTGAGTGGCAGAGAAAAGCAATCTGTTTACTGTCTCATATTTAACGGTCTCGAACACGCACACACACAGAAAGAGTCTTTTGAAGTGAATGAGTTAGATTATAAAAAAACAGCCGCTACGAGGAGATTAATTTAAGACTTTCTTCTTGTTAAGCCGACAATTCTTCTTTTTACATACTATTTGAAGTAAATCATCCTCTTCACACACGTTTAACACCGCGCAAGATGGCATGATTTACTGTGTTCAATGAAATAAAGTTTAAAGTAAACTTACTTTTAATTCCCGGTGAGTTGTGAAACAAATAGTTGACATTGGCGATGATGATAATTATTGTTTATATAATCCGTTTTGGTCAATCTGGCACGAAACACTTAGCACAAGCACAAACACAACCAATTTTCGGAGCCTTTTGATGATGTTTATTCAATAGGAGATATATAATCTAGCTATTTAACAAATCGAATCGAATTAGTAAAAAGTTTTCTTCACAAGGTAGAAGTTTTGCCACATTGAAAACCATAATATAACATAAAACAGATCCAAATTAGTGACACAAACTAGAGGAGAGAGAGAGAGAGAGAGAGAGAGAGAGAGAGAGAGAGAGAGAGAGAGAGAGAGAGAGAGAGAGAGAGAGAGAGAGAGAGAGAGGGAGGGAGGGAGGGGGGGAGAGAGAGGGAGAGAGAGAGAGAGAGAGAGAGAGAGAGAGAGAGAGAGAGAGAGAGAGAGAGAGAGAGAGAGGGAGGGAGAGAGAGAGAGAGAATCTTTAGGCTCTGTGCGGTACGGTGCCATCATCAAGGGATTGGTACCTCTGAGTGCCATCTGTACTGCGTCTGCCACAGAGTTGTAACAAAAAGAGTTTCAAGATGGTAAAAGAAGAGGCAGCATCCGCTCCCGTATATTTAATGGGAACATTCAAATTTATGATCTAATTTAATTTAAAACATTCTAAATATAACAAATAAATAGCTATTGGCAAAATGCATTCGCTCGAAAGTTAGTGAGGTCGAGTATTCTAGTGCGAGCTATATTGCCATATGTTTTACTAATTGAACCCTATATGGCCTGAATGGCACTAATTAACTAAAACAAAACCAAGATGCATCCACTTTAACGTTAATTAAACACAATCACCAATACGTCGACTTACTATTTCCACCGTGTTTGAATCATCGGGTTTAACTTAACGTTTCTCAATGTTCTATCATTAAGTCCTATGTAATGTCAGCTAGTCAGTCCAAGTCTGTCTCTGCAAGTGCATAATAGGATTAGTCCATTAGGCCATACGATTAATTGGTACTTACAATTTATGTTTAACTCGTATGGTTTGGTAGAAATATGTTTGTTTCATTAGTTTATTCATATTTGAGAGTTTTGGGTCGTTAATTTCTTATTTTCTTATTTTCTCGTCATGGATATATCTACACACGCAGTTGGAGATTACGTGGAATTTGCTCTGACTAGTGACTGTGGTAGGTCTGACAAAGCACAGCAGTGCACATCTGGCAGTGAGTTCAATTGAGCTGGGTGCAGCTTTAATACAATGAGCCTGCGAGCAAACTTGTTTCTCTCTTCTCCTCTCTCTCTCTCTCTCTCTCTCTCTCTCTCTCTCTCTCTCTCTCTCTCTCTCTCTCCCCACTCGTAAATCGTATATTTAGTGTGTGTGTTTCAATGGAAATAACTCGAGCGAATCTAAGCGTTTGCATGTTTGCTCAGCTCGACTCCACTCTGTGTAATGACTATTCCTCCCGGGCAACTCTCAAATTGGCTATACGAGATAACATACACACTCACAGCCAAACATATTCCACTTTTGTGCACGAACTGATCGGCGGCAGTGATCGGTGCTCTGCATACAACACACACACCATTCACAGGCATGGAATGGCCAAAAGTGAGTATGCCTCAATCACACACAACGGAGCGCAATGAGTGCGCGACGATGGCGACGGCTGATAGCCGCAAGGGAAGTCATATACGACCTTCGATCGGGCATGTTCGTTGTACTGTAGAAGGTAGAGAGGCGCACTCGAGAGGGTGAGGTGGTTGAGGAGGAGCACTCAGCACTCGCATTCGCTTTACGAGCTCACTTGGTTTGTTGCTTCTTTGTGATTGATTTGCGTGCAATCCACTCTGTGCCGTGATACCACCGTCGGGTGCATCGGTGGCACCATTCAATGTGTGTGTGTGTGCCGATGATGGTTACCATTATTATCTCGAGGCGCGCTCACCAAAAGGCAGCTATGCAGAGCGCGCTCTCTCTCTCTCTCTTTCTCTGCCAGTGAGAGGCGGTGGTGGTGGGGATGTGTGTGCGTGTGCCTTCAGTCGTGACGACACACCATTCGTATGATGCATGCATGCATTCTCTTTCAGTTGGTGATTGTGCTCTCAACTGGCTTACTTTAGTTGTAGGCGGCAGTGCTGTAGGGCCATGCTGTTTTGGAGGAGAAGTATCCAAGCCGACCACGCATGTGATAGTGCTAGTGGTTGGTAACTGGCCGGCAGCGCGGGATCGGGGTATTTGGCGCGTCCAGGAAAGAAGCGCCGCCTTCGAGAGCCTTTGGTGGTCAGGCGCATTAGCCACCTAGCCACCGATGCTCTTGCTGCTGCTGACGATGATGATGATGAAGGCTTGTGTGTGTCTCGCGCCTCCATTGACTTGTGCAGTGGTGGCTAATTTGTGGCTCAGTTTGTACAGGGGTTTTAAAAAAGACATGGGTTGTGCACTATTTGAGGCTATCGCACTGACGACCCCAATGATATTCCGCGAGATGCAATTTGTGTCTGTCCGCCATTTAAGCCTGGTGAGTCATGACCCATCGAGCATACTAACCAGGGCGCCATCTCAGCGCGCTCACTTGGCTTGGTGAACTACTGCTGGTGCACTCGTTAAGCGCATGTCTCGGCATAGGTCATCTGTCTGGTCGCATTTACGCGTGATCCTCTGAGTGGCGTGACATTTAATGACTGCGGAGTTGTGGGACATGAGGTGGAAGCTTCTGCCCCTTATTGCATCTCCTGTGCGCATTGATCATTACATTACTTTTGTGATGGTGCTCTTTTAGGGGTAGCAGTACCCTGTGCCCCTAAAACTACCTAGAATCTCTACTGCATTGGTTGTCTGTCCACTTGCACATTGACATGCGCTCGGTGATGCACCATCGAGTCAATTCTTCTCCGGTGTTGTCGATAACAGTGTGGACTATCACAGAGTGGTTTGTTTGGTTTGAGGCAATACAACTCAAAGTGTTCTGCGAGGACATGGCCCTAGCGAACCAATCCATACAATCATGATGGTGGCGTTGGCTGCATTCGCTCTCTACCTACGCTCATTTATTCTTGTTGCTCATGGTGGTGGTGGTGGTTGTAATGTATGATTTACAGTTTGCTTAGTCATGTTAGAACACATTGGGTCACTCAGTCAATTGAAAACATTTTGCCCGACGAGACGATCGGCCAAAATGCGGTACAGAGCACGTTCTTTAAATCTAATATCATTATAGCAGGCGATGCTAACTTTGGAGCACTCGTGAATGTCATCTTCCTGTGAGATGAATGCTTCAAGGCACAACAATGCAGTCTCAGTGAGAGAGCACCAAGCAGCGAAGTGGTCGCGCACTTGATTAGCTGCTGCCGACTCGCTTATTTGGTGGCACACACCAAAAGCCAACGGCAGTCCGCTTGCAAAGTGCACACTTTGTATGTGTTGCACCCGTGTGACATAATCGGGCTGTTTGTGCATGCAAATCATGTACACGTTCTTGATGTAGGTAGTGATCTATGCTATCTATGTCCATTTGACTTGCCATGGCCATGGTTGATGCACCACCGTGTCCATTCTGCTCCGAGTGGTTTGTGTGGTTTGAGGCAATACAACTCAAAGTGTTCGGCGAGGACATGGTACAAATGGCCCAAGCGAGGCAATCTGTAGAATCATGATGGCGGCTGATTTTGCTTTCTACCTAAGCTCATTTATTCTTGTCGCTCATGGTGGTGGTGGTAGTGATTGATTCTCAGTTTGCATAGTCATTTTATAACATGGTTCACTCGGTCATTCGAGAACATTGTGCAAGACGAAGCGATAGGCCACCAAAAGGTACAGTGCACGTTTTTTAGATCTCATGTTATTGATTTAGTCTAAGTCGACTTTGGTGCACTCGTGAATGTCATCTCCCTGTGAGTCGAATGCCTCAATTGATAAAGACATAAGGCCAACTGTTGGAGCAGACGACTTCGGGGAGTCCAAGCGGAGACTCGTCCACGGAGAGCAACCAGGTTTTGAGGAGTCCAGGCGGTGACTCGTCTACAAGAGCAAACAGGTCTTGGGGAGTCCGAACGGGTGACTCGTCCACAAGAGCAGAGTACAGGTCTTCGGGGAGTCCAAGCGGGTGACTTGTCCACGGAGAGCAACCAGGTCTTGAGGAGTCCAAGCGGTGACTCGTCTACAAGAGCGAACAGGTCTTGGGGAGTCCGAAAGGGTGACTCGTCCAGAAGAGCAAACAGGGAGGCACACGAGAAAGTAAGAGTTCTTTATTAGAGAACAAGAACAAAATCATTACAATTTAGGACTGAGCAAGTTCAGCGATATATGAGCACAAATGAAGTTCTCTGTTGCTCGAACATTCGACATTCGAATGGTGACTCAAGGGTCGCACAAATCTACTTGTCCAACACCAACTGTCGGCTGGTGTGCCTAGCATGTGTGTGTCCAGAGTGGTCAATGTAAAGACTGCAATGCAGTTTCAGTGAGAGAGCCTCAGAGGCGTCCAAATGGTCACTCACTTGATGAGCCGCGGCCGCCTTGCAATCACAGTGACAGTGCACTGTGTGTCAATGACAATCCGCTCGAAAAGGGCACACTTTGTATGTGTTGCACACTTGTGACATGATCGGGCAGCTTGCGCATGCAGCTCATGTCACACATTCTTGAAGTAGGTATTGATTGCTTGATTAGTAGTGCTCATTTGGACTTCTGACCTGATGCATATTTGACTTGCCACATTGAGATGCGCCACCGTGTCCTTTTTGCACTGGTAACGCCGATCACAGTGTGGACCGTTGAGTGGGTTTGAGTCTATACAATTCAATGTGTTCTGAGAGGACATGGTCTGAGTATTGTTGAGAATGAATGTGGCGCTTGCACTTTGGATAGTGATCATATAAAAACACCAGGCACAATTGGTTTTGTTTGACTCGGCTGTTGCACAGTTTGTTTGTTTGTTTGTTTGTTTGCCTTGTTTGTGTGCCACCACAGTTGAGTCTATTCAAAAGCAGCTACAATCTCGATGGCATTCCCAGATCCACTTCTCATTCTGTGGATTCGTCTGTGCAACCAGAAGGGACGTGTTTGACTGTCGTACTACTGGTTGCATTGAGTGTCACAGTAAATGCCAATTCCTCTGCATCAGCTCTTACTGCCTGTTGTCCAATGCTTACAGGCGTAGCCTTCTCTTGCTGGCTCTGCTTGCTTGCACTTGGTCGCCGCTGTTGGTGCTGGCAAAGGCCTGTGCATCACCTGCCAGTTGGTCGGTGCTTGCCTTAGGATTATCGCCCAAGTTTCTGTTTGAGGTAGTGCTGTTGGTTCAAACTTCGGATGTCCCACTGTCCACTACTTCTTTCATTAGACTGTGCATTAAACATATTCGCCGGTAGTGTAGAAGATGGAATTATATATGTATCCCGACACATTTCATTTGACTGTTGATGGCTTCTCATTAGATTGGTGTGTTCATTTTTTGTTTCACCTCAATTCAAAGGGATCGCACCATGAGGATAATCGAAGATAGAAACAGGCATCGTGACATTCTGTTGCACCATTTGCTTCTCTATTGTTCGTGTTCGCCATGACTTGCGAAGGTAAAGGCTTTGTTACCGATGATGCCGTTGAGATTGGCTTCTCCAATTGCAATTGCTCTTGTCCAGTAACTTACGGTTTGGGCCACTGGTAGCTCAAAAAGAAATGATTGTTGCGTACTTTGAGAAGTCAAACATGTCTTTCAAGGCTTCTTGCACAAATTGAAAAGTAACTAATGCCTTGTCGTTGTTTTGTTCTGCCCGTACAGCACCCCTGACACAAAATGGGGTCGTGTTTGAACGAGGATGGTGTGCCAACCACATGTGAATCAATCGATGTCATCTGTCCCATGTCATCACAAAAAAGAACTAATGTTTACGAAATAGCGTGCACATTGTGCGAAAAGGATATAAGATTCCGCGAACATATTCCTCATGATCATTTCATTGCGGTTTTTTGTGTCACCTTGTGTTTTATGTTTAATCTAATGAGACTTTTGTTTGTCTGTGCATGCACAGGTCCACGGCGTGAAGTCTGTTGAACAAGCTATAGATGCTCCTGTTGAGTACATTGGCCAAGACAAGTACGAATTCGAATTCGACAGACTTCGTAAAGTGAACATACAGTATTGGCAGGAAATCTATAATGCACGCCAACAGTATCCCGAAACGAAAAAGAACTTGAAGGCTACTTCTAAGCGAAGGCGTAGAAGCCCAATCAATGTTCAAGACGAGAAGCGTTTAAGAACTAGACGATTTGTACCAATGGAATGAGGCCCTTATGAGATCGCGAAGGGGATAGGTCCATACTACAAGTGACCAGCCAAATCCCCATGCGAATTAAAGAAAATTGCTTTATCAAAATTTGTTCTTGAGAATCCGCCCGGAAGCACTTATATGGAACCACTAATGCTAACTCTCGACTCATTGCCTCCTGCGACTCCCAAGCAACTGGCAAAAGGAATACTACAAATGCCTGACTGTTTGGAAAGGGAGCTGCTAGAGGAAGGGGAAGAAGAAGAGGAAGTGGACGAGCAAGACGATTATGATGAGGAAACTGAAGAGGAATATGATGAAGATGACCAAGAAGAATACGAAGAAGAAGAGGAAGAGCGAGAGGAGTTACCAGTTGGGAAAGATCATTGACCAAAGCGAAAGCAGAAATTCGATTCAGTGTCGACCGCAAACACCGAGCAACAGGCAGGTGATGCACTGGCCTTTGCCAGCGCCAACAGCGGCGACCAAGTGCCCGAACAAGAGAAGACTACGCTTGTAAGCATTGGACAACAGACAGTAGGAGCTGATGCATAGGATTTGGCATTTACGGTGACACCTAATGCAACCAGTAGTACGACAGTCAAACACGTCCCTTCCGGTGGCACAGACGAATCAACAGAAAGAGCGGTGCAGGCATCTGCAGACTTCTGACCAATCTCACGCAGAAGATGCGCTCGCCGATGAGGAGGGGGTGGTCACTGAAGTGTTGCCCAAGGTTTCACTAGCCAGTAGTAGTGAAACCCTCGATCACCAGGTGCAGGCAACTGAAGGTACCGACCGATCGGACGCCAACGATGCACCGGTCGAGGAGAAGGTTGTGAATGAAGAAGTCGATCTGTCGATGCCTCGCGAACCACTTTCTGAGGAGCATGCAGGTACTGAGGACGAGTTACCGTCTACGATCTCCCAGCAATCTGAAGAGTCAATATTGGCTGAGAACACGGTGATGACTGATGTCGTGGCCAAGACGAAGATGGCATCTCTTGCCATTTGTAGTGTAGCCACAGAACACCAAGAGAAGCCATCTTCAGCATCAGATCAATCGGCCACAGAAGATGCGCTGTCCGAGGAGAAGGTAGTGACTGAAGTGGTTCCAAAAATGAGTATTAGTGAATATTCCGAGCACCAAGTTCCGGCATTTGATGGCAGCCACCGATCCGCAGCCAAAGATGCACCAGTTTAAGAGAAGCTGATTGCAGGAATGATGGATCCTGCGATAGTTTTCAAACCTCTTACCGACAAAGTTGCAGGCAGAGATGAAGAGTTGCTGTCTGCAAAGCCACCACAACCAGCTCAAGAGGCTGTGGCATAGAGCAAGGTGATGTCAGAGTTGATTAATTCGGTAATGGACGAGATGTTGAATTCGGTTGTGGTTCAAGTTGCAAATTTGTTGACGTTTTCGGTTTTGGATGCTACAAAGCCCAAGCAACCGCCAAGTGCAGGTATCTGAAGGAGTCAACCAATCCGCCGCAAACGATGCACCAGTCGAGAAGGTGTTGGTTACGGAAGAGGTTGATCTGTCGATACGGCTCCATCAACTTATCCAAGAACATGCAGACACAGACGATGAGTTGCTGTCAGCAATCACGCAAGAACCGACAGAACCAACATTGGTGGAGAGGACAATGATCGTGCCCATGGTACCACTGACCAGTAGTGAGGAGACCCTCGAACACCAAGGACAGGAATCCGAAGGTATCAATCTGAATTCATGAAGGCATCAACTGTCGTCAAAGATGCACCAGTTGAGGAGGAAGTGATGGCTGAGGTGGTGGATCCGGTTGAAGATGAAACGATTATTCCGGTAGCGGCTGAGGTGTTGGAGTCAGTAATGGTTCAAATTAAAGATCAGTCGACGTTTTTAGTTATGGAAATTGTAGTTCCCGATCTACAACTGACCATAGTGAATTAAACACAAATTACACAAGCGAGCTCAAGAATCAGTATTTCTTTGTTGAGCACTGGTTTGTGAACAAATCAAAAGAACCAATCTTGCCGGTAGGACACATTACACGTTCAGTTGTGGCTGCAACTTGCCACTTTGGTATGTCCCCTAACAATGGCCTAGTACTACTAGTAGAGCAGTGCCAATCGCATTGCCTACTGAGGCACCATTGCGGGCGATGTTATCGATCAAATGTGTTCGAATGATCAAGATGATCACCTGATAATTAAATAGAAATGTACCCACGTGTATTTGTGCTAATCAACTTGAATGTTTCGCGTTGTATTTTAATGAAACACTGTGACAGAAATTGGCAAACACTAAAATTTGGTTAAATTGCAATGACCAAAAGGTGAGAGCACAGTCGAACACATACAGATAAAAGTTCCCTCCACTCCAATCGAATGCGAACAAGTGTAACGTGTGTGTGTGTGTGTGTGTGTGTGTGTGTGTGTGTGTGTGTGTGTGTGTGTGTGTGTGTGTGTGTGTGTGTGTGTGTGTGTGTGTGTGTGTGTGTGTGTGTGTGTGTGTGTATGTGTGTGTGTGTGTGTGTGTGTGTGTGTGTGTGTGTGTGTGTGTGTGTGTGTGTGTGTGTGTGTGTGTGTGTGTGTGTGTGTGTGTGTGTGTGTGTGTGTGTGTGTGTGTGTGTGTGTGTGTGTGTGTGTGTGTGTGTGTGTGTGTGTGTGTGTGTGTGTGTGTGTGTGTGTGTGTGTGTGTGTGTGTGTGTGTGTGTGTGTGTGTGTGTGTGTGTGTGTGTGTGTGTGCACGAGTGGCGTTGTAACGAACGCATTTGAACTGTTCAATTGCGTTCGTTTAGTTTATTAGCTTACACATTCAGCAATTAATTGACACTGGTTTTCTGTCGCTCTATCGGCTGTTTGTGTTTGTGCCCGCACAAGTGGCGAACGTCACTCACTCACACATACAACACATCACATCTCACTGATCTCAATATTGTTGACTTGACAGTTTCGTCTACATTGACAAACCATTTTGAGCAAACAAAATGAGGACCATTATTGATTCAATCACACCGCTAAGCAGATCATTGTTTGAGCCAAGCTAAACTGCATAGAAAAATCGCATAGACGGTGTCGACACCTACTGAGTCAGAATCATACTAACATTAAGCAAATTTTTTTCTGGCCAATACAGTGATTGCCCACATTGTGTGGCAAGATTGAATTCATGGAGTTATTATTCCTAACCAACGGATGATGTCATCCCCGGTTACATTGAACACTGCTCGTAGTGATAATGGATAGCGATCAAGATGCAGACATCATGAAATGCGACCCCAGCATGCATGAGCCACAAGACAGGATGGCGGTGGTGGCGGTTGGTGATACCATCGACGGCGGCAACATTGCCAAGCCTTATATCGTATTTCTAATGCCTGCACAAGATAAGTATTGCAATATTCGACAGTAAGTGGCCCAAAATGTGCTCATTTGATTAACTTTTGTGCTATTTTGTAGTATAGTCATCTGGCCCGATGTCTCACAGTGGTGTTGTTCAACTTTTGTGCCAGTTTGCTGCAATGATGAACACAATTTGACAGAGTGGCAAAGACTTGCAATGGCACTCTCCTGTCAAACGTCGTCCTATGTTTGAGTACAAGCAGCATTGACACTGAATCAACCAGATTGCATTCTGGTTTGGTCTCGGTGGGACATTTGTCACTCAATTTGTGTGGCATACCACTGAAGTTGATGACTGACGAAGGCTAATATGGACGCACTGAATGGTCAATTCAACCAACCTGCATAGTCCTTCTCAGTCCTTGCCACCGAGTGATTCCTGACAACCTTCAATACAATCATCGTTCGTAAGATCGTTAGCCAATTGACATTTGGACCAAATCGATTTGCACTCAAAGAGCACAATGTGCCCGGCAGTGCCGGGCCTGTACATAGCATCACTTTGATTAATAGCAATTAATAGACTAGACGGGAAGCACAATCATTTGAGCCTGAATCAAAACTTTCCCTCAAATTGTCAATTACAGCATGCCATCATCCACGCACAAACACACACACACACACACACACACACACACACACACACACACACACACACACACACACACACACACACACACACACACACACACACACACACACACTCCCTTGGTGATAATAAACGATTTGCGGAACATTCGAACATTTGCCTGGTTTATCTCTGTGCAGTGTTGATCGATCAATAATTGATGATCATTGCTCGGACTATGTTAGTGTGGCAGTGAACTAATTGCACAATAACTGATCACACAGAGTGCCGAGTGGCAAGTTGAAAGGATTTAGTCTGCTAATTTGGATTTGGCACTAACTGGCTACAGAGGCACTCATCTCGAATGAAGTGTCCAGACTTGGTGCTGGCGGTCATGAATGGAGCTTCAAGCTCACTCTTCTTGTTCTGTCTCGTGATTGCATTCTGTCCGAATGCAAGACTTAACTCACATGCTCGTTTAGGCAACAATCGAACACATTATCAAACAAACCAGGCGGTGGCCGAGTCACAAATGCCGAAATGTGCTTGAGTGTGAGCTCTGTCTTTTGTCCTTTTTCGGACGAGCGCTCATCCCGAGAAACAGAAAAAGCAGAAGGCCAGGGTCAAGTGTCGATTCACATTGTCGAGTGAGCGAACCAGCGAGCAAACGATTGCCACCATGTGTGTACTACGGAGTGGTGTGTAACTCACTGTCGATGACACTCACTATCATTCTCAACGAGACGAGCGGATAAAGGGCCAATACTCTGATTGCACAGATTGTGTGCCAAGATTGGATTTATGGAATTCTGAACAAACGGATAGTATCATTCCCGGTTACATTGACCAATGCTGGTGGTGCGAATGGATAACGATGAAGTACGACGAGCATCATCTGACCAACCAGAGAGGATGGCGGTGGTAGTGTTGACCATCGGTTATGCCGTCGACGGCAATCTTAAACCGTAAATGGCCCAATGTGCGTGTATTTTATTAACTTTTGTGCTACTTTCAATGTAGTTATCTGACCTCGAAGCCTCACTGTGGCATTGTTGAACACTTTTGTCATCAATAAGCTGCAATGCTGAACAAAAATGCTGACAGAGTGATCCAGATAGGCAATGGCACTCTCCTTCCCTTCCTCCTTATGTCCGAGTACAACCAGCACTGACACTGAAGACATTCTGGCTGGCCTTATCTCGGTAGCAGTGTTGATCATTGCTCGAACCGAATTAGTGTAACGGTGAACAAATTGCACAATCACTAGTTACACAGCTCGATGTCCGGGTACTGAAGCACCACGGCGGGCGACATGGCCTATCTTTTCTGGCGAGATCGTTCTCTCTCGAAGTGTCATTGAGGAATCATTGATTCACAATCGGTTACTATCATTATCAATTATATTATACTTTGAGCATTGGTAGCACTTGTGCACTGACTCACTCGATTGTGTGACCGAGTCGAACGAGTGCCAAGTTGTAATGATGTGTGCTGTGCACGAGTAAGTGAACGTTCACTTGCACGAGCACGGGTGTAAGTTTAATTAAAGACAACAACGAGAGTGGTTGTGGCAAAGATTAAGAGTGTGGCCGTGTATTGTATTTGATTTGTGTGATTTGTTCAAATTGAATGCACTAACAATTAGTTCCTATTTGGCACTTGTGTCTCACAGGTTACAAACACCGAAATGGCATGTAGACAAGCTCGGTGATGACGGTTATTGTGTTGGCAGCACTTCAAGTTCACTCTGCTTGTTCCGTCTGGCTCGGTCGGCCCTAGAACTGGACTTAACTCTCAGACTCCCTCAATCAAACACATTATCAAACATATGTGGCGATGGTGGTGGTAGTGTTGGAACAATGAATGGCTCGGTGAATGGGAAGATGGTCAAACGATACTCGTGTGGGTGTGTTTGTCGTGGCTTTCACTTGTTGGACCGAAAGCGAAAAATCATTCAATTTGTGGAGCATTCACGCCGAAGTTGAAAGTAACCAAAGTTGATCAATATTCATTTTGACTAGACTCACAGATTGCTCCATTATTCCGACTTGTGATGAGTTGTTCACCAATCTTATGATGACCATTCGGCCTGCCTGCAATGTACTCGGATGCATTTCGCAGTTTTGCTCTATCGATTTGTTCAATGAGTCTTAACTTGCCACCGCGGTTTCCTGTTCGTGGTCAATTGTTTGATTCGAAATGTGCCATAACCACGGCAAGTATAATCACCAGCAAATTATCACAGAGGCAGACCGCGCCCGAATGTTCATTTAGTGTATGCATAGTAAACAAGTCCAAACTGCCGAGTCAACAGTGTTGAGATCAGTGATATGGGTGATGTGTGTGAACTGTCTCATGCGCGGGATCGGCCGCGCGCCCAATTGGCCGCATGAATGTTGCACTCTCTATCACTCTCAACGCGGCAAGCGAAGACCACATTGTTCAACATTTTGTTATCAATTAGCAGTGAACCCAAATTTGACAGAGAAGTGCAGACTGTCAATGGCACTCTCCTGCCCATCCTCGTCTTATGTCCGAGTTCAAGCAGCCCTGACACTGAAGGCATTCTGGTTGGTCTTATCTCTGTGGCTGTTTTAATCATTGCTCGAACCGAACTGTGTGACTGTGCTGCATCGCCAGAACTGCCATCAACTCTATCCTCGTTCGTGGATGCCGCCATCGTCGGCAGTTGGAATTGGCTCGCAATGAGAAACAGATTATGTCAGAGGACAAACGCAAATAAGCCGAAGAGAACAAGAAATCTCTCCTCGAAATGCGAATCAATGCAATCAAGAGTGAGCGCGCAAAGTGAATGGAAAAGAACACTTTTAGCCTTATGGACAGGCCGAATGTGATTTGATTGTTTCTAACTAAAAACACATTGCGCGAGTGTAAGTTAGCTAAATGGGTATTTACCATTGAGCACACATGGTCCTACACGAATGATCACTACTCCTCAGCAATTGAAGAACATAAAGAGCCACTAACGCTCTTTGTACTAATCCAATTTTACGAGCTTAACCTCCCTGGCGCCTCTCTCTCTCTCTCTCTCTCTCTCTCTCTCTCTCTCTCTCTCTCTCTCTCTCTCTCTCTCTCTCTCTCTCTCTCTCTCTCTCTCTCTCTCTCTCTCTCTCTCTCTCTCTCTCTCTCTCTCTCTCTCTCTCTCTCTCTCTCTCTCTCTCTCTCTCTCTCTCTCTCTCTCTCTGTCTCTCTGTCTCTCTCTCTGTTGTCACTAAACGAGAGAGACCTGGTTGTGTTCGACCGAACTAATGGGGTATTACTGTAAGTGTGGATTTTTCTCGTTTATTGATCTAACTGACCCAAACTTGTGTTGCAGAGTATTGTCCACGCCTACTTCACCTAACAAGACCAACTGATGCACACAAGTGCATAACGCCTCAATCAGACCTGATTGGCGTCCTTCTGGCAGATGTTCGCTTAGGGTTCGTGGTCATGGCTGTTGCCTGCTGCTTTTGATTATCCATCTGCATCATCATTGACGCTACACTTACTACTGCCCTCCGCCAGGTAACACATTCTGTCACTTGTCTGATCGTTTGACCTGTCTTGTCTGACTTGTCCTTTGCAGACAAACAATCTTCTACCACATCCAACTGCATCAATGCCATCAGGTAATTCGTCTTGAATTCATCATTACCTGTCTTACAACTACAGAAACCATTATAATCATAGCCACTACTCTCGACTGCAGATCGTATCGAGTGCCATCGCGCCGTATTGAAGAAACGCCTTCAGCTCAATGTGAGTTTCATGCTGGAGACATTGCTTACGGCTGTTGAGGAGTTGAGAATTTCACAGCAAAAGAAACAGAAGTGAAACCGTCACCATTGTTACCGCTGCGGTCCTGACTCGGATGTCCATCGGCAGAAACAGAAACAGCAACAGAACAATGAAAATGTCGAATTTCTACGCACAACCAAGCATCGCTTCTATGAGCAATGGACACTCTCTTCAATGAGGTGCACAATAGTGTGCTGGTGATGGTCACTGGTGAAGGCAGTTGTCAAGTGGTTATTGACACCGAAGGAACTAGCACCAGCACTGACACAGATACTGTCACTGCACTGGCCCCAAGAGTACCAAGATGACTTACATGAAATCGTCCGAAGGACCAGCAGCAGTCGCAGCACCAACAACCACTACGAACCGACACAGGACGATGATATTTCGGTGTCGAATCTAATTTCTGAGTTCAGATCGATGTGCAGTAGCTTAAGAATGCGAAGATAGAGACGGTGGGGATGACGGTTACCAGAATGATGGTGACCAGAGTGCCCGTTGTAGCGATGCCGAAGAGAATCACCTTGAGGACAACAATGCTAATCTTTATGCCAGTGGCGAACTGTTTGCCACTGATGATCTACCCATTGATCAGCAACCGAAGCCGTAGTCACCCAAACGTGCGGTCCCACCCTGCATGACAAATAGTATCGAACAGGCAAAAGCCCAACAGGAGGAACGTGAAGTCTTGGAAGCTGCACAAGGTTAGGTCAATCTGGTTAACCATAACTAACCTTGGCATCCATTTTAGTTCGCCCAAAACAACAAGTGACACATCGATCTACTCGAAATCGTATTGTGCGAGTCAATCTTATAATGGATAACGAAGAAGATGAGGATTTGGAGATGTACGAGAATGAGTTCTGAGTCGGATGTCCAGCAGCAGCAGCAGCAACAGAAACAACAACAAAACAAAGCTATTTAATCAAAATTCAGCGCACAACCAAGCTTCGCCTCTAAGAACAAGTGGACAATCTCGTCAATGAGGTGCATAATAGTGTGCTGGTGATGGTCACTGGTGATAGTATTGGTCAAGTGGTTACTGGCACTGGCACTGGCACTCGAACCGAGAGAACCAAGAAAACTTAAATGAAATGGCCCAATGGTTTAGTGGCCGCCACTCCAATCATATCGAACAGTGACACTCGTACCTATCCGAAGGTGACTCGTGTCGAGAACTTTCATAGTTCTACTTCTGGCACTGGACAACAGCATCAACAATTACGCAAATCGGTAATCATCGAGAATGAACCGTATCATCACAGTCACAGTCACAGTACCAGCCACCGCTACTACTTTACATTGGACGACGACAATTCGGTGGTGTTTCTAATTCCTGAAGTGCAGATCGATGTGCATAAGCATGATAATGTAAATGCTCATTGTGACGGTTATAATGAAGATTATCAACGATGCCGAAGAGAAGGATCAACGGGGGGACAACAGTCCTAACCTCGACGACAGTGGCAAACTGGTTGCCATCGATGATGATGATCAACAACCGAGTGAGCATCAGCCACCTAAGCCATCATCGTCAACCGATTTGGCTGTACCACCAGGCTTGGCACAGTAGGCAAATGCAGAACAGATGGAACGTGATCTCGAAGAGGCGACACAAGGTATTGTCAATCTTATCTCAAGAATCTAATTAACCTTAACATCCATTCTAGTTCGTTCTAAGCAACCGACACGTCGATCTACTCGTATTGTACTGGTCAATTCAAAGGTGGATAACAAAGAAGTTTGGAAAGAGCTGAACGAGAACGAGTTCTATACTGATGATTAAGTTCTTGAAGAGGAAGTAGATGGTTCGAGTGATGGAACCGAGGTTCAGGAAACGACGAGCAAGTGAGTGCTCAAGAATAATAACCAGTTGGAGGAGGAGTAAGAGAACGAGGCTGCAATTAATGTGTGAAAAGGCAAAGAAGAATCAGAGGAACCAACTCCAGGACCCAGCACTAACCAAAGCGAAAGATAGTACCAAGACACCGCGTAACCAACAAAAACAGAACGATAATACAATAAAGAAGAAGTCTAAGGCTGGTACTTAACCAAAATCCAAGGCCAAATCAACAGCTAAAGCCGAAGCAACTCGTTCACCAAGCCGTCGGTCGAATCACATCACACCGGTAATGAAGGAGCTGCATAAGAAAGGAAACTCACTCTCTCTCTCACTCGGTCCAAACATAGAAGGGAAACTAATGAACGAAGCCGACCAGCGTACAGCGGACAATGCTCTCCTCCTCGGTACAATATAAACCCGGAGTAACAAAGGCGACTGTAGAATGCAAACTAATGAGCGATGCCGACAGCAACGGCAGCAAGAGCATCATCACCACCATTTCCATCACAGACAGAGCAACCGACCCTGGCAGTAACTGACGAGACCGAACACGATCCGTTCGAATGTGCCACATCTACAACATCGAGCAGAGAGTATAATCAACGACACCGAGAGCATCATTGCCATAACGGACACAGCAACCGACACTGGCAGTAACTGACGAGACCGAACACGATTCTTTCGAATGTGACACATCAACAACACAGAGAACAGCTCAACAACAAAAACAAACAAAACAGCATGCACTCTGGTCATTGCCATCACGGACATAGTTTGGGAGCGAGCACACGTCCACCACTCGAATCGACAAATTTAACTTTTTTGTTTGTGAGAGCGAGTGTTAGTGCGATTGTGTGCCCGATCAATGTCCGTCTCTACGGTGTGCCTGTGTCTTGTTGTCAGAGTAATTGACAATTTAGTCGGTTGACTTGTTTGCTTGCTCGTTCGTTCAATCGAGGAAAGCGGAGAGAGAGAGAGAGAGAGAGAGAGAGAGAGAGAGAGAGAGAGAGAGAGAGAGAGAGAGAGAGAGAGAGATGGGGGAGAGAAAGAGGGGGAGAGAGAGAGGGAGAGAGAGGGAGAGAGAGAGAGAGAGGGGGAGAGAGAGAGAGAGAGAGAGAGAGAGAGAGAGAGAGAGAGAGAGAGAGAGAGAGAGAGAGAGGGGGAGAGAGAGAGAGGTTGCAATCATTCAATTTGTGGAGCATTCCCGCCGAAGTTGAAAGTAACCAAGGTTGATCAATATTCATTTTGACTAGACTCACAGATTGCTCCATTATTCCAACTTGTGATGAGTTGTTCACCACCCTTACAATGATCATTCGGCCTGCCTCCAATGTACTCGGATGCATTTCGCAGTTTTGCTCTATCGATTTGTTCAATGAATCTTCACTCTCCACCGCGGTGTCATGTTCGTGGTCCATTGTTTGATTCGAAATGTGTCATAACCACGGCAAGTATAATCACCAGCAAATTATCACTGAGGCAGACCGCGCCCGAATGGTCATTTAGTGTATGCATAGTGAACAATTCGAAACTGCCGAGTCAACAGTGTTGAGATCAGTGAGATGTGTGTGAACTGTCTCATGGGCGGGATCGGCCGCGCGCCCAATTGGCAACATGAATGTTGTCTGACACGATCGCCATTTGTGAGTAATTGATCTATTTGGCCTGTAAGAATCCACTTTGATTGACATCGACTCTAATGGTTTTTTTTAGAACAAACGTACAGCACAGTCATGCTCTAAACTAAATCTTTTCAACATTTTCTAATGTGGAATTCAACTCAGCAACAGCAAACTACTTTAATCCAACCCAGAAACCAGATGCACCAAAACAATAGCATTATTACGCCATCAGCACAGCAATATCCTAGACACACTTTCACGAACCAACCACCTCATTATTGGCATTGTTCAACTTTTCACCAGTTCATCGAGGTCCATTGCCTAATTCGAGATGCTTCAAAACCGAGCATACAACAACCACCAATAAATAGTTGTCGATAATGATCACATGAACTGGCATATTAGCGTGTTTGCAACATTGTTTAGTGATTGTTTAGTTCGACCTGGCCAATGGCATTTGGATCCATTTTTGCCGTTTGGTTCAGGCGCAGGCACACACAGACAGTTCGCAATAATAAACGTTTCACTCGAACAAACCGATTCACTTGGCCCGGTGTGTATCGGCAGGGTTGATTTTGTGGGCCAACACGATTGCATTGAATGGATTCGGTTCTGTAACGTTGCTTCGTCATTTGGTTTTTCCAGTTGCCTCTTGGATGACCAGTCAGTCTATACTGTTTGCTATTGTATTATAATTATCATTGCCATTCAAATCATACTTGTCCGTCGGTTGATTTCTGTCAGACTCGACTTGGCTAATCTTGTGTCTTGTTGTCAGAGTAATTGACAATTTAGTCGGCTGACTTGTTTGCTTGCTCGTTCGTTCAATCGAGGAAAGCGGAGAGAGAGAGAGAGAGAGAGAGAGAGAGAGAGAGAGAGATGGGGGAGAGAGAGAGAGAGAGAGAGAGAGATGGGGGGAGAGAGAGAGAGAGAGAGAGAGAGAGAGAGAGAGAGAGGTTGCAAGGAGTGGGTTCACCATAACTCAGGAGAGTGCAGGCAGTGGTGAAATTTGGGTCAACAGATTCGTGACCGTGTTTAGTGACTGTGTGTGCGTCTGTCTGTTCACCGAGTTTTGAGTCAGTGACTGGTTTCCAGTGCTCAGTGTGACATTGCACCAGCAATTGCATAATTCAGACACATTATACACAAACCACCACTCTACCTCTGATGACTAATGCAGATGTATCTTCTGGCTTGAGTCACTCAAAATAGTATTATGAAAGATCGCGAGCCAACAGGGGTACAAAAAAGTGAGAGTGAAGTGGCAAGTCAATTGCCAGAGTGGCCACGATCGTTCGAACGATCGCGGTGTGCCTCTCATCACTCGGCACTCACACATGAGTTGAGCGGGGCCCGAGGTAATGTTTGCTCGATTTTTGCCTGTCTCCCCAGAGAACACATTTCATTTGACATTCCACACTCAGCACGGCATTCAGTTAGTGCCAATTTCACTGTGTGCGAGATAGATATGAAGAGAGACATGAGAGGATAACGAGACGAAGTCGAATTCGAAGTAACTCGAGTGGTAGGTCACTTGTTGAATGTTCCTGTGTCTGTGTGCAAACTTGTATGCACAATCACCACATCAAGTTGAGCTAGCTTGCCCGCTCGCAACCGTTGTGTTCGACAACTTGGCCGACTGCTGTCAACCGGTTGTGTGTTGATGTGATGATAACCCAACACTACATTATTAAATTTATGTGAAGAGGAATCGATGAGCGGACTGTACCAAGACTAATCGATGTCGATTTGTAGTCGTCCGACCATTCTTCAAACAGCATCAACTAACCCAACACTACATTATTCCATTTATGTGAAGAGGAATCGATGAGCGGACTGTGTCACATCGTACTCGGCCAACCATTCCTCAAAGAGCATCAACTAACCCAACACTACATTATGGCATTTATGTGAAGAGGAATCAATATCATCATCACCACTATTTGTTTATGTTTGATGATGTGTTCGAATGTGTAGCGAGCAGCGAGCCCGAGAGTTTATGTCTTGCTATCAAGCAAATTGAAACACCACACAGAACAAGTAAAGAGAACTATCACTGATCAGTGCTTCCAGATCAGCCTTGCTTGACAAACAATTCTCGAAGACTATCGATCGAAGTCGCACAACACAATTGACACAACACATCATCACGTTGACCATCATTACCGATGCATTTGAGAATGTCGACATACACTTGATTGCTCATCGACTGCTCGGCATTAGATTGAGCCGATGGCTGCTGCTGTCGCTAAGACAGCGAGAGAGAGAGAGAGAGAGAGAGAGAGAGAGAGAGAGAGAGAGAGAGAGAGAGAGAGAGAGAGAGAGAGAGAGAGAGAGAGAGAGAGAGAGAGAGAGAGAGAGAGAGAGAGAGAGAGAGAGAGAGAGAGAGAGAGACCACTCCATGATAGGACCCATTACACGTTCAGTTGTGGCTGCATGCAACTGGCCATAAGGCACAATCTGTTCTGTGCTGCTGGTCGTCAGTATTGCCACTTTGGTATGTCCCACAACAATGGCCCAGTAGAGCAGTTCCAATCGCATTTCCTACCGAGGCACCATTGCGGGCGATGTTTTTGATCAGATGTGCTCGAATGATCAAGATGATCACTTGATAATTAAATAAAAATGATCCCACGTGTATTTGTGCTAATCAACTTGAAAGTTTCGCGTTGTGTTTTAATGAAACACTGTGACAGGAATTGACAAACACAATTTGGTTTAATTGCAATAGCCAAAAGGTGCGAGCACAGTCGAACACATACAGACAAAAGTTCCCTCCACTCCAATCGAGTGCGAACAAGTGTACCGTGTGTGTGTGTGTGTGTGTGTGTGTGTGTGTGTGTGTGTGTGTGTGTGTGTGTGTGTGTGTGCACGAGTGGCGTTGTAACGAACGCATTTGAACTGTTCAATTGCGTTCGTTTAGTTTATTAGCTTACACATTCAGCAATTAATTGACACTGGTTTTCTGTCACTTTCGCGGCTGTTTGTGTTTGTGCCCGCACAAGTGGCGAACGTCACTCACTCACACATACAACACATAATATCTCACGATCAACGATTCGCCGAACACTCGAACAAGCATTCACTTGCCTGGTTTGTCTCTGTGCAGTGTTGATCGATCAATAATTGATGATCATTGAGTATCATTGCTCGGACTATGTTAGTGTGGCAGTGAACTAATTGTACAATCACTGATAACACAGAGCACGATTGACATCTAGTCGGCCGAGTGCCAACTTGTAATGATTTAGTCGGCTAATTTGGGTTTGGCACTAACTGGCAACAGAGGCACTTACCTCAGATGAAGTGTCCAGACTCGGTGATGGCGGTCATGATTGGAGCGAACTTCAAGCTCACTCTGCTTGTTCTGTCTCGTGATTGCATTCTGCCCCAAAGCAAGACTTAACTCACATGCTCGTTTAGGCAACACACAATCGAACACATTATCTAATAAACCAGGCGGTGGCCGAGTCACAAATGTTGAATGCATGAATGTGAGCTCTGTCTTTTGCCCTGGTTCGGGCGAGCAATCAGCCCGAGAAACAGAAAAAGCAGAAGAAGACCAGGGTCAAGTGTCGAGTCACATTGCCGAGTTAGCGAACTTGCGAGTAAACGATTGCCTCCATGGCCGTGTATTGTATTTGATTTGTGTGAATTGTACAAATTGAATGCACTAACAATTAGTTCCTATTTGGCACTTGTGTCTCGCAGGCAATAAACACCCAAATCGGATGTTTCCAAGCTCGGTGATGACGGTCATTGTTGGGCAGCACTTCAGGTTCACTTTGCATGTTCCGTCTGGCTCGGTCGGTCCGAGAACAAGACTTAACTCTCAGACTTGCTCATAGACAATCGAACACATTCTCAAACAAATGTGGCGATGGTGGTGGCGAAGGAACAATGAATGGCTAGGTGAATGGGAAGATGGTCAAACAATACTCGTGTGTGTGTGTGTGTGTGAGCTGTCGTGTCTTTCATATGTTGGACCGAAAGCTAAAGATCATTCAATTTGTGGAGCATTCACGCCGAAGTTGAAGTAACCAAAGTTGATCAATATTCATTTTGACTAGACTCACAGATTGCTCCATTATTCCAACTTGTGATGAGTTGTTCACAACTTTTACGATGCCCATTCGGCCTGCGTGAAATGTACTCGGATGCATTTCGCAGTTTTGCTCTATCGATTTGTTCAATGAGTCTTAACTTGCCACCGCGGTTTCCTGTTCGTGGTCAATTGTTTGATTCGAAATGTGCCATAACCACGGCAAGTATAATCACCAGCAAATTATCACAGAGGCAGACCGCGCCCGAATGTTCATTTAGTGTATGCATAGTAAACAAGTCCAAACTGCCGAGTCAACAGTGTTGAGATCAGTGATATGGGTGATGTGTGTGAACTGTCTCATGCGCGGGATCGGCCGCGCGCCCAATTGGCCGCATGAATGTTGTCTGACAAGATCGCTATTTGTGAGTAATTGATCTATTTGGCCTGTAACTATCCACTTTGATTGATATCGACTCTAATTGTTTCTTTTCTTAGTACAAACGTACAGCACAGTCATTCTCCAAACTGACTGTTTTCAACATTTTTCAATGTGGAATTCAACTCAGCCACTGCGAACTATTTTAATCCAAACCAGAAACCAGATGCACCAAAACAATAGCATTATTACGCCATCAGCACAGCAATATCCTAGACACTCTTTCACGAACTTTGACCAACCACCTCATTATTGGCATTGTTCAACTTTTCACCAGTTCATCGATGTCCATTGGCTGAGTTTCACTCGAACAAGCCGATTCACTTGGCACGGTGTGTCTCTGCAGGGTTGATCTTGTGGGCCGACATGATTGCATTAAATGGATTCGGTTCTGTACCGTTTCTTCGTCATTTGGGTTTTTCCAGTTGCCTCTTGGATGGCCAGTCAGTCCATACTGTTTGCTATTGTATTATAATTATCATTGCCATTCAAGTCATACTTGTCCGTCGGTTGTTGTCTGTCAGACTCTACTTGGCGAATCTCTCTCTCTCTCTCTCTCTCTCTCTCTCTCTCTCTCTCTCTCTCTCTCTCTCTCTCTCTCTCTCTCTCTCACTCTCTCTCTCTCTTTCGCCCTCTCTCTCTCCCTCCCTCGCCCTCTTTTTTATCTCCCTCTCTCTCTCGCCCTCTCTCTCGCCCTCGCTCTCTCTCTCTCTCTCTCTCTCTCTCTCTCTCTCCCTCTCTCGCCAACGAACCAACCAATTTGTTTAATGTATGCACTTTGTAGCTATCACTGGCGACCACACTCTCTATCATTCTCAACGCGGCGAGTGAATACCATAATGTTCAAAATTTTGTAATCAATTAGCAGCGAACCAAAATTTGACAGAGTAGTGCAGACTGTCAATGGCACTCTCCTGCCCATCCTCGTCTTATGTCCGAGTACAAGCAGCCCTGACACTGAAGGCATTCTGGTTGGTCTTATTTCTGTGGGTAGTCTTAATCATTGCTCGAACCGAACTAGTATGACGATGAACTAATTGCTTAATCATTAGTCACCTAGCTTGATGTTTGATCACTGAGGCACAACGGCGGCGACATGACTTATCTTCTTTGGCGAGATAATTCTCTCTCGGAGTGCTATTGAGGAATTAATCATTGACTCACAATCAGTTATTATGAGTTATCAATTATATTCTACTTACAAGAACATTGGTAGCACTTGTGCACTGACTCACTCGATTGTGTGACCGAGTCGACCGAGTGCTAAGTTGTAATGATGTGTGCTGTGCATGTGTGAGTGAATGTTCACTTGCACTGGCTCGGGCGCACGTTTTATTAAACACAGTTTCATACAACAACGAGTGGTTGGGGGAAGATAGTGAGTGTGACAGTGAATTGTGTTTGATTTGTGTGAATTGAACAGATTGAATGCACTAACAATTTTCTCCTATTTGGCACATGTGTCTAACAGGCCCAAATTGTATTGACCAGGCCCGGTGATGGCGGTCATAGTTGGGGAGCACTTCTAGTTCACTCTGCTTGTTTTGTCTCGTGATATCGATAGGCCATAGAACAGGACTTAACTCTCAGGCTTGCTCATACACAATCGAACACATCATTCAACATATGTTGCGATGGTGGTGAAGAGGGAACTCTAAAGAGCTCGGTGAATGGGAAGATGGTCAAACTATACTCGTGTGTGTGTGTGTGAGTTGTCGTGTCTTCGACTATGTTGGACAGAACGCGCGTGCGATATCACTCAATTTGCTGTGCATTCCCGGTCAATTGTCCAAATGGATCTGCTCACCTCGGACGCTCAAAACCTGGACACCCCAAGTTTCGCAAACAATTCCGCTCACTGTTTGAACAGGAGCACTACGATCATCAGGACAATCCCTCGACGGTGGTGCCCAATCAAAGTGAGATTGCTTTCATTGACATCTCGGACAAGATGATCAAATTAAATCCGGACGGAAGTCTACGACAGAAGCTGTTTATACGGGCGCACTCACTCGATGCCGCGGTCAGGCTGGTCACGCCACAGTGTCAGGCACTACTGTTAAGTGTGTTTGATATGTTTTGACATGTAATGTATTCGAATGTATCCAAAAAGTCTAATAAATAAACATCATCTTGTTGTCTATGTTTCGCTTTCTTGTTTTGTTAATTGGCACAAATCGACAGGTCCGCCTCGCACATGTGTGCGTCCGCGATGAACATGTTACCATCACCACAGATGCATAACTAGAAGAAGAAGATGAGAGCACTTATCAATCGAGTTGTCTCTAGCTAGTCTATATCTTACTTCATAAGCAATTGGCTCGACCTTCTTCTTCTTGTCGGTTTGTTGTTTGTCTTGGTCATGGTATCGATTGCGTTGATGCATCAGCTGATGATGATGGTGGTACTGCTTGAAGTGAGTCATCTGCACCTTGGCCACTGTCCAACACTAAAGTGCCATTACGGGCCGAGTGCAGTACTACGCCCGAAACGCCACTGTGCCGAACCTGGCCATTGATTGCCTCAACATCGATCGCTCTCTCAGAGGTGAGTTTCAACTGTTCGTTACGTGATTCGATTCTGTGCGGACAATGTCAACAACAACACAAATTAGACAGGCTGCAGGAGAGAGGGGGAGAGTGAGAGAGAGAGAGAGAGAGAGAGAGAGAGAGATCGTGAGAGAGAGAGAGAGAGAGAGAGAGAGAGAGAGAGAGAGAGAGAGAGAGAGCGATCGTGAGAGAGCGTGAGAGAGCGTGAGAGAGAGAGAACAACTGACAATCATCAAACGACACATTCAAACATATCATCATCAGCCACACACTCACCGAATCGAGTTGCTTCTCAAACCACTTTGCAGTGAATCCATCCTGTCCATCCTTGGTCAGTCGGAAGTTCCAGACACAGTCGAGCGATAGAACTTGACGAGTTTCGGTGTAACGAGGATAGAGCGCAATAGAATCACTCCGAACAGAGTGAAACACAGCAAGCAGTGCCACTGCAACCACCAAGAGAGTGGATCTTGTAGCCATTTTGACTAGAACACGTAAACACAAATCGACCATCGACTAAATGATCTAAATTAACTAAAGTGTTTCATGTGCCTGTCTCGTGCTTCTCCGTCTACTCTTCCCCATCACTATCATTACCATCACAAGAACACAGTCCAGGCACTTTCCACTCAGATCATAAACGCGAACCGAAATCGAGTCTTTAACGAAATCTTTTCCCCTAGAAGAAAGAAGTCGAACTCGCCCGACTGTCGAACTGATCAGCTGTACCATTTTGGAGTTTGGCACTTGCTGCTGCCTCTCTGCACCGCCATACATTGGCAAGCCGTATGGCTTCGAGATGGCAATCAGGCCGTTGTCCCACGAGACAATATTACAGGCCAACAATCGGGCGAGTTCGACTTCGTTCTTCCAGGGGAATAGATTTCGATACGGACTCGATTTCGGTTCGCGCTTATGATTTGATTGGAAAGTGCCTGGACTGTTTTCTTGTGATGGTAACTTGTTAGGACGTTTTAGTTTTACAACTTTAGCGAATTGTGCACTGTGCAGGGTAACAGAGTGACAGCAACAGCAAGAAGACAAGCAATAAACTGAGTTTCACTTTGTGTGCGAGTGAATGAGTGAAGAGAACCAATTCGTCAGTGTAAAGCACCACTGAAAAAGAATAAAACAAACAAGCCCCCGAGAGTGTTCGATCAGGCAAAAGCACACACACACAGGCCGAAGCAGGCAGACAGTGTTCGAACAGTGTTGGCCGAATGGCGAACACACAAACCGAGTGGAATCGTTGTCTCGGCGGTCGTCTCCGTGTTGGCACACAGACACACACAGTTGGCTCAATTCGACCGACTTGCCAATAGCACGCAATTTCAATCAGTAACCGTAATATATGCAAAACTAAACAGAGCGCTTGCTAATCAGTTCACTCTAATACTCTCAGTGACAAGACAGCAGAGAGATATGGCTTTGATGCTGATGCCAACCCCCTGCAACTTCAGCAATAATTCACAATCATGTACGCACACGAAGACGAAGACGCATGTTGCCCTTAGAGCGGCACACACCTTGGTCGGTCGGTCTGTTCGATGGCCTGAGTCATCTATTGAGCTTGTGTGTTGCTGAGACTCGAGACGCACTTGCCACTCCAGTCTACTCGATCACAGCACGGCAATGACATTTTCGTGTATAAAGCCGAGCTGTGGGGTTACGTTGTGGCACTCAGTTGTGTCGAGTTTGTTCAGAGTTGTCAGTTAACGCTGCCATGCCGCACAGGCACTAGACCTAGCACTCCTCCCGCCTGCAACTGCTGCTTGCACAAAGCGGTTTGACCACTTTTAGTTTTCGTCTTGCTGGGGTTATGCATAGTGAAATTTTTTTACTAGTCTCATTACGTCTCTGGCACTCGCTCGCTCTGCTTCTCCGCTCTTCAAGTTCGCAATCATCAACTAAATCGACTTTGTCACCAATCACTCACCGATCCCACGTCACAATCCATCATTGTACATCAGCACAATTCCTGATCAGTATCATCCAATCATTTCGATTCTTTCACTTCGTTTCATCATTTTCGGTAAGACTTTACGATGGTTACTTTAATGAGTCGTCATTTCAATGTCCACTCTCTCTCTCTCTCTCTCTCTCTCTCTCTCTCTCTCTCTCTCTCTCTCTCTCAATAACGCCATTGCATTTCACTAAGCCCCATTGTACTCGAGCTCTGTCATATGCTGCCGCGGGCAACCTTTGTCCCACCTCGCGCTCATTTTAGTAACACATTTGTACGCATGCCCAGTTTACCACATCAAAAGTGTATTTTGGCGCGCACGTCGCGCGCAGACCGCGCTAGACATAGCCACATCCCACATCAATGGCCGCTGGAGAAAAGCCCTCCATAGACAACGTTACACGAGGCTAGGTGCGCCATCTATGTTTTTCTATAGCTTCTATTGCTAGAGTCCAATACTATACACACTGACCTAGACCCTGGGTCAGCAGTGACGTGAGACAAAGTGTCCACATGGTCATTAATGTGACGCATTTATGCTTAAATCACTGTTTCTGTCACCTTTATTCACTTTTACGTATAATGGGGCCCAGTTCGCTTTTGCTTTTAATTGCATTATCATCCACTCTGCATTGTTTGACTAATGTTTGACTTTGTTTCTTGCTCGTTTTGTGGTATACACAAACTTAGATTCTTGCCATCATCACGAATATATAATTATCACTGAAATGTTGTCTTCTACTATGATTGAACGTTTGGCTTATGAGAGGGACTTTTACAAGAAATTGATGCTAGCTGAGGCGCAAAAACGTATAGAACCCTTTGTCGATCAATACTTCGACAAGGTAGAAGACAATTTGAAAATTAAACAGGAAATAAATGATTCGGCTGAAGGTGATCACAGTGGACTGGCGTGCAACATGCCACAGCAAGAGGCACCTGACCAAATTGCTCCACAAGAGCAGTTTCACACAAACTCACTTTGGGAGCCAAATGATTTTAAACTTCAGCTTAAACTGATCTTCAATTTGCCTAACCAAAGTAATGTCCAACCAGCCACTGCATTAGTGAATGGTGACATTTGTGATGCAACTCAAGTGGATGATGACCGCCTGGTGATTAAAGAGGAGATTGACGATATGAGCTTGGAACTAAATGTACCAGTTGAAGGTGGTCACAGTGAACTGGAGAAGAACATGCAGCAGCAAGAAGCATCTGACCAAATTCCTCAAGAAGGGCAGCTTCACTCAAACTCTCATTTGGACATGAATCATCAGAATCATCAGCTTCGACTGTTCAACTCGGAGTCGGATGGTGAGTTGTCTAACGAGAGTTATGTCCAACCCCCCACTGCATTAGTGAATGTTGACATTGGTGATGCAACTCAAGTGCATGATGACCGCCCGGTGATTAAAGAGGAGATTGACGATATGAGCTTGGAACTAATTGAAGGTGGTCACAGTGAACAGGATAGAAACATGCAGCAGCAAGATCGAATTGGCCAACTTGTAGATCATCTTAGGTTTCTCCTGAACTATCGTCGTACAACCACCAATGCCCAACTGCCAACTGGACAAGAGAACAGTGTAATGAATGTTGTCGTGCCAAAAAAGGAATGGAATTCAATAGCATATCTATTAGCCATAGATGATCAGCCACTGAATTCACCTTCGGCTCCAACCCCAAGCCTCGAACAGTCGAACCAGAATGATAACGAGGAAGATGGTTTGGATGGAGATGATGATCAACCACTGACTGAAGTTGAGAACAGTGACACTCAAGTGAGTGGAAGTGAAATTATTCAAAATGAGTCTTACGATACTGATTTCACTAATGAACTGTCTCAGCAGCAGCAGCAGCAGACAGCCTCACCATCTCTCTCCATCATCAATGATCACCATCATCATGTTGAACCGTTGAACCAACAAGAACAACTTAATCAGTTGTCTCCTCAGCAGCAGTCGCCCTCACCATCTCTCTCCATCATTCATGATCACCATCTTCATGCTGAGTTTACATCTTACCATCAGCAGCAGCAGCAACAGCAGCAGCAGTATCCTACCAATGGAGTTCCCCACATTCTCAACTCCGAGTTGGTCCCAGATGCCACTGGTCAATTGCCATTTGGTAATGTTGTACAACCACTGAATGGAGTGGCCAATGTCGAAGTTGATGATTCTGTCGAGAAGCTGGCCAATAACGAGATTGACGAAACTGATGTCAATACACATATCGCAATTGATCAGTCGTGGAATCCCCCTTGTGCTCCAATCTCAAACATCAAACAGCCGAACCCGAATGATGACGCGGAGAATGATTTGGATGAAGAGAGTGCTCAACCACCAACTGGTTGGACAATATCTTGGTATCCAATAGGGCATCCGGCAGTGGATGTCGGAAACCTAAATGTAGATGCATTTCTAAAGGATCTAAATGGCCCATCAGATGCGAATGTACTAGAATTTCGATTTTGGGACTCAGTTGATGAAGTCATCAATTCGGTCGTCAATGAGTCTGCGAAACATTGGGAAGAAGAACAGACAAACGAAGCGAACAACCAGGAAAACACAGAACAAGAAGATGACCCACAAGAAGAAGTCCATTCTCCCCCAGTCAAACGACCTCGACTCGAAACGAAATGTCCCTATCCTGGTTGTGAGAAAGTGCCAACGAATTCAACCAACCTCAAGAACCACATACGAATGCACCTCGACATCAAACCTTACAAATGTAAATGGCCCCAGTGTGTCCATTCTTGCACACAAAAAGCCAACACAATAAAACACATTAATTCAATGCATTTAAATAAAGAAACCAATCAAACACAACTCGGCGAAGCGAAGGACTATGTCGAGGTGGTGCACGAGTTGTTGTGGTGAGATGTGTTGGACTGGAAGAACAGATTAGGGAGAAGATGAATAAAGTCCACACCCACCTAACATCCTTAATCAATCCTAAACCTAACCTAACCTAAACTTAACCTAAACTTAACCTAAACCTAACCTATCCCAAAAATGCCTACATTAATAATTGTAAGATATAAACACGTTCATCGATACAAAATACATACGATAACCATATTGGTTCACTACATTACAAAACTATCATGTTCACTGTCTGATTGAATCAATAAAGTCTGTTCCAATGCTCATCACTGAGCCAACACTTCAAACCGGCAACCTCTATTAGGCTTAGTAGTGTTAGCTTTGAGTTATCTTCTACTTCTTCATTTCCTTGTTTACCATTATCATCGCTCATAATGCTGTGCTCATAGAAGACACGGACACACGGCCTCACCTCCTCTGATCAGTTGGTTGTCAATCGGTGCTCGGAAAGGGAGTGAGACTGGCAGAGTGAGATGGCCAGTCAGCCGCAAAAGAGCTAATGCTGGTGGCGAATGGTCGAGTTTGCTATCCTTCGAACTGGTGAATCGGTGCTCGGCAAGGGAGTGTGATGGTGAGTGTAAGGTAACAAGTCCATCGCCAAAGTTCCAGTGCTGGTTGCGACATGTAGAGGCGATTCACTCTGGAACAGGTCAATCGGTGCTCGGCAAGCAAGTGAGACGACCAGAGTGAGATGGCCAATCAGTCGCCAACGTTAAGGTGCTGATGGCGATTGACAGAGACGATTCAATCTTGAACAGGTCAATCTGTGCTCGGCAAGCAAGTGAGACGACCAGAGTGAGATGGCCAATCAGTCGCCAACGTTAAGGTGCTGATGGCGATGGACAGAGACGATTCAATCTTGAACAGGTCAATCTGTGCTCCGCAAGCAAGTGAGACGACCAGAGTGAGATGGCCAATCAGTCGCCAACGTTAAGGTGCTGATGGCGATGGACAGAGACGATTCAATCTTGAACAGGTCAATCTGTGCTCGGCAAGCAAGTGAGACGACCAGAGTGAGATGGCCAATCAGTCGCCAACGTTAAGGTGCTGATGGCGATGGACAGAGACGATTCAATCTTGAACAGGTCAATCTGTGCTCGGCAAGCAAGTGAGACGACCAGAGTGAGATGGCCAATCAGTCGCCAACGTTAAGGTGCTGATGGCGATGGACAGAGACGATTCAATCTTGAACAGGTCAATCTGTTCTCCGCAAGCAAGTGAGACGACCAGAGTGAGATGGCCAATCAGTCGCCAACGTTAAGGTGCTGATGGCGATGGACAGAGACGATTCAATCTTGAACAGGTCAATCGGTGCTCGGCAAGCAAGTGAGACGACCAGAGTGAGATGGCCAATCAGTCGCCAACGTTAAGGTGCTGATGGCGATGGACAGAGACGATTCAATCTTGAACAGGTCAATCGGTGCTCGGCAAGCAAGTGAGACGACCAGAGTGAGATGGCCAATCAGTCGCCAACGTTAAGGTGCTGATGGCGATGGACAGAGACGATTCAATCTTGAACAGGTCAATCGGTGCTCGGCAAGCAAGTGAGACGACCAGAGTGAGATGGCCAATCAGTCGCCAACGTTAAGGTGCTGATGGCGATGGACAGAGACGATTCAATCTTGAACAGGTCAATCTGTGCTCGGCAAGCAAGTGAGACGACCAGAGTGAGATGGCCAATCAGTCGCCAACGTTAAGGTGCTGATGGCGATGGACAGAGACGATTCAATCTTGAACAGGTCAATCGGTGCTCGGCAAGCAAGTGAGACGACCAGAGTGAGATGGCCAATCAGTCGCCAACGTTAAGGTGCTGATGGCGATGGACAGAGACGATTCAATCTTGAACAGGTCAATCTGTGCTCGGCAAGCAAGTGAGACGACCAGAGTGAGATGGCCAATCAGTCGCCAACGTTAAGGTGCTGATGGCGATGGACAGAGACGATTCAATCTTGAACAGGTCAATCTGTGCTCCGCAAGCAAGTGAGACGACCAGAGTGAGATGGCCAATCAGTCGCCAACGTTAAGGTGCTGATGGCGATGGACAGAGACGATTCAATCTTGAACAGGTCAATCGGTGCTCGGCAAGCAAGTGAGACGACCAGAGTGAGATGGCCAATCAGTCGCCAACGTTAAGGTGCTGATGGCGATGGACAGAGACGATTCAATCTTGAACAGGTCAATCTGTGCTCGGCAAGCAAGTGAGACGACCAGAGTGAGATGGCCAATCAGTCGCCAACGTTAAGGTGCTGATGGCGATGGACAGAGACGATTCAATCTTGAACAGGTCAATCGGTGCTCGGCAAGCAAGTGAGACGACCAGAGTGAGATGGCCAATCAGTCGCCAACGTTAAGGTGCTGATGGCGATGGACAGAGACGATTCAATCTTGAACAGGTCAATCTGTGCTCGGCAAGCAAGTGAGACGACCAGAGTGAGATGGCCAATCAGTCGCCAACGTTAAGGTGCTGATGGCGATGGACAGAGACGATTCAATCTTGAACAGGTCAATCTGTGCTCCGCAAGCAAGTGAGACGACCA
The DNA here is from genome assembly GCA_023373905.1 of Rhizoglyphus robini. Classification (NCBI taxonomy): domain Eukaryota; kingdom Metazoa; phylum Arthropoda; class Arachnida; order Sarcoptiformes; family Acaridae; genus Rhizoglyphus; species Rhizoglyphus robini. The sequence continues at coordinate 2,783,651 of JAKIJQ010000021.1, forward strand.
GAGTGAGATGGCCAATCAGTCGCCAACGTTAAGGTGCTGATGGCGATGGACAGAGACGATTCAATCTTGAACAGGTCAATCTGTGCTCGGCAAGCAAGTGAGACGACCAGAGTGAGATGGCCAATCAGTCGCCAACGTTAAGGTGCTGATGGCGATGGACAGAGACGATTCAATCTTGAACAGGTCAATCTGTGCTCCGCAAGCAAGTGAGACGACCAGAGTGAGATGGCCAATCAGTCGCCAACGTTAAGGTGCTGATGGCGATGGACAGAGACGATTCAATCTTGAACAGGTCAATCTGTGCTCGGCAAGCAAGTGAGACGACCAGAGTGAGATGGCCAATCAGTCGCCAACGTTAAGGTGCTGATGGCGATGGACAGAGACGATTCAATCTTGAACAGGTCAATCGGTGCTCGGCAAGCAAGTGAGACGACCAGAGTGAGATGGCCAATCAGTCGCCAACGTTAAGGTGCTGATGGCGATGGACAGAGACGATTCAATCTTGAACAGGTCAATCTGTGCTCGGCAAGCAAGTGAGACGACCAGAGTGAGATGGCCAATCAGTCGCCAACGTTAAGGTGCTGATGGCGATGGACAGAGACGATTCAATCTTGAACAGGTCAATCGGTGCTCGGCAAGCAAGTGAGACGACCAGAGTGAGATGGCCAATCAGTCGCCAACGTTAAGGTGCTGATGGCGATGGACAGAGACGATTCAATCTTGAACAGGTCAATCGGTGCTCGGCAAGCAAGTGAGACGATCAGAGTGAGATGGCCAATCAGTCGCCAACGTTAAGGTGCTGATGGCGATGGACAGAGACGATTCAATCTTGAACAGGTCAATCGGTGCTCGGCAAGCAAGTGAGACGACCAGAGTGAGAATCGAACTGATTGATCATCAAGCGGAATGGTAGATTAACCAGCTCATGAACACTCGCCGACAAAGTGTCTACGCAGCAGCAGCACCGAACAAATCGAGTGCAATTGACATTGGCCAAACAGCTGCAAGCAGCATCAACTGAGAGAGATATCGATTCGTTCGGCGAAGTTTGTTCGAATTGTTCACAGAGCAGTGCATAGATTCGGTTCATCGACACTTCTGTGTCAACCAAGGTGAAACGACTTGACGGTGCAGACCAGACCAAGCCAGGACGAGTGGCTGTCATTTACCAAAACGTGCAAAACAACGAACTGCAGACTGAAGAGTTCAAGTCTGTCCTCTTTTGGCCGTGGGAAAGTGATTACTACTCGCTCGTTGAGTAACAATATATGTATTGAACCATGTTAGCAACACGAGGTTTAACCAAATTCTTCTCCAATTTTAGCCTAAAGAGGAAATTCTGCTTGGCTTCCTCTATGTTGGACCGAACGCGGGCGATATCACTAAATTCGTGGGCATTCCACTGAAGTTGAAGGCAACCAAAGCTGATCTGGATGCACTGATTGGTATTCATCCAACCTGTGCTGAGCTTGTTCATCATATTTGTTGTCAAGTTTTGGTACCAAAAGTTGTTGCTTTCGAATGACATTTTCCCGGTGGCGAAGCTCCACTCGAACAAACCCGCGCAAGGCGATCTGAACGATGAGTTCGATCCCTCGGTGAGTGCTGTGACAAAGTTGAGAATTTGAGTTTTCTCTTCTTTACACTCGCCTTCGTCTCCTTTGGCACGAACCTCTCCATAATTATGAACTTTCCAAACGATCTCACAAATGTGCGCAATGAGATCAACGGTTGGTACAGTCTGCTCACCTACTAAGTTGCCTTCTCTGTGGCGGAACTGCCACAACAGTTCGTGTGTGCATCAACTGATGGAATGGCCTAGGCTTGGTGGACTGTTTGTGGTGAACATTCTCACTGCACTCGTGGCACAGAGCATTGGCCTCTTCTTGGGCGCACACTGCATGGAGGACCCGGAGTCAGGCTGTCTTCCTCGGACCGGTTGGCATGATTGCCATAATGCTGTTCGGTGGCTTCTTCATTCGCATACAGCTCTTTCCTTTCTACATTCGTCCACTGTCCAACCTGTCCTTAATTCGGTACGCTTTTGAGGTAACAGCGGTGATCAGTTATGGCTTTGACCGTTGCTACTTGGATGAGCTGAAGTTAGCCAAACTGGCCAATCAGACCAACATTCGTTCCGATGGGTGCAGATTTCGGCCAAGAAGCTTGGACAAGCAGGAGAAACACACACACACACACACACACACACACACACACATGTCCATAATTCACATATGCCAATACACAACAACCCTACAATTACATCTCAATACTATTATTCATTCAAACTTTAATTCGATTTAGCAAAATGGATAGACCGCCAGTTTTCGAATACCAAAGACTACTTTATTTGCGTTTGGTGTTTGTTTTGGCATTAAAAGTACAAGCACATAAATGTGTTAAGTGTAAAAGTACAAATAAATGATTTGTTTGATATGGATTTTAATATGCAAATTCTAATTTGTGTGATTTGTAGTATTAGAAGAGTGTACTGCATGCTACCCAAATAGCATTTTATCTTGTTGAGCATAAATGACGAACGAACGAGTGAACGAGAAAAAGACAACAGTCAATCAGATAGACCGGCACGTTGCATGAACGGGCATTAGCGTGCTGCTGATCGAAAAGCACAGGAAAGCAGAGCGCACATAGCCTCGTTCACCAAGTACATTCGTACATTCAAGTGAATCGAGCAATGATTGACGAGACACAACTGCACTGGCGATCAGCGGAACACAACGAATGTTGAGTTTGTGTGTTATGTGTCATTGGTGTTTGATTATTTGTCCACATCTAACCATTTAGTCAGCAGCGTTCTGTTCGAAGGCTTTTGAACCGAAGACATTTTACTCTGACCGTAACCACCAGCCTCAAGTAATTCAACTTCTTATGAGTCCTCTTCACACACATCCCATGTCTCCCTTATAGACCTACGATTTCACTGTGAACATCACCTCGGCCCGTGGCTTGTGGTTACGGTTGCATAAGTTCTTTTGGTTACTCCAATTTACACTCACAATACAACTACCTTCTTCATTGAAAAACGTTCATTTAATTGTCATTTTGGTGCATCACCTCAGTCTATCGTCAACAGGTACGTTGTCTTGTTGTGTACCTAGCCAAAATATTTTTAGGAAAATGATTTGAAATATAATTTGCAAATGAAGACTAGAATTTATTGGTCTCTAGTAAATTAGAATTAAAGTAGAGCTTTGGGAACGAATAAACCCGATTTGCAGATAGACAGGTAGAGGAAATCAAACAGTGAGTGATCTCAACAGCAACCAATGGAACACTAACACTAAGCAGCAAATGAGTCTGCGATGTATTTCCATAACATTTGTGACACTTTCCAATGTGGAAGTCTAATTGGTGCAGCATGGCCAACGCGGTGATGAGCTGTATTGAGCGGCCAGTGCGTTCTTCTGTTTGAACGGATAGGCACACACAACACACTCAACACAGAGTGAAGAGAGCCACACAGTGATCGTTGAGTTCAGACTATAGAAAGCAGTAAAAAGTTCTAAGTGCTGTGGATTATCATTTTCTCCAATGGCGCAATGCTGCACTACTAAACAATTGGTGTAATCGAATTGAACGTGCTGCCGGTCGAAACAGACATCGGCCAACATTGTGATGGAAACGCACAACATACAACACACACACACGAGCAGTGCTCTAGGGTGCGAGGAGAGAGAGAGAGAGACCGAAGCCCTCGCCAACCGAACTGGCAGTCTCACCTGGCTTGGCACAGCGTATCGAACTAGAAAAAAAACCAAACAGGAAGACGTAAACTCCTGGAAGCGGCAAAAGATAACGGCCAACCTGGTTAACCTTAGCTAACCTAAGTATCCATTTTAGCTTGTTCTAAACAACAATCGACGCGTCGATCTACTCAAACTCGAATGCTCAAGAAGAAGAATAAGAAGAACCAGTCGGAAAATGGGAATGAGGCTTCAACTGATGGTGGTGCTGCTGAAAAAGGCAAAATATAAGAAAAACCCGAATAGCTTAAAGTACAAAGTCTCTACGTAAGTCAAGTAAAAGCAAAACAAGAATGCGACTAAGAAGTCTAAAACCAAACCGAAAGAAGCTAAAGTGCCAAAACCGAAGAAAGTTGCTCGACCATCGGGCCTCGTGTATCGGTCGAAGCACATCATAACCGAACATATGGAATTGCTTAAGAAGGGCTCACGAACCTTCTGCCAATGTCTTCACTGTGAGAAGCAATTCTCTGCACTATCTCGACCACGACAATATCTCGATGATGGCGATTAAACTATGAAATTGTCGAATTTTTGTTCGTATCTTATTCTTTCCTTTTGTGTTCTTTACTTCATTATACGATTATTCCATTTATTACTTAACAATAAACTTATCTAGCTACTATGAATGTGTGCTTATTTGTGTTGTTCTCTGAGTTGTGGTTGCGGTACCACCTGAGTCTGTTCTGTCTATCAGTCCGAAGTGCGAGGGAAGTGCACTTTGCATGTGTCTTTACATTCGCCTAGTTTCGAGATAAATTACAATTGCAAATTACACTTCATTCAATTAATTTGTCAAAGTTTAAGGCAGACTTTTCGGGTAATAACAATGAGTGTACACAAAGGTCACATGAACACAGTGCACACGAGTCGGCTATTTAGTGTTTGTCTCGAGTAATGTACTCGAGAAGTTAGCCAAACTGTCAGCACAATTGTAGTTCCATTAGCACAAACAAAATCAAATGACGCAATACGGCACCGATTAGTGTTTAATTTGGCTTCTATAAATGTTTAACTACATTACCTGACATGCCACATTGGGTGTGGACACATTTGATTGAATGTGAACGAGAAACTGCATTGCAGTGGTGTTTGACACTTTATTAGGGCAGAGACCAATTCACTGGGTATCGCTTGCTCACTTTCTCATCACTCGTCTTTGATTCTCTTCACTAATGGCCTCTTAGAATGAGAATAATCACTTTGCACAACACCATAATGCCGTGCCATTTAGTGTAAAACATTTCCGGCCGTAGTGATGGTGCAGTGTGCGCTTGTCGTGTGACGAACGAGCGCAGCATTCACTTTTTCACAACTTTGGCTTCTTTCCGACTGCAACTGAGTCTCAAGAGCTGTCATAATCAATGTTTCTATGTTGTACAATTGATTGATTGATTCCATTTCCACAATAATAAAATAATAGTATACGATCAATGCTATTACCAGAATCGCAACCATTTTGCATGGTGTTCACTGATTTCTCGTGTATTTCAGTGAGGTTTCACCCTTTCACAATATACTCGTTATCGGTTCAGTTGATACATCTGAAGAATCTGTGAAGGTTTGGGTGAGTGATGTAACTGATTTGTTGGGGTCAGGTCAAACCTTGTGAGGATGCTCGCGTTTGGCAACAACCTCGGAATTGACTGGTTGCAGTGGATCCGCCACCACTGGACCACTAGTTCTGTCGCCCTTGGTTTGGTTCCACACCAGAGCATAGGGACAGTCGTATTCGAAGGCACAGTCGTTGACACAACGAACGAATTTTTGTTCTTGAAAACGAAAGAGTGAAACCGTTGTGGACATTGACCGTTGATACATAGAGATTTGTGACATCCAGAGCAAACTCTTATTTGTGTGTTTCATGTTTCATTCATTGAACGCGTATGAGTGCAGCATTGGAGAAATGTCAGAATTGTACAGAGAACGTTTGTACACCTCAACACGCTTCAGTGCATTCGACAGCTCCAAATGGCGAACATAATCCGCGATAAACTGGTCACGCAGTTCGGGATTGTCGTAGTGCTGTTCGTCAACTTGGAAAGCTGGCTGCTCATCTGCGGCATCTACACCAACCCCATCCATCTGTACAACAAAATGGTTATCGCCAATTCCTCGAATCGCCTGATTAAATTCTCTATCTTCGTCATTTTCATTGAACAGACGATCTTCAGCCTGTCTAATATTGCCATCTTCAATCAATCGGAACAGGCGTGCCAACGCAATGTCATGTTCAGGCTGTACCAAATCATCATTTCTTGCTCGATGTTCATCAATGGCATGCCAAAAGTTTGGATCGACATGTCTAGCCTCCCACATAACTCGAAGTCCCATGCCTGGCATAATGTTGACTTCCAGTCGGGGATGCATTTGACAATCCACAAACTTCACCTTTCCCACCGAGGGAAATATCCACTCGAAATTGATTGCGAGCAAATCATCTCTTTTCCTGGTGACCACTTCGAGTGTCAAATTCTTGATTGCGCTTAAATGCGGAACTGTGCGCTTGTGCACATATTTGTCCCATACAACGAAATTAAGCTCACGGAAATTGAAGAACAATTTCAAGTCGGCCAAGTTGCTCAATTTCTCCAATGACTGTGCCAATTTATTGAAGGAAAGCTGTTGACCAATGCGAATTGATAAAGCGGACAACGAGGTGAATTTGTCAGTGATGGCATTGAGCTGTGCTTGATCTGCAAACTCGCGAACAATGTCCAATCGTTCAAAATTAATAGCAATGTGTTCCACTTTGTTCAACTCTTCTCCACTGGACAGTTTGTTTCGAATGTCAATGCGAATGGATGAATCGTTTTTGACGAATTCAGCCAACAAACTGAACAGTATTTCCATATCATCTGGTGAAATGAAGTTGAATTGGTCCAACTGACCAAGGACAGCAAAATTCAGTGGTGGATCAATCGAATTAAGAAATACCAAAGTCAGATGCTTCAATTTGGTAAGATCATTCAGTTTCTCTAACAAGATTTTTGCTTTGTTGTTGAAAACTCTGCTCACATCATCATTCACATCATTCCATCTCTCATTGGTTCGTTGAATTGTGACTTTCAGGCAAACCAACGTGTCTTTCCAATCATCCAGCAGTTTGACCAAGTGAACAATGTCGTAACACGTACGCAGTTGCAGCACAATTTCAAAATGCGTCACATTTGTGAATAGATTTACAATTTTGCACAAATTCTCATTAATAAGGTCAGGACGGGACCATTCGAGGTGATACGATGAAATGCGTTCATTCTTTGGCAGATGAACAGATGGAAAAATCTCCTGACTTAAGTCGCGTAGTTGGACAGCACCATCACCGATGAGAAAGGTGAGCGAATGTACTTGGCCATAACATTGCACGACAGCGCGGAACCATTCTTTGCAGACAATACCAATCACAAGAAGGTCGGACACTTCGAGTTTGTGAAAGACTTCGGCCAAAGCATCCACGTTCGTGTTTGGTTGGGCCATTTTGTAGCCAGAGAGAGAGAGAGAGAGAGAGAGAGAGAAGATTAGCCAAGTCGAGAGAGAGAGAGAAGATTAGCCAAGTCGAGTCTGACAGACAACAACCGACGGACAAGTATGACTTGAATGGCAATGATAATTATAATACAATAGCAAACAGTATGGACTGACTGGCCATCCAAGAGGCAACTGGAAAAACCAAATGACGAAGAAACGGTACAGAACCGAATCCATTCAATGCAATCGTGTTGGCCCACAAAATCAACCCTGCCGATACACACCGGACCAAGTGAATCGGCTTGTTCGAGTGAAGCGTTTATTATTGCGAACTGTCTGTGTGTGCCTGCACCTGAACCAAACGGCAAAATGGATCCAATGCTGTGCTGATGGCGTAATAATGCTATTGTTTTGGTGCATCTGGTTTCTGGTTTGGATTAAAATTGTTTGCAGTTTGAGTTGAATTCCATTTTGGAAAATGTTGAAAAAAGTCAGTTTGTAGCATGACTGTGCTGTACGTTTGTACTAAGAAAAGAAACAATTAGAGTCGATATCAATCAAAGTTTAAACTTACAGGCCAAATAGATCAATTACTCACAAATGGCGATCGTGTCAGACAACATTCATGTTGCCAATTGGGCGCGCGGCAGATCCCGTGCATGACACAGTTCACACACATCACACATCTCACTGATCTAAATACGATTGACTCGGCAGTTTTGACTTGTCAACTATGCATACACTAAATGACCATTCAGGCACGGTTTGCCTCTGTGATAATTTGCTGGTGATTATACTTGCCGTGGTTATGGCACATTTTGAATCAAACAATGGAACAGGACATCGCGGTGGCGAGTGAAGACTCATTGAACAAATCGATAGAGCAAAACTGCGAAATGCATCCGAGTACATTGCAGGCAGGCCGAATGGTCATCATAAGAGTGGTGAACAACTCATCACAAGTTGGAATAATGGAGTATTCAATTTGAACAAATCACACAAATCAAATACAATTCTTGGCCATGGTGGCAATCGTTTGCTCGTTGGTTCGCTAACTCGACAATGTGAATCGATACTTAACCCTGGCCTTCTGCTTTTTCTGTTTCTCGGGCTGATCGCTCGTACAAAAAAGGGCAAAAGACAGAGCTCACACTCAAGCTCATTTCGAAATTTGTGACTCGGCCGCCGCCTGGTTTGTTTGATAAAGTGTTCGCTTGTGTGTTGCCTAAACGAGCATGTGAGTTAAGTCTTGCTTTCAGTCAGAATGCAATCACGAGACAGAATAAGCAGAGTGAGGTTGAAATGCGCTCCAATCATGACCGCCATCACCTAGTCTGGACACTTTATCCGAGATGAGTGCCTCTGTAGCCAGTTAGGGCCAAATCCAAATTAGCAGACTAAATCCTTACAACTTGGCACTCGGCCGACTAGATGTCAATCGTGTTCTGTGTGATCAGTTATTGTGCAATTAGTTCACTGCCACACTAACATAGTCCGAACAATGATCATCAATTATTGATCGATCAACACTGCACAGAGACAAACCAGACAAGTGAATGCTTGTTCGAGTGTCCGGCGAATCGTTGATCGTGAGATGTGATGTGTTGTATGTGTGAGTGAGTGAAGTTTGCCACTTGTGCGGGCACAAAGACAAACAGCCCCGAGAGCGACAGAAAACCAGTGTTAATTAATTGCTGAATGTGTAAGCCACTAAACTAAACGAACGCAATTGAACAGTTCAAATGCGTTCGTTACAACGCCACTCGTGCACACACGTGTACACTTGTTCACACTCGATTGGAGTGGAGGGAACTTTTGTCTGTATGTGTTCGACTGTGCTCGCATCTTTTTGGCTATTGCAATTGAACCAAATTGTGTTTGCCAATTGCTGTCCCAGTGTTTCATTAAAATACAACACGAAGCATTCAAGTTGATTAGCACAATCTTGATCATTCGAACACATCTGATCAATAACATCGCCCGCAATGGTGCCTCGGTAGGCAATGCAATTGGCACTGCTCTACTGGACCATTGTTGTGGGACAAACCAAAGTGGAAATACAGACGACCAGCAGCACAGAACAGATTGTGCCTTATAGCCAGTTGCATGCAGACACAACTGAACGTGTAATGGGTCCTAACGGCCAGATTGGTTGTTTTTGATTTGTTCACAAACCAGTGCTCAACAAAGAAATACTCATTCTTGAGCTCGCTTGTGTACTTTGTGTTTAATTCACTATTCACTGTTTTTCGCAGTAATAGTGTACTGTCTGTGTGTCACCCTCTGATCGTTGATTACTATCTTTAATTACATGTGCCCCAAGTCAATTTATTTACTTTTTACGAGTGCGGTGCACTCTCTGCATTGGCACTGGCTCTTTGTCGTTCGAGATGGTGTATGCTTGTGCACTCGTAAAAAGTAAATAAATTGACTTGGGGCACATGTAATTAAAGATAGTAATCAACGATCGGAGGGTGACACACAGACAGTTGGCAATAATAAACGCTTCACTCGAACAAGCCGATTCACTTGGTCCGGTGTGTCTCTGCAGGGTTGATTTTGTGGGCCAACACGATTGAATTGAATGGATTCGGTTCTGTAACGTTGCTTCGTCATTTGGTTTTTCCAGTTGCCTCTTGGATGACCAGTCAGTCTATTCTGTTTGCTATTGTATTATAATTATCATTGCCATTCAAATCATACTTGTCCGTCGGTTGTTGTCTGTCAGACTCGACTTGGCTAATCTTCTCTTTTCTCTCTCTCTCTCTCTCTCTCTCTCTCTCTCTTTCTCTCTCTCTCTCTCTCTCTCTCTCTCTCTCTCTCTCTCTCTCTCTCTATCACTCACTCTCTCTCTCTCTCTCTCTCTCTCTTTTTATTTCTCTCTCTATCACTCTCTCTCTCCTTTTTCTCTCTCTCTCTCTCTCTCGCTCACTCTCCCTCTCTTGATGGAGTGCTTATATCAGCCGAGTGTTTAGTTGTAATGACTTTATCGACTCATAAACTCAACTGGAAACTCATGGTCTGGCTTGTCGATTGCGTTCTTGTCCACTTCCTCTTATTCACAATCTACACCAAATATGGCAACAACAAGCAGTTCTTGTTTAAGCAGTACAATCACCTCGTCTTCGGCAACCACAAATGAGCACACTAACAACAAACTACAACAACCGCAATCGCCACAATCACAGTCGGCCATTATCTGCTGATGGCCAATTGATAATGACTGCTAGTTGCACAGATGTGGAGTTGAGGATTAACGATTAATCGAACCTGCCTCAAACGCCCGTAACAAATTTTATGTTAGCATGAAACACTAACGTTTCCCTAGACTCACAGACCTGGGCAGCCGTCTCAAACTGGACAACTGTGAACAAGCGCACATATCAGAAGAAGACCTGTGTCGAGTCACATTACCGAGTTAGTGAATCAACGAACCAACCAATTTGTTTAATGTATGCACTTAGTAGCTCTCACTGGCAACCACACTCTCTATCACTCTCAACGCGGCAAGCGAATACCACAATGTTCAACATTTTGTTATCAATTAGCAGTGAACCCAAATTTGACAGAGTAGTGCAGACTGTCAATGGCACTCTCCTGCCCATCCTCGTCTTATGTCCGAGTACAAGCAGCCCTGACACTGAAGGCATTCTGGTTGGGTTTATCTCTGTGGCAGTCTTAATCATTGCTCGAACCGAACTAGTATGACGATGAACTAATAGCTGTCACCTAGCTTGATGTTCGATCACTGAGGAACAACGGGGGCGACATGACTTATCTTCTCTGGCGAAATAATTCTCTCTCGGAGTGCTATTGAGGAATTAATCATTGACTCACAATCAGTTATTATCAGTTATCAATTATATTATACTTACAAGAGCATTGGTAGCACTTGTGCACTGACTCACTCGATTGTGTGACCGAGTCGGCCGAGGGCTAAGTTGTAATGATGTGTGCTGTGCATGTGTGAGTGAATGTTCACTTGCACTGGCTCGGGCGCACGTTTTATTAAACACAGTTTCATACAACAACGAGTGGTTGGGGGAAGATAGTGAGTGTGGCCGTGCATTGTGTTTGATTTGTGTGAATTGAACAGATTGAATGCACTAACAATTTGCTCCTATTTGGCACATGTGCCCAACAGGCCCAAATTGTATTGACCAGGCCCGGTGATGGCGGTCATAGTTAGGGAGCACTTCAAGTTCACTCTGCTTGTTCCGTCTGGCTCGGTCGGCCCGAGAACTGGACTTAACTCTCAGACTCGCTCATACACAATCAAACACATCATCCAACACATGTGGCAATGGTGGTGGAGAGGGAACTGAATGGGAAGATGGTCAAACTATACTCGTGTGTGTGTGTGTGGGTTGTCGTGTCTTCGACTATGTTGGACAGAACGCGCGTGCGATATCACTCAATTTGGGTGCATTCCCGCTGAAGTTGAAAGTAACCAACGCTGATCTAGACTCACAGATTCTTCCAATAATCCAACTTGTGCTGAGTTGTTCACCACTCTTAAGGAGACCATTCAGCCTACCAAATGTATTCGAATGCATTTCGCCGCTTTGCTCGATCGACTGTTTCACTGAGGGTCTTCACTACCAAGGTGTCCTGTTCGCCGTCTATAGTCTGATTCGAGATGCGAATAAACAACGGTAACTACAATCACCAGCAAATCATAACAGAGGCAGACCGCGCGCGAATGGTCATTTAGTGTATGTGTTGCATAATGGCCAAGTCGTGACTGTCGAATCAAAAATGTTGAGATCAGTGAGATGTGTGATGTGTGTGAGTAAATGAACGGCCGCTTGCGCGGGCTCTGTTCACCTAATTGAACAAACTTTTAACAACTACAAGCAGTACTGAATTCTTGTTCAGGCAATTCAATTATCTCATCCATAGCCACAACCAACGAGCATGCTCTCACACAAGACTAACATACAACAACAATCGCCTCAATCACCGTTGGCCACTTTCTGTTTAGATCAATTTGTTATGACAATTGTCATCGCGTTGATTGGTGCTCAGGGTTTGAGTAGAGACAATTTAACCAGCAAATTGTCACAGAAGCAGTTGGTTTGTGCATTGCTCTGTTGCTAAGACGAGACTGTAGGGCCAACAGTGTTTCAATCTGTGAGATATAAGTGATGTTTGTGAGTAAGTGAATTGCTTCTTGAGCAGGCTCTGGCGAACGCCTAATTGAAAACACAAATGTTATCTGACAAGAACCCAATTTGTAAAGCATTATCATCTTTCCTTGTCACTTTCAATTGTCACCACATCCAAAAATGCAAGTCAAGTTAGTGGAGGTGAACCCGGTCCTCATCGCCGTCGCGACAACAACAAAAGCCACCTCGCCTCGATCAATGTTGGCCAAGACAAGTCGGGCCATCATCGAGCTAGTGATGAACCAGATGATCAATGTTTGTATTAAATCATCATATGTTTGCACCACATTGGTAAACCAAATTATATTTTATTTGTAGCCTAAGAGGAACTACTGCGTGGCATACACTTTGTTGGAACCAACGCGCGAGCGAAATCACTCAATTTGTGGGACCTTCTCGCTGTAGTTGAAGGCAACCAGTGCAGATCTGGGAACACTTACCAACCGATTCATCCAACTTGTGCTTAGTTTTTTACCATTCTTACGGTGATCTTGCAGCCTGCCCAATGCACTCGGATGCTGTTTCGCAGATTGATTGGTCCACTGAGTTTCGCACACTCTACACCTCTGTAATGCTTGCCGTCAATTGCCTGGTGCCGAGATGCGCTAAAACCGCAGTGACCACAACCACTATTAAATTGTTGTTTATTTTGATTACGTGAAGTGGCTCCTCTCACTAACTCTCTCTCTCTCTCTCTCTCTCTCTCTCTCTCTCTCTCTCTCTCTCTCTCTCTCTCTCTCTCTCTCTCTCTCTCTCTCTCTCTCTCTCTCTCTCTCAGTTGCAATCTCAACCACCACCACCACCACCAATGTCTTCGAAAACTCTTCCATCAGAATGTTTAGTGCTAACCGGTGGAGGTCCATTCGACTACCACGAAAACTGTCTCTGTGTGAAGTGCCGTAACATCAAGAGGTGCAAAGTGATCATAAGTTTAACCGCCCGAATGGCAACTCACAATTGTGTAATGAATCTCTCCTGGCCTACCTACAAATGCAAGTGGGCTAAGTGTGCATTCACTTCTGGTAATTCTATTCTGGTACGTAATCATATCAAGTCGAAGCACTTGAACACACACACACACACACACAGACTAGTTTAGATTGTGTCAAGGGGGAATAAGGCAAAAACACTTTATTGTTACTGATTTATTTTGATTATTCATTGCATAGTACATAGTTTACATATATAAGATTGCATAGATCTATTTGTTAAATTGATGTCGGACGTAAAGAAGATACAAAAGGATATATTGAAGTAAATCAATGCCATGTCTAGTTAGTTGTAGAATCAGGCAATTGAACATCTGATTTATCATATAGAGAGCTTCTACTGTTGCTGATCATCATCATCAGTATTGCCACCAGGACGACACTCATGGCAAGAACAATCAATTTGATTCACCTCAGCCATCAGTCTACCGATGCGTGTACAGTCACTTCAAAGACAGTCAACAGTATATCAGCGCAATAGTTCAAGTGTCGATGATGATCGCGGTTGTGGTCCACCATGGACCTCCCGAGGTGGAATGTTCCTTTGCGTTGTGCCCAAGAAGATCATCATTTTGGTTTTCGTTTTCATGTTCCAGATTATTGATGGATCACGTTGGTTGTGATGATGAGAATGAATTATTAAATCGCAACAATTAGAGGTTGTATGTGACACGAACTACTGCAGTCAGTTGGTGCAATTAGTCACTGATTTTGAGGCGCGAAGATTTAGTGTGATGCATTCTTGATTGAATGGAGTAACTTGACCATACAAACATGCAGTCTATGTGGTCCAAATTAATAAGACAACAGACAAACACAAAGTGGATAAATCCGATAATGTGTTCGACATTTACATGCTCATGTGTCGTGTCAATGTGTTGTTCATTTAAGCAGCATTTGGACGGTGTGTTTGTGGTGTGGCAACGGTATTGTTGATTGACCAATCAAACCAGTCACACGAGTGACCATACTACAAACCTAAAACACATGAGAATTGCATGCACCGAATCATCGAGTGTTGGCTCATTCTCACAGAACCATTACATCACTAATTCAAAAAGCTGAGTGCCAATTTTGTTGAATAGAACCGAATCGAACTCATTCGCTCTGTGTGTCTTGCTCGTCGATGACTGTTTGCACTAACTCTAACTAACTCTCTGCATTGCTAACTTATCACTTATCATTATCACACGAATTAAATAGTGATTCGACCGAGAGTGTGCATGTTGTTTCATTATAATCGAAGTCACTTTGAGCCTCATCTGAACGCACACTCACAGAAAATGTACACTTTGTGATAAGATAACATGCCAGTCATATGTTCAGTCATGAACGGGTCAGGTCTGTCTGACTGACTGAGTGACCCTCACCACTGCATGTCGTCAGTTTCTTTACACCATTACAATGCCAATATATGTGTTGACAGTTTTGTATGATGTTATCATGATCGTCAGTTCACTCACACACGGTAACCTACTCGGTGTGGTGCTTTTCTCACGATCAGTCTGACCTTCTCTCTTGGTGGTGAGCTCGGCCAAATAGTCAAACAGTGCCATCTTTGTCATCATCGCAATCACCACCATCACACAGCCTCTGTGCCATCAATGTTTAAGTCGGACCAGTGAAATCAAACCAACCAAAACAGACCAATTGCCGCCATTGCCCTTTAAGTGGTCAGTGCAATTCGCTTACTGCACAGTGTCTCGATGGCTGTGGAGGTGGTGATGGTGATGATGGTTGTTTGATTGTTAGTGCATATTATGGTGCTTATCCAATGTAGTCAGTTGAACTGACAATTCTGGAGGAAACAGGCCGAGAGCTTCTTGAGAATTACTATGTCCTAGTGTCATGTTTCACCTCATAAATATCGCTTCATCGGATCAAATCAATTATGGCACAATGACATTTCATAGTTATTTGTATTTGCACAAGTGGCCAAACGACATTGCCCGTAAATGCCCAGCTAGTGCAATTGGTCTCACTCACTGGTGGCTCTGTGGTAGTCGTGTGATAGTTGCTTGATTGTTTGACCGGACAAGACACGGTAACGACAACTAGTGGGACACAGTTAGCACTGCACAGCGTGTATCTGTGTAGATCATTGCAGAAGGTCACACAAGACTATGTGTTTGATTTGCGAGAACAGTGTTGAGACGGCCGCATTGGAGCACAAGTGGCGTGTGCTCATTTGGCAATAAGAGAACCACTGCCAGTCGGCAACCTTGCTTGTTGTGGTTACTCACTTAGTTCACTTCACTCGCGAGTCGTGCACTGACAGTGAGTCAGCAGAAGCACACACACACGCTCGCTCAATGTTATTGCTCGTCTGTCTGTCTGAACACGTCCTTTCGTCAATCTCACCCATCAAATATCATCAAAAACATATCGTTCATTTAAATTGTCTTTTTTATTAATGTGCACTGTACAACAAGAACATAACGATCACGACAGGACATATCATGTGACATGATTCATGTCATACTGACCAACACTCACGAATACACTGGCCAGACCGAACTTTGACTGCACGCTGACTCGAATCAATCAATCAATCAAAGCATGGATTCTTCTTCTGTTTTGTCATTATCATCACCACTTCTACCTTGTCATGATGACCCACTGTCAGATGATGATGATGAAGATGATGATGAGTTAAATGACCTGTCACAGATTGAACTTGGGAATGAATAAGAAATGCGTGATTATCAGGTTTGACTTATATCCCTTATGCAATTCGAATATGGTCTTTTAATTTGAAAATCTTCTTGTTTCTAGTGTTCTCTATTCAAGAGATCTATTCACACGAATCTGCTCATCAGCCTGTCGAGCCGAGAGGACAAAACACAGGTCTCTGTCTTTCTGTCTCTGTCTCTGCCTGTCTCTCTCTCTCTCTCTCTCTCTCTCTCTCTCTCTCTCTCTCTCTCTCTCTCTCTCTCTCTCTCTCTCTCGTACCTTAAATGAAATCTGCAAAGGCACCATTGGCTTTCACAATCTCAATTTGATTATCTTTGACGAGTTGGCTTATGACGATGTTGTTGTGTCGAGTACGGCTCAAGTCTCAAACCACCATCATCATCAAGAGTATGATCTTGGTACTCTTGACCGCCAACTAATGGACCTCTACCGTGAATGGATGTCGAAATCAAAACCAGCCGAGGCTCAACGTCCACGAGTCCTTGGACTGTGTGACTCACTATTTAGGTGTGCTCAAATCGAGCCCGACGATGTTCTGCCTCGTATTAGACAGTTTGAAGAAGTTATGAAGGCCAAGTACACGGTCACTGGTCAACAACAACAATCACGCTACTCGGTAATCATCGGTCTAAACCATCCCAACACTGTCACAGTACAAACCATCAATACGACTTGACACTGGACAATGGCATTTCGGTTACGAATCTCATTCCTGATGGGCAGATCGATGTGCAAGAGCATGATATTGTGAAGATGAATAGTCATGGTGGTGGTGACGGTTACCTGAATGATCTTTGTAAGAATGATGGTGACCAGAGTGCGTGTGGCAACGATGCCGAAGAAAATCAACTGGAGGACAACAATGCTAATCTTGATGACAGAGGCGAACTGGTTGCCATTGATGATGTTCTATAGATTGACCAGCAACCGAAGCTCTCCGATTCGAACTTCTTTCAAGAACCGAACCAAACCAAACTGGCAGTCCCACCTGGCTTGGCACAGCGTATCGAACTAGCCAAAAAAGCCTAACAGGACTAACGTGAACTTGTGGAAACGACACAAGGTAACAGTCAACCTGGTTAACCTTAGTCTTGTGCACCGGTCGAAATACATCATACCCGAACAGATGGAACTGCTCAAGAAGGGCTCCCGCACCTTCTGCTAATGTCTGTACTATGAGAAGCAATTCAAGCGAAAGGACTATCTTGAACACAAAATGAATCAATGTATTGATGATGAGAACCGTGATAGTATAGTCGAATCTTTATTCGTATCTTATCCTTTCCTTTTGTGTTCTTCACTTTATTATACGATTATTCCATTTATGACTTCTATCAATAAACTTATGAATGTGTACTAACTTATGTGTTATTCTTGGAGTTGTGGTTGCGGTGCCACTCCACTCTGTTCTGTCTGACCGTCCGGAGAGCGAGTGGAGTGCACTTTGCATGTGGCATCTCTGTGTGCAGCATTCTGCCTTTTGTCTTTACATTCACCTTGTTTCGAGATAAATTACAATCCCAAGTTACATTTCATTCAATTAATTTGTCAAAGTTTAAGACAGACCTTCGAGTAGTAAGTTACTAGTAACAGTGAGTCACACACACAGGTCACATGAACACGGTGCACAACAAGTCAGCCATTTAGTGTTTGTCTCGAGTACTGTACTCGAGTATTTAGCTAAATTGGCAGAACAATAGTAGTTCCATAAGCAAAAAAAAAATAAAATGATGCAATAAGGCACCGATTAGGGTTTAATTTGGTTTATGTCAATGCTTAACTACAGTACCTGACTTGCCACTAAGGTGTGAACACATTTGATTGATCATGCACAAGAAACTGCATTGCAGTGGTGTTTGACAAATTGTTAGGGCCGAGACCAATTCACTAGGTATCGCTTGCTCACTTCCTCACCACTCGTCTTTGATTCTCTTCACTAATGGCCTCTTAGAATGAGAATAAGCATACTCTAGTTGTCTCCGTAGCAATTATTATATCTAACTTATTCACAAGGCACAGGTAACATATGTCAATTTTGCGTCCAATCATTGACAACCACTTGGATTGTGCCTCATTTTTGTCATTAGATACACTCGAATGGTTAAACATATGCAATCGTAAATGAGTGTGCACACCGTGCACTGCAACCACTTAAGCAAATGGACATCGATGCTTTCATTTGTCACTTTGAACCACACCACAATGTTGTGCCATTTAGTGTAAGACATTGCCGACCGTAGTTATGGTGCAGAGTGTCGCTTGTCGTGTGATGAACGAGCGCAGCATTGCCTTTTCACAACTTTGGCTTCTTTCCGACTGCAATTTAGTCTCAAGCGCTGTCATATCCAATGTTTCTATGTTGTACAATTATGATTAGCCCGGTTTCCATATCCACAATAATATAATAGTTGTACACGATCAATGCTATTACCAGAATCGCGGTCATTTTGCATGCTGGTCACTGATTTCTCGTGTATTTCAGTGCGGTTTCACCCGTTCACAATATACTCGTGGTCGATTCAGTTGTACATCTGAAAAATCTGTTAAGGTTTGGGTGAGTGATGTAACTGATTTGTTGGGGTCAGATCAAACCTTGTTATGATGCTCGCGTTTGGCAACAACCTCGGAATTGACTGGTTGCAGTGGGTCCGCCACCACTGGACCACTCAGTCCTGTCGCCCTTGGTTTGGTTCCACATTAGAGCATAGGAACAGTCGTATTCGAAGGCACAGTCGTTGACACAACGAACGAATTTTTGTTCTTAAAAACGAAGGAGTGAAACCGTTGTGGACAGAGAAAGGCAATGCTGCTTTCTGGTGGGACAAGGACAATTGACAATTGAGTTGTTGGGACAGTTACATTCGACTTAACAATGACATCTCTGAGGACAGAATCCATGTAAATATTCCCATTTTGATACGCGAAATTGTGTGTCAGCGCCACAGAGATCATTTACTCAAGTTTTTAATCCATAAATGGACATTTTATTAAGTTTTAAATGGGACACTATTTTCTAGTACAAGTATTGATTTTCAATGTGTACTACTAAATCGATTAACTACAGGAAAGGATTAAAACACAACGAAATATAGGATACAGGATCATGAGAAATTGTTTTTGAGGGAAACTAACAATGATGCCACTCTATTCTATTGAATCTAAAGGAGAGTTTATTAATTAGAATTTGAGATACATAGAGAATTGTGTCATATAGAGCAAACTCATATTTGTGTGTTTCATGTTTCATTCATTGAACGCGTATGAGTGCAGCATTGGAGAAATGCCAGAATTGTACAGAGAGCGTTTGTACACCTCAACACGCTTCAGTGCATTCGACAGCTCCAAATGGCGAACATAATCCGCGATAAACTGGTCACGCAGTTCTCGGCTGTCGTAGTGCTGTTCGTCAATTTGGAAAGCTGGTTGCTCATCTGCGGCATCTACACCAACCCCATCCAACTGTACAACAAAAGGATTATCGCCAATTCCTCGAATCGCCTGATTAAAGTCTCTATCTTCGTCATTTTCATTGAACAGATGATCTTCAGCCTGTCCTATATTGCCATCTTCAATCAATCGGAACAGGCGTGCCAAGGCAATGTCATGTTCAGGCTGTACCAAATCATCATTTCTTGCTCGATGTTCATCAATGGCATGACGAAAGTTTGGATCGACATGTCTAGCCTCCCACATAACTCGAAGTCCCATGCCTGGCATGATGTTGACTTCCAGTCGGGGTTGCATTTGACAATCCACAAACTTCACCTTTTCAACCGAGGGAAATATCCACTCGAAATTGATTGAGAGCAAATCATCTATTTTCCTGGTGACCACTTCGAGTGTCAAATTCTTGATTGCGTTTAAATGCGGAACTGTGTGCTTGTGAACATATTTGTCCCATACAACGAAATTAGGCTCACGGAAATTGAAGAACAATTTCAAGTCGGCCAAGTTGCTCAATTTCTCCAATGACTGTGCCAATTTATTGAAGGAAAGCTGTTGACCAATGCGAATTGATAGAGTGGACAACGAGATGAATTTGTCAGCGATCGCATTGAGCTGCGCTTGATCGGCAAGCTTGCGAACAATGTCCAATTGAGCAAACTTTCCAGCGATGTGTTCCACTTTTTTCAACTCTTTCCCACTGGACAGTTTGTTTCGAATGTCAATGCGAATGGATGAATCGTTTTTGACGGATTTAACCAACGAACTGAACAGTATCTCCATATCATCCGGAGAAATGAAGTTGAATTGGTCCAACTGACAAAGGACAGTAAAATTCAGTGGTGGCTCAATCGAATTATGAAAGACCAAAGTCAGATGCTTCAATTCGGGAATATGATTCAGTTTCTCTAACAAGATGTTTACTTTGCTCTTGAAAACTCTGTTCACATCCTCATTCGCATCATTCCATCTCTCATTGGTTCGTTGAATTGTGACTTTCAGGCAAACAAGCTTGTCCTCCCAAGCATCCAGCAGTTTGACCAAGTGAACAATGTCGTAACAAGTACGCAGTTGCAGCACAATTTCAAAATGAGTTACATTTGTAAATAGATTCAAAATTTTGCACGGATTTTCATTTATAAGGTCAGGACGAGACCATTCGAGGTGATACAATGAAATGCGTTCATTCGATGGCAGACGAACAGAAGGGAAAATCTCCTGACTTAAGTCGCGTAGTTGGACAGCACCGTCACCGATGAGAAAGGTGAGCGAATGTACTTGGCCACAACATTGCACGACAGCGCGGAACCATTCTTTGCAGACAATGCCAATCACAAGAAGGTCGGACACTTCGAGTTTGTGAAAGACTTCGGCCAAAGCATCCACGTTCGTGTTTGGTTGGACCATTTTGTAGACTGAGAAATGAAGTGAAGAGAGAGAGAGAGAGAGAGAGAGAGAGAGAGAGAGAGAGAGAGAGTGAGAGAGAGAGGGGGAGAGAGGGAGAGAGATATTAGAGAGAGAGAGAGAGAGAGAGAGAGGAGAGAGAGAGATGAGAGAGACGAGAGAGAGAGAGAGAGAGAGAGATGAGAGAGATGAGAGAGAGAGAGGAGAGAGATGAGAGAGATGAGAGAGATGAGAGAGGAGAGAGGAGAGAGAGTAAGAGAGAGAGAGAGAGAAAAAGTGATAGAGAGATAGAGAGAGAGAGAGAGAGAGAAAGAAAGAGAGAGAGAGAGAGAGAGAGAGAGAGAGAGAGAGGGAGAGAGAGAGGGAGAGAGAGAGGGAGAGAGAGAGAGTATTATATTGAGTCCAATTAGGTTCGAATTACAGTAGAATTAGGGGCTAATTTCTGAATTTGGACACACGTAAGGATGTATGTTTTGAAAAATGAATTAACAAATTTATTTATTTATGTTAATTGTGTGGGAGAATGTCTAGTAAGGACAATACAATTGCAACATATGGTCTCATGTGGTGTAGGGTGAATGGAAATGAAAAGCAGGGAAATTATGTGATGTAGGATGGTTGTGATGGATTTGGTTGCACTGCAGAAGTGGTGGTGCCTTCCTATTGATTGAAAAGGATGGTAACTTGAAGCAAAATCACATTAAATCGTAAAGTTTGACAGAAAACTAGGGTGAACGTGAGGATTTTGTGCTCTTCGAGTTGGCTGGCACTGGTTGTCACTGGATCTGGCTCATCAGACAGACAGACACACAGACAGACAGTCATAAAAGCACGGCCAGCACAGCGCCACTGCACCCACTGAACCAACACCAGTGACTCAGACAGTCAGACAGACAGACAGACAGAGTCGGGACAGAAAATCGATAATACAAGAGAGAACGAAACAGAGTACTGCGTATCCGCCAAGCCAGACACAGAGCACTACACAGCACTAAACAGCCAACATCGTCATCAGCACCAGTGAGACCGACTATGAGAGAAGACAAACGCACCCAGGGAAACTCAGGAGAGCCATTCGCAACCCCACACGAGTGTTGTTCCAACACGAGCCGAATACAACAAAGCACAAAACTCGTTTAGTAGAAGTTATAATTTCACTTTCCGGTTCTCTCCTTGACTACAGGCATAGGTTTAGACTTTAGGTTTTAAGCTAGATTTCTTGTTATTACTTTTTATTTTTGACACAGAACTCTACCAATTACAAAATTCTTTCTCCCTGAGAACATTAGGTAAAGGCAATTCTGTGCCTTTTTGGTGCGTTGGTCGGAGGATTACTTGTGCAGTCGTGCAGTGCACTGTGACTATATAGATAAGGCCGCATCTCACTTATGCTTGAGACCATTGAGTGCTCTCTCTCTCTCTCTCTCTCTCTCTCTCTCTCTCTCTCTCTCTCTCTCTCTCTCTCTCTCCTCTCTCTCTCTCTCTCTCTCTCTCTCTCTCTCTCTCTCTCTCTCTCTCTCTCTCTCGTGTTTGGTTTTCACTGGTGATAGTGCCAGTGCTTGGACTGAGCAGATTGCCCTCGTTCGGGGACGAATCTATGGAAGAGTTCTAACTTGTAATAAGTTATTTGAATGTTTAATGACTGTGTGGCCACATCGCCTGTGATGAAGGTGGAAATCAATTGGAAAAGCCAATTGATTCAATCTAGGCGCAATGATAACATCACGTGGCATGACCGGCCGGACCGAACAACCGATAGACTCGTTCGCATGGTGGCCCCGTGCGATAAGGCTGTCAAAGGCTGGTCCCGTTCCCAAGAATCACCGACCCGATGGCCCTGGCAAGATGTTACGAGTCGAACCCGTTGCCGGGCGATCGATCTCATTATCGGAAAAAATCATAGAGTTAAGTGCACATTCTATTGAATAGAGGAAATGGATTTGAGAGAGGAAGAGAACAAAATGATGACAAAATGATTGTTCTGTACAAAATTGGATAACAAATCATTCAGTCATTGGTAATTGTCCAAAATGTGCATCCTAACATGAGCTACTCTAACCAAACCAGGAAACTCAAAATCTATTGAAAAACACAGACTAAAATCGATAATATCAGATTGAAAAGCATCGGACAATTCAAATGCTAATAATTTTGTATTTACATAAACAACCGCATGCCGTGCCTCCACCTGGTGTCGCTCAAACAAAAATTTTCATTTTCGCTTAATCAAAATACATGGCAAGTGCGCCCGAAACTCAAACTGATTATTTTGAGCACCTTAATTATGTCACTCGTTGGATGATTTGTGTAAAGTGAGTTGGTATTCATAACCAAATGTGAAAATAAATTAACAATGTCAACTTAAGGTCGCACTCAGCACTCAGGGTGACACCGTCGGTGACATCACGTAGCACGCCAGGTGACTATTTTAACTGAAGTGACCAGCTCGAGGCACCGCGCGCTCACTGATCGCGTCTTTGTGTGTTTTGGCTATTTACACTTCAACCTCGACTCACGCCGTCCCGTGACAGCAGTCTTGTCTTCTCGTCGTTAGTGTGTGTCTGTGTATTTCACCTCACTCAATCTATCCATCGCACCACTCGTACTGCACTCCGCACACAGGCACACAAATAGCTTTGTGTTCGTCGTAATTGCGCCTTTTCTCTCCGTCTCCATCTGCTCTCGCCAATCTCTCTCTCTCTCTCTCTCTCTCTCTCTCTCTCTCTCTCTCTCTCTCTCAGTCTCACACCACTCTCCACTCGGCAGCAGTCACTCGTCCAGTGCTGTTCGTCAAGCGCTTTCTGTCAACATTCATCACCAGTTGGCAACAACCGAGCACCTCTTGTTGACCGCTGATCACCATCACACCACCGGCAATGAACAAGCACTCCCAACAACACTCACAACCAACAATCACCACCGCACACCTCTGTGTCACCTTGTGTGTGTGTGTATCAGTTCTTGCTGTTCCTCACCGTAAGTGTCATCACAGGGCCTATCAAGTCACAGCCTGAACATGGGTGGAAGGAGATTGCAAGGAGCGACTAGCTCATTTGAAAGGCAACAAATGTAGGTAAGTGATTGCTTCTTGTACTGTCAACACCTTGTTCACTGAGGTGCTCACATTTGATCCATCCATCCACCCCTTTCTCTAATCACTATCACTTCATCACACACTCAATTCAGGGCAACCAGACCACTTCCGCCGCCAGTTCAGAGCGCACGTATGAGTGCGGACAATACGGGCATTGGCGGACAACAGATCGCGGAAAAGAAGGTTGAGAACAGGAGAGTCTGTGACTTAATCAAATCTAAGGGCCTTAACATCCCAGGCATTTTGGTTATCCATCATCCGAGGAGAGTACTCCACTACCAACAGAGGACGAAGGCGAGGAGGTGAGTTCTTTGACAGTGTGCCTTCGAGTAACAGTGTCGCTCACTGCCTGATTGCTCGTAGGAGTCCAATCCGTCAGCCAGCACTGAGGAATCGACTCAATCGAATGACGATAGCCAGCCGCCAAGCACCGATGAGGCTACTCAAGAAGCCGAAGCTGGTTCGAGTTCGGCGTCTACTTCTGCCACTCCCACACGCAGTGGCCGAAATGTCCGCAAGCGCTATGTCAGGGACCCGAGCGAATCTGAGGAAGCTGGTACAAGCGCTTCACGTGCTACCAAACGTGCAAAGCCTGAACCGTCGAACCACCGTTGAAGAAGGATCCTGTGAGTCGTATAGGTTATCATTGCCGATTGGTTTAATTGATCTTTGTCTATCTGTCGAGTAGGTGCAGGCAGCTACTAAAGCGAACAAGCAGGCTCGACGTGCTCCTGACAGACAATCCGTGAAGTCAGCTGCTGCTGCCAAACCGTTGAAGAAGGCTCCAGCTGTTGCTGCATCCACCAAAGCTGCTCCAGTGCCGACTGAGGGTGGTAGCGCTGATTCCGAGGATTCAACTCTGTCCGCTTCTACTTCTACTGGCAGACGCTCAAAGCGTACTTCAAGCCTCAGTATGGCCAAGTACTTGGACTATAGTAGACACGTATACGTGGTCGAGTCATCGTCTAAGAGTAAGTGACTTGCTTGTTTGAGGCCAACTCAACTGATTGTTTGTTGGCTTTTAGAATCTGGACCGGCAGCGGCTAATGTCAGCCAAACTATAGCTGTTCCTACACCAGCCAAGGATGAACCGGACGAAACTGTGGCCTCCACCGCCTCCACCACCCCAATCGGCAAAAAGACCTCGATCAACGAAAGCGCTTTGAAGACACCTAGCAGCATCTCTACAAGCGCAACCAAAACCCAAGCCACTCCGAAGCAAACCAAAGCCCCGAGAGCAACTGTCATTACCAAAAAGTCTACAGTTGTAGCAGCTACCCCGAAGGAAGCGACCACAGCGGCCAAACCAACCAAAGCAACTCCAAAACCAACCAAAGCTCCGAAAGCATGGATGGACAACGTTCAATGTCCATGAACAACACGATGATCAATATCCCGGTGGAAGGCATGACCAATGCCAAGCACATGCAACAGTGGTTCGCCACTTTGTTGGTTCTCAAGATGACCAAACGAATCTCAAGTTTGGAGTTCGCAAGTGCCAAGCAGAGACTGCTCGCATTCATGAGCGCCGAATCTCGAAGTATCTCTCAGACCGCCATGGACAATCACTTTCTGGCACAGAACCTGTACGAGGCGTTCTACTTTGTGGTGACCAAACTGGTGGACTTGGCTCAGAAGTGGAAAGCCGAGTACTTGATGGTCCGCGGTCCCAATTGCAAGGGCACTCCGCTGGAACGCATTCGAGGCATGTGGGACAGCTGCTGGACTGAGTTGGTGCAGTTCACCACTGAGATCCTTGGACGTGTGCCTAAGTATCCTCAAGCTTCGGACAAGTGTGTGAAGTATGTGACCACTGAATTGGCCAAACGATGTCGTACTAACACTTCACTTTCAGCTTCAGCACCTTGTTCTTGTTCTCCATCTTTGTGGCCAAGCTTTGGTACCAAAAGTTGTTGCTTTCGAATGACATTGTCCCGGTGGCGAAGCTCAACTCGAACGAACCCGCGCAAGGCGATCTGAACGATGAGTTCGATCCCTCGGTGAGTGCTGTGACCAAGTTAGCCACCTTTCTGCTGCAGTCGCCTGTCTACTCGGACACGAATGAGGCCATTCCTGAGATCGCTCGACTCCTGTACCGACTGGTGATCTACAAAGAGGACGGAAAGTTGGTGTTGACCTCAGGCGAGGCACTCGACTTGGTGCAGCAGTTGGTGGTGATTGTGCCCTCGGCGGACAAGACTGCGCACTTTTTGCCTCATCTCTTCCATCTTGGCTATGCTACATTGCGTTAGCATCTTTTGTTCGACAATGTCGCAAAGAACCAACTTGGCCGATTCGAACGATTCGAGTCGAAGGTGATGGACACTTGGGTTCAAGTCAACAGTAAGATGCAAGTCCCGTTGACTGTTCCAGGCGCAAACAGCAACAATGGAACCCAGGCCCAGTGGGACAGTTTGGCTTCCACCGCCGCCATCGTTGCCATCATACCACTGTTCAATGCTATGTTCGCCAAGTAGCTAACAGTGAGCGGGTCGAGACTTGGGAGGTAAGCCAATTGAGTGTCTCTAATGAATGTGACTGACTGTTTGTGCTTTGTGTTGTTGTAGTCCAATGAGTTCGATCAGATGCTCGATTACTTCGGTGCCATTCGTCGTCCTGAGCAGTTTCAGGTAAGACATTCTCATTGTTCTTTTGTCATAGATCTAACTCCTTCTACCTCTTTAGGCACTGTCCACTTTGTGTTCGATTCGCCAAAACATCAGTGAGGCAGTAAACTCTCTCTAATCGTCAATTCGGATCTCGACTCCTACTTTACTGGATCTCTCTCAGTAGCTTACATTTGGCTGCAGGCCAACCAACCGAATTGCTATCCTATCTCTACATGGCTGGTGATCACCACTTTCCTCACTCACCAGAGATTCCCGTAATCCGTGTGCCACAGCACAACTGCGTGTCCTGGCGTAATCTGTTCTACTGTGTGGAGAAGGAGCCGCCACTGTGGGTGCGAGTGTTCACTCGTGATGAGAACGAACGCAATGAGCCTGTGATCAAGCGTGTCATACTAAATGGCCTGAGTGGTCAGTTCTGTTCGGGTGAGTTCAATGGACAAAGACGATTCTCAATGGAACAGGTCACTCAGTGCTCGACAAGGGAGTTAGACTGGTAGAGTGAGATAGTCAATCAGTCGCCAAAGTGCCGGTGCTGATGGTGATGGACAGAGACGATTCTCAACGGAACAGGTCAATCGGTGCTCGGAGAGGGAGAGAGACTTGCAGAGTGAGATGGCCAGTCAGCCGCCAAAGTTCGGGTGCTGATGGTGATGGGCAAACCAGTGCCCGGATGTGCCGACCAAGCAACGATCACGCCAAGTGCAATGTAACAGTACACAACCAGGTTGACCAATAGCTAAGCCCGAACCAGTGCCAGTTGTGGCACGAGCAGTCCGACCAAGCAACGATCACGTCTAGTGCAATGTAACAGTACACAACCAGGTTGACCAATAGCTAAGCCCGAACCAGTGCCAGTTGTGGCACGAGCAGTCCGACCAAGCAACGATCACGTCTAGTGCAATGTAACAGTACACAACCAGGTTGACCAATAGCTAAGCCCGAACCAGTGCCAGTTGTGGCACGAGCAGTCCGACCAAGCAACGATCACGCCAAGTGCAATGTAACAGTACACAACCAGGTTGACCAATAGCTAAGCCCGAACCAGTGCCAGTTGTGGCACGAGCAGTCCGACCAAGCAACGATCACGTCTAGTGCAATGTAACAGTACACAACCAGGTTGACCAATAGCTAAGCCCGAACCAGTGCCAGTTGTGGCACGAGCTTGCCCACCAAGCAACGATCACGTCAAGTGCAATGTGACAGTGCCTGGTTGCCTGGCAGCAAGATGACGGCACGGTTTAGTCACACACAATTTATAAGTGTAATGTGTTGGGGCATCGTATCAAGATGCTATGACCTGTTTGTGGCATTTCACTTTGTTCACTTCAACTGCCGCCACGCATGAACAGTAAATCTGGCGATCTACGAATTCAAATGAAAAAAGGGTGAGCATGGGGAAGGTGGATCAAAGATTAAAACCGACAGATACAAAAGCAGAGGAGTGCTAATTTGTCATGGAGAAGATAAAAATGGTAATTGAGCGTATATGGTCATTGGTCAAGTACCACTGGTGCAGTGGCACTGCACTGGAACAATCAAAAGAATATGATCTGGTAGTGCTCGCGCAGTTACTGTGCTCATTTGGCCTATTGACCAATCAATTAGCATAATTGTTCAATGATGTTTCAGTGATGATCAATCTATTGGTGACTTCTAATAACTGACTAGTGAGATTGCTTTGTGGTTGACACGATACATGTGACTGGCTTGATTTTGCTTACAAGCACTCAGTTAGAAAGACTCGACAAGAGTTTGCCTTTTGTGATCAGCCTTGCTTGACAAACAATTCTCGAAAACTATCGATCGAAGTCACACAACACAATCGACAAAACACATCACCACGTTAACCATCATTGCCGATGCCTTTGAGAAAGTCTACATACACTAAATTGCTAATCGAGATCTCGGCATTTGATTGAGCCGATGGCTGCTGCTGTCGCAAAGTGAAAGAGAAAAGGGGAGAGAGGGAGAGAGGGAGAGAGGGAGAGATGGAGTGAGGGAGAGAGAGAGAGAGAGGGAGAGAGAGAGAGAGAGAGAGAGAGAGAGAGAGAGAGGGAGAGCGGGGAGAGAGAGAGAGAGGGAGAGAGGGGGGAGAGGGAGAGAGGGGGAGAGGGGGAGAGGGGGAGAGAGAGAAAGGGAGAGAGACCACCATGTGCTTGACAACTTGGCGCTTGGATCAATTTGGCCGTTTGATTCAGGCACACACCCGCACCTGTCGAAATAAAAAACGATACGCCTAACACCTGTACAAGCACTTACTGCTGGTACTGGTGGTTTTGGTGGTGCTAAATAAATCTGACTAGTCGATGCAACGATTTAATGATCTTCATTTATTAGTAAGTGTCTACTGGCCAGTGGCCACATCTGTCTACCTCGCGGTCGAGCACAACGAGATGTGTTTCACTTAGTGAAAGCCGTAATCACTTCAATCACTTTGGTATGTCCCACAACAATGGCCCAGTAGAGCAGTGCCAATCGCATTGCCTACTGAGGCACCATTGCGGGCGATGTTATCGATCAAATGTGTTCGAATGATCAAGATGATCACCTGATAATTAAATAGAAATGTACCCACGTGTATTTGTGCTAATCAACTTGAATGTTTCGCGTTGTATTTTAATGAAACACTGTGACAGAAATTGGCAAACACTAAAATTTGGTTAAATTGCAATGACCAAAAGGTGCGAGCACAGTCGAACACATACAGACAAAAGTTCATTCCACTCCAATCGAGTGCGAACATGTGTACCGTGTGTGTGTGTGCACGAGTGGCGTTGTAACGAACGCGTTTTAAATGTTTAATTGCGTTTGTATAGTTTAGTAGCTTACACATTTATCAATTAATTGACACTGGTTTTCTGTCGCTCTATCGGCTGTTTGTCTTTGTGCCCGCACAAGTGGTGAACGTCACTCACTCACACATACAACACATCACATCTCACGATCAACGATTCGCCAGTCTGCATAGTCTGCTAATTTGGATTTGGCACTAACTGGCTACAGAGGCACTCTCGGATGAAGTGTCGAGACTCGGTGATGGCGGTCATGATTGGAGCGCACTTCAAGCTCACTCTGCTTGTTCTGTCTCGTGATTGCATTCTGCCCGAAAGCAGGACTTAACTCACATGCTCGCTTGGGCAACACATAATCGAACACATTATCAAACAAACGAGTCACAAATGTCGAAATGTGCTTGAGTGTGAGCTCTGTCTTTTGTCCTTTTTCGGACGAGCGATCAGCCCGAGAAACAGAAAAAGCATAAGGCCAGGGTCAAGTGTCGATTCACATTGTCGAGTTAGCGAACCTGCGAGTAAACGATTGCCACCATGGCCGTGTATTGTATTTGATTTGTGTGATTTGTTCAAATTGAATGCTCTAACAATTTGTTCCTATTTGGCACTTGTGTCTCACAGGTTACAAACACCCAAATGGCATGTAGACAAGCTCTGTGATGACGGTTATTGTGTTGGCAGCACTTCAAGTTCACTCTGCTTGTTCCGTCTGGCTCGGTCGGCCCGAGAACTTGATTTAACTCTCAGACTCGCTCATACACAATCGAACACATTATCAAACAAATGTGGCGATGGTGGTGGTGGTGATGGAACAATGAATAGCTCGGTAAATGGGAAGATGGTCAAACGATACTCGTGTGGAGGTGTGTGTGTCGTGTGT
Organism: Rhizoglyphus robini; assembly: GCA_023373905.1. Taxonomy (NCBI): domain Eukaryota; kingdom Metazoa; phylum Arthropoda; class Arachnida; order Sarcoptiformes; family Acaridae; genus Rhizoglyphus; species Rhizoglyphus robini. Next base: position 2,813,978 of record JAKIJQ010000021.1, read on the forward strand.
TTCACATGTTGGACCGAATGCGAAAGATCATTCTATTTGTGTAGCATTCCCGCTGAAGTTGAAAGTAACCATGGTTGATCTATATACATTTTGACTAGACTCACGGATTGCTCCATTATTCCAACTTGTGATGAGTAGTTCACCACTCTTACGATGACCATTCGGCCTGTTTGCAATGTACTCGGATGCATTTCGCAGTTTTGCTCTATCTATTTGTTCAATGAGTCTTCACTCGCCACCGCGGTGTCCTGTTCGTGGTCCATTGTTTGATTCGAAATGTGCCATAACCACACCTCACCCGAGTGTTTAGTTGTAATGACTTTATCGACTAATAAACTCAACTGGCAACTCTTGGTCTGGCTTGTCGACCGCGTTCTTGTCCACTTCTTCGTCTTCACCAACTACACCAAATATGGCAACAACAAGCAGTTCTTGTTTAGGCAGTACAATCACCTCGTCTTCGGCAACCACCAATGAGCACACTAACAACAAACTACAACAACCGCAATCGCCACAATCACAGTCGGCAATTATCTGCTGATGGCCAATTGATAATGGCTGCTGGTTGAACAGATGTGGAGTTGAGGATTAACGATTAATCGAACCTGCCTCAAACGCCCGTAACAAATTTTATGTTAGCATGAAACACTAACGTTTCCCTAGACTCACAGACCTGGGCAGCCGTCTCAAACTGGACAACTGTGAACAAGCGCACATATCAGAAGAAGACCTGTGTCGAGTCACATTACCGAGTTAGTGAATCAACGAACCAACCAATTTGTTTAATGTATGCACTTAGTAGCTCTCACTGGCAACCACACTCTCTATCACTCTCAACGCGGCAAGCGAATACCACAATGTTCAACATTTTGTTATCAATTAGCAGTGAACCCAAATTTGACAGAGTAGTGCAGACTGTCAATGGCACTCTCCTGCCCATCCTCGTCTTATGTCCGAATACAAACAGCCCTGACACTGAAGGCATTCTGGTTGGGTTTATCTCTGTGGCAGTCTTAATCATTGCTCAAACCGAACTAGTGTGACGATGAACTAATAGCTGTCACCTAGCTTGATGTTCGATCACTGAGGCACAATGACTTATCTTCTCTGGCGAGATAATTCTCTCTCGGAGTGCTATTGAGGAATTAATCATTGACTTACAATCAGTTATTATCAGTTATCAATTATATTCTACTTACTAGAGCATTGGTAGCACTTGTGCACTGACTCACTCGATTGTGTGACAGAGTCGGCCGAGTGCTAAGTTGTAATGATGTGTGCTGTGCATGTGTGAGTGAATGTTCACTTGCACGGGCTCGGCGCACGTTTTATTACACAGAGTTTCATACAAAAACGAGTGGTTGGGGAAGATAGTGAGTGTGACCGTGCATTGTGTTTGATTTGTGTGAATTGAACAGATTGAATGCACTAACATTTTGCTCCTATTTGGCACATGTGTCTAACAGGCCCAAATTGGATTGACCAGGCCCGGTGATGGCGGTCATAGTTGGGGAGCACTTCAAGTTCACTCTGCTTGTTCCGTCTGGCTCGGTCGGCCCGAGAACTGGACTTAACTCTCAGACTCGCTCATACACAATCAAACACATCATCCAACACATGTGGCAATGGTGGTGGAGAGGGAACTCTAAAGAGCTCGATGAATGGGAAGATGGTCAAACTATACTCGTGTGTGTGTGTGTGGGTTGTCGTGTCTTCGACTATGTTGGACAGAACGCGCGTGCGATATCACTCAATTTGGGTGCATTCCCGCTGAAGTTGAAAGTAACCAACGCTGATCTAGACTCACAGATTCTTCCAATAATCCAACTTGTGCTGAGTTGTTCACCACTCTTAAGGAGACCATTCAGCCTACCAAATGTATTCGAATGCATTTCGCCGCTTTGCTCGATCGACTGTTTCACTGAGGGTCTTCACTACCAAGGTGTCCTGTTCGCCGTCTATAGTCTGATTCGAGATGCGAATAAACAACGGTAACTACAATCACCAGCAAATCATAACAGAGGCAGACCGCGCGCGAATGGTCATTTAGTGTATGCATAATGGCCAAGTCGTGACTGTCGAATCAAAAATGTTGAGATCAGTGAGATGTGTGATGTGTGTGAGTAAATGAACGGCCGCTTGCGCGGGCTCTGTTCACCTAATTGAACAAACTTTTAACAACTACAAGCAGTACTGAATTCTTGTTCAGGCAATTCAATTATCTCATCCATAGCCACAACCAACGAGCATGCTCTCACACAAGACTAACATACAACAACAATCGCCTCAATCACCGTTTGCCACTTTCTGTTTAGATCAATTTGTTTTGACAATTGTCATCGCGTTGATTGGTGCTCAGTGCTGCATAGAGACAATTTAACCACCAAATTGTCACAGAAACATTTGGTTTGTGCATTGCTCTGTGGCCAAGACGAGACAGCCGGGTCAACAGTGTTTCAATCTGTGAGATATAAGTGATGTTTGTGAGTAAGTGAATTGCTTCTTGGGCAGGCTTGGGCGAGCGCCTAATTGAAAACACAAATGTTATCTGACAAGAACCCAATTTGTAAAGCATAATCATCTTTCCTTGTCACTTTCAATTGTCACCACATCCAAAAATGCAAGTCAAGTTAGTGGAGGTGAACCCGGTCCTCATCGCCGTCGCGACAACAACAAAAGCCACCTCGCCTCGATCAATGTTGGCCAAGACAAGTCGGGCCATCATCGAGCTAGTGATGAACCAGATGATCAATGTTTGTATTAAATCATCATATGTTTGCACCACATTGGTAAACCAAATTATATTTTATTTGTAGCCTAAGAGGAACTACTGCGTGGCATACACTTTGTTGGAACCAACGCGCGAGCGAAATCACTCAAATTGTGGGACTTTCTCGCTGTAGTTGAAGGCAACCAGTGCAGATCTAGGAACACTTACCAACCGATTCATCCAACTTGTGCTTAGTTTTTTTACCATTCTTACGGTGATCTTGCAGCCTGTCCAATGCACTCGGATGCTGTTTCGCAGATTGATTGGTCCACTGAGTTTCGCACACTCTCCACCTCTGTATTGCTTGCCGTCAATTGCCTGGTGATGCGCCAAAACCGCAGTGACCACAACCACTATTAAATTGTTGTCGAATTTGATTACGTGAAGTGGCTCCTCTCACTCTCTCTCTCTCTCTCTCTCTCTCAGTTGCAATTTCAACCACCACCACCACCAATGTCTTCGAAAATCATCAGAATGTTTAGTGCAAACCGGTGGAGGTCCATTCGACTACCACGAAAACTGTCTCTGTGTGAAGTGCCGTAACATCAAGAGGTGCAAAGTGATCATAAGTTTAACCGCCCGAATGGCAACTCACTATCGAGTAATGAATCTCTCCTGGCCTACCTACAAATGCAAGTGGGCTAAGTGTGCCTTCACTTCTGGTCATTCTATTCTGGTACGTAATCATATCAAGTCGAAGCACTTGAACACACACACACACACACACACAGACTAGTTTAGATTGTGTCAAGGGGTAATAAGGCAAAAACACTTTATTGTTACTGATTTATTTTGATTATTCATTGCATAGTACATAGTTTACATATATAAGATTGCATAGATCTATTTGTTAAATTGATGTCGGACGTAAAGAAGATACAAAATGATATATTGAAGTAAATCAATGCCATGTCTAGTTAGTTGTAGAATCAGGCAATTGAACATCTGATTTATCATATAGAGAGCTTCTACTGTTGCTGATCATCATCATCAGTATTGCCACCAGGACGACACTCATGGCAAGTACAATCAATTTGATTCACCTCAGCCATCAGTCTACCGATGCGTGTACAGTCACTTCAAAGACAGTCAACAGTATAGCAGCGCAATAGTTCAAGTGTCGATGATGATCGCGGTTGTGGTCCACCATGGACCTCCCGAGGTGGAATGTTCCTTTGCGTTGTGCCCAAGAAGATCACATCATCATTTTGGTTTTCGTTTTTATGTTCCAGATTGTTGATGGATCACGTTGGTTGTGATGATGAGAATAAATTATTAAATCACAACAATTTGAGGTTGTTTGTGACTCTAACTACTGTAGTCAGTTAATGTAATTAGTCATTGATTTTGAGGCGCGAAGATTTAGTGTGATGCATTCTTGATTGAATTGAGTAACTTGACCATACAAACATGCAGTCTGTGTGGTCCAAATTAATTAGACAAAAGATAAATACAATGTGGATCAATCCGATAATGTGTCTGACATTTATATGCTCAGAATAGCCATTTGTCGTGTCAATGTGTTGTTCATTTAAGCAGCATTTGGACAGTGTGTTTGTGGTGTGGTAACGATATTGTTGATTGACCAATCAAACCAGTCACCACGAGTGACCACCCTACAAATCTAAAACACATGTGCATTGCATTCACCGAATCATCAAGTGTTGGCTCATTCTCACAGAAGCGAACCATTTCATCACTAATTCAAATAGCTGAGTGTCAATTTTGTTGAATTGAACCGAATCGAACTCTGTGTGTCTTGCTCGTCGATGACTGTTTGCACTAACTAACTCTCTGCATTGCTATCTTATCACTTATCATTATCACACGAATTAAATAGTGATTCGACCGAGAGTGTGCATGTTGTTTCATTATAATCGAAGTCACTTTGAGCCTCATCTGAACGCACACTCACAGAAAATGTACACTTTGTGATAAGATAACATGCCAGTCATATGTTCAGTCATGAACGGGTCAGGTCTGTCTGACTGACTGAGTGACCCTCACCACTGCATGTCGTCAGTTTCTTTACACCATTACAATGCCAATATATGTGTTGACAGTTTCGTATGATGTTATCATGATCGTCAGTTCACTCACACACGGTAACCTACTCGGTGTGGTGCTTTTCTCACGATCAGTTTGACCTTCTCTCTTGGTGGTGAGCTCGGCCAAATAGTCAAACAGTGCCATCTTTGTCATCATCGCAATCACCACCATCACACAGCCTCTGTGCCATCCATGTTTAAGTCGGACCAGTGAAATCAAACCTAACAAAACAGACCAATTGCCGCCATTGCCCTTTAAGTCAAGTCAGTGCAATTCGCTTGCTGCACAGTGTCTCGATGGCTGTGGAGGTGGTGATGGTGATGATGGTTGTTTGATTGTTAGTGCATATTATGGTGCTTAGCCAATGTAGTCAGTTGAACTTATAATTCTGGAGGAAACAGGCCGAGAGCTTCTTGAGATTTACTATGTCCTAGTGTTATGTTTCACCTCATAAATATTGGAAGTGTCATCGGATCAAATCAATTATGGCACAATAACATTTCGTAGTTTATTACATTTGCACAAGTGGCCAAACGACATTGCCCGTAAATGCCCAGCTAGTGCAATTGGTCTCACTCACTGGTGGCTCTGTGGTAGTCGTGTGATAGTTGCTTCCTGTGAGACGGCCGCATTGGAGCACAAGTGGCGTGTGCTCATTTGGCAATAAGAGAACCACTGCCAGTCGGCAACCTTGCTTGTTGTGGTTACTCACTTAGTTCACTTCACTCGCTAGTCGTGCACTGACAATGAGTCAGCAGAAGCACACACACACACGCTCGCTCAATGTTATTGCGCGTCTGTCTGTCTGAACACGTCCTTTTCGCCAATCTCATTCATCAAATATCATCAAAAACATATCGTTCATTTGAATTGTCTTGTTCATTAATGTGCACTGTAACAACAGCATAACGACCACGACAGGACATATCATGTGACATGATTCAAGTCACACTGACCAACACACACGAATACACTGGCCAGACCGAACTTTGACTGCACACTGACTCGAATCAATCAATCAATCAAAGCATGGATTCTTCTTCTGTTTTGCCATTATCATCACCACTTCTACCTTGTCATGATGACCCACTGTCAGATGATGATGATGAAGATGATGATGAGTTAAATGACCTGTCACAGATTGAAAGACCAAGCCCCGAAACGTGTCCTGTACCCTTGCACCATTGTCCAAATGGATCTGCTCACCTCGAACGCTCAAAACCTGGACACCCCCAAATTGCGCAAACAATTCCGCTCACTGTTTGAACAGGAGCACTACGATCATCAGGACATTCCCCCGACGGTGGTGCCCAATCAAAGTGAGATTGCTTTCATTGACATCTCGGACAAGATGATTCAATTAAATCCGGACGGAAGTCTACGACAGAAGCTGTTCATACGGGCGCATTCACTCGATGCCGCGGTCAGGCTGGTCACGCCACAATGTCAGGCACTACTACGAAGTCTGTTGGGCCCTGAAGTTCAAGTGCGTAATGTGGCAATTCTCGGTGAGAAGGAGGCCGATCTGTATTGGGACAAGGTGAACAATACAAAACGAGCCCGCTTTTGAGTGAATACAATATTCCACTTATTATATGACACAGTAGTGTTAGTACATTTTATCTTATTTTATACTATTTATCGTTTGATATGTTTTGACATGTAATGTATTCGAATGTATCCAAAAAGTCTAATAAATCAACATCATCTTGTTGTCTATGTTTCGCTTTCTTGTTTTGTTAATTGGCACAAATCGACAGGTCCGCCTCGCACATGTGTGCGTCCGCGATGAACATGTTACCATCACCACAGATGCATAACTAGAAGAAGAAGATGAGAGCACTTATCAATCGAGTTGTCTCTAGTTAGTCTATCTCTTACCTGATAAGCAATTGGCTCGACCTTCTTCTTCTTGTCGGTTTGTTGTTGGTCTTGGTCATGGTATCGATTGCGTTGATGCATCAGCTGATGATGATGGTGGTACTGCTTGAAGTGAGTCATCTGCACCTTGGCACTGTCCAACACTAAAGTGCCATTACGGGCCGAGTGCAGTACTACGCCCGAATGGCCACTGGCCCGAACCTGGCCATTGATTGCCTCAACATCGATCGCTCTCTCAGAGGTGAGTTTCAACTGTTCGTTACGTGATACAATTCTGTGCGGACAATGTCAACAACAACACAAATTAGACAGGTGGCGAGAGAGAGAGAGAGAGAGAGAGAGAGAGAGAGAGAGAGAGAGAGAGTGGGCGAGAGGGAGAGAGGGAAAAGGACAGGTAGAGAGAGGGCGAGAGAGAGAGAGAGAGAGAGAGAGAGAGAGAGAGAGAGAGAGAGACGAGCGAGAGAGAGAAAGGGCAAGAGAAAGAGAGCGACAGGGTAAGAAGGCGAGAGAGCGTGAGAGAGCGTGAGAGAGAGAGAGAGGGAGAGAGGGAGAGGGGAAAGGTAGAGAGAGGGTGAGAGATAGAGAGAGAGAGAGAGAGAGAGAGAGAGAGAGAGAGAGAGAGATTACCTGAGATCGTGTATCGAATTGGCTTTCACTGAACTGCTGTTCAGTTGTTGAGGGATTTTCAGACTACCAGGGGACGATCTCAACTGACTGACCTGGTCGTCGAGCATCAACTAACTGGCAGTGAGTTGCATTACCGGGCAATGTGACTGTGCGCCGTGCGAGTATACAATGCACAAGCGGGCTCGCCGACCAACGCGTTGTCTATCAGTCAAACTATCGAGTATTGTTGTTATGACTTTTGGTTTATTTTTATGACTGAGCAGATGAGCATCATCCACTATCGGCCCTCTCTCTCTCTCTCTCTCTCTCTTTCTCTCTGTATCTCTCTCTCTCTCTCTCTCTCTCTCTCTCTCTCTCTCTCTCTCTCTCTCTCTCTCTCTCTCTCTCTCTCTCTCTCTCTCTCTCTCTCTCTCTCTCTCTCTCTCTCTCTCTCTCTCTCTCTGTCTCTCTCTCTGTCACTCTCTCTCTCTCTCTCTCTTTCTCTCTCTCTCTCTGTCTCTCTCTCTCTCTCTCTCTCTCTCTGTCTCTCTCTCTCTCTCTCTCTCTCTCTCTCTCTCTCTGTCTCTCTGTCTCTCTCTCTCTCTGTCTCTCTCTCTCTCTGTCTCTCTCTCTCTCTGTCTCTCTCTCTCTCTCTCTCTCTCTCTCTCTCTCTCTCTCTCTCTCTCTCTCTCTCTCTCTCTCTCTCTCTCTCTCTGTCTCTCTCTCTCTCTCTCTCTCCCTCTCTCTCTCTCTTAGTTTGCTTTCTAGTGTCAACATGATCATTTCGAGTTTATTTGGGGCCAAACAGGTGAGTATGATCATTTATCCGCCTGTCGGCTTCTCTAATTAGATTGCCTTCTGAGGGTGAAGATTGCACTTTGCATGTGGCATCTCTGTGTGCATCATTCTGCCTTTTGTCATTGCATTCCCTTTGTTTCGAGATAAATTACAATTTCAAATTACATTTAATTTAATTATTTTGTCAAAGTTTAAGACTTAAGACTTAAGACAGACATTTCGAGTAGTAACAGTGAGTGCACAGGGCACAGGTGCACACGAGTAAGCCATTTAGTGTTTGTCTCGAGTAATGTAATCGAGTTGCTAGCTAAATTGGCAGCACAATTGTAGTTCCATTAGCACAAACAACGCAAACTGGCACAGTACAGCACCGATTTGTGTTTAATTGAGCTTATGTCGATGTTTAGCTACAATAGCTAACTGTCCACTTAGGTGTGGATACATTCGATTGATCATGGAAGAGCGACTGCATTGCAGTGGTGTTTGGCACTTTGTTAGTACAGAAACCAATTCACTCAGTATCGCTTGCTCACTTCCTCACCACTCGTCCTTAACTCCCTTTACAAATGGCCTCTTAGAATGAGAGTGATTACTTTGCACCACACCAGAATGTAGTGCCATTTAGTGAAAGACATTGCCGACCGTAATGATGGTGCAGTGTGCGCTTGTCGTCTAACGAACGAGCGCAGCATTTACTTTTCAACACTTTGCCTCCTTTCCGACTGCAATTGAGTCTAGTGCACTGTCATAACCAATGTTTCTATGTTGGACAATTGATTGGCCAGGTTTCCATTTCCACAATAATATAACAGTAGTATACGATCAATGCTACTACTAGAATCGCGGTCATTTTGCATGGTGGTCACTGATTTCTCGTTTATTTCAGTGCGGTTTTATCCGTTCACACTATACTCGTGGTCGGTTCAGTTGATACATCTGAAGAATCTGTGAAGGTTTGGGTGAGTGATGTAACTGATTTGTTGGAGACAGATAAAGTGTTTGACAACAAACTCGGCATTGACTGGTTGCAGTGGATCAGCCACCACTGAACCACTCAGTCCTGTCGCCCTTGGTTTGGTTCCACACCAGAGCATAGGGACAGTCGTATTCGAAGGCACAGTCGTTGACACAACGAACGAATTTTTGTACTTGAAAACGAAGGAGTGAAACTGTTGGGGACAGAGAAAGGCAATGCTGCTTTCTGGTGGGACAAGGACAATTGAGGTGTTGGGACAGTTACAATCGACTTACCAATGACATCTGTGAGGACAGACTCCATGTAAAATAAAAACTCATAATATACCAATATTGATACGCGCAATTGCGTGTCACCGCCACAGAGATCAATAACTCAAGTTTTTACCCATAAATGGACATTTTATTAAGTTTTAAATGGGACACTATTGTCTAGTACAAGTATTGATTTACAATGTGTACTACTAAATCGATTAACTACAGGAAAGGATTAAAAATCAACGAAATATAGGATACAGGATCATGAGAAATTGTTTTTTTGGGAATTTAACAATGCGGCCACTCTATTCTATTGAATCTAAAGGAGAGTTTATGAATTGAATTTGAGATACATTGAGCTTTGTGCCATAGAGAGCAAACTCATATTTGTGTGTTTCATTTTTCATTCATTGAACGTGTATGAGTGCAGCATTGGAGAAATGCCAGAATTGTACAGAGAACGTTTGTACACCTCAACACGCTTCAGTGCATTCGACAGCTCCAAATGGCGAACATAATCAGCGATAAACTGGTCACGCAGTTCTCGATTGTCGTAGTGCTGTTCGTCAACTTGGAAAGCTGGTTGCTCATCTGCGGCATCTACACCAACCCCATCCAACTGTACAACAAAACGATTATCGCCAATTCCTCGAATCGCATGATTAAAGTCTCTATCTTCGTCATTTTCATTAAACAGATGATCTTCAGCCTGTCCAATATTGCCATCTTGAAGATGATTCAATCGGAACAGGCGTGCCAACGCAATGTCATGTTCAGGCTGTACCAAATCATCATTTCTTGCTCGATGTTCATCAATGGCATGCCAAAAGTTTGGATCGACATGTCTAGCCTCCCACATAACTCGAAGTCCCATGCCTGGCATAATGTTGACTTCCAGTCGGGGATACATTTGACAATCCACAAACTTCACCTTTTCCACCGAGAGAAATATCCACTCGAAATTGATTGCGAGCAAATCATCTCTTTTCCTGGTGACCACTTCGAGTGTCAAATTCTTGATTGCGCTTAAATGCGGAACTGTGCGTTTGTGCACATATTTGTCCCATACAATGAAATTGGGCTCACGGAAATTGAAGAACAATTTCAAGTCGGCCAAGTTGCTCAATTTCTCCAATGACTGTGCCAACTTATTGAAGGAAAGCTGTTGACCAATGCGAATTGATAGAGTGGACAACGCGGTGAATTTGTCAGCGATCGCATTGAGCTGTGCTTGATCGGCAAGCTTGCGAACAATGTCCAATTGAGCAAACTTGCCAGCAATATGTTCCACTTTGTTCAACTCTTTCCCACTGGACAGTTTGTTTCGAATGTCAATGCGAATGGATGAATCGTTTTTGACGGATTCAACCAACGAACTGAACAGTATCTCCATATCATCCGGAGAAATGAAGTTGAATTGGTCCAACTGACCAAGGACAGTAAAAATCAGTGGCGGCTCAATCGAATTATGAAAGACCAAAGTCAGATGCTTCAATTCCGGAAGATGATTCAGTTTCTCTAACAAAATGTTTACTTTACTCTTGAAAACTCTGCTCACATCATCATTCGTATCATTCCATCTCTCATTGGTTCGTTGAATTGTGACTTTCAGGCAAACAAGCTTGTCCTCCCAAGCATCCAGCAGTTTGACCAAGTGAACAATGTCGTAACACGTACGCAGTTGCAGCACAATTTCAAAATGAGTTACATTTGTGAATATATTCACAATTTTGAACAGATTCTCATTAATAAGGTCAGGACGAGACCATTCGAGGTGATACGATGAAATGCGTTCATTCGTTGGCAGACGAAGAGAAGGGAAAATCTCCTGACTTAAGTCGCGTAGTTGGACAGCACCATCACCGATGAGAAAGGTGAGCGAATGTACTTGGCCACAACATTGCACGACAGCGCGGAACCATTCTTTGCAGACAATACCAATCACAAGAAGGTCGGACAATTCGAGTTTGTGAAAGACTTCGGCCAAAGCATCCACGTTCGTGTTTGGTTGGGCCATTTTGTAGACTGAGAAGTGAAGAGAGAGAGAGAGAGAGAGAGAGAGAGAGAGAGAGAGAGAGAGAGGGAGAGAGAGAGGGAGAGGGAGAGAGAGAGGGAGAAAGAGAGAGAGAGAGAGAGAGAGAGAGAGAGAGAGAGAGAGAGAGAGGAGAGAGAGAGAGAGAGAGGGAGAGAGAGTGAAAGAGAGAGAGAGAGAGAGAGAGAGAGAGAGAGAGAGAGAGAGAGAGAGAGAGAGAGAGAGAGAGAGAGAGAGAGAGAGAGAGAGAGAGAGAGAGAGAGAGAGAGAGAGAGAGAGAGAGAGAGAGAGAGAGAGAGAGAGAGAGTATAAGAGAGAGAGAGAGTGAAAGAGGGAGAGAGAGAGAGAGAGAGAGAGAGAGAGAGAGAGAGAGAGAGAGAGAGAGAGAGAGAGAGAGAGAGAGAGAGAGAGAGAGAGAGAGAGAGAGAGAGAGAGAGAGAAGTATTATATTGAGTCCAATTAGGTTCGAATTACAGTTGATTTAAGGGCTAATTTGTGAAATTGGACACACGTAAGGATGTATGTTTTGAAAAATGAATTAACAAATTTATTTATTTATGTTAATTGTACGGGAGAATGTCTAGTAAGGACTATACAATTGCAACATATGGTCTCATGTGGTGTAGGTTGAATGGAAATGAAAAGCAGTGAAATTATGTGATGTAGGATGGTTGTGATGGATTTGGTTGCACTGCAGCAGTGTGATAGTGGTGCTTTCTTATTGATTGAAAAGGATGGTAACTTGAAGCAAAATCACATTAAATCGTAAAGGTTTACAGAAACTTGGGAGATCGTGAGGATTTTGTGCGATTCGAGTTGGCTGGCACTAGATCTGGCTCATCAGACAGACAGACATACAGACACACAGTCATAAAAGCACGGCCAACCCAGCGCCACTGCTCCCACTAAACCAACCAAGTGACTCAGACAGTCAGACAGACAGACAGACAGAGTCGGAACAGAAAATCGATAATAGAATAGAGAAAGGAACAGAGTACTGCGTACACTCCAAGCCAGACACAGAGCACTACACAACACTAAACAGCCAACATCGTCATCAGCACAAGTGAGACCGACTGTGAGAGAAGGCAAATTCGACCGGAGAAACTCAGGAGAGCCATTCGCAACCCCACACGAGTGTTGTTCCAACACGAACCGAATACAACACAGCACAAAACGCGTTTAGTAGAAGTTATAATTTCACTTTCCGGTTCTCTCCTTGAATAGAGGAATAGGTTTAGACTTTTGGTTTTAGGCTAGATTTCTTGTTATTACTTTCTACTTTTGACACAGAACTCTACCAATTATAAGTCTTTCTCCCAGAGAACATTAAAGTAAAGACAATTCTGTGCCTTTTTGGTTGCGTTGGTCGGATTGCTAGTGCAGTCGTGCCGTGCACTGTGACTATATAGATAAAGCCGCATCTCACTTATGCTTGAGACCATTGAGTGCTCTCTCTCTCTCTCTCTCTCTCTCTCTCTCTCTCTCTCTCTCTCTCTCTCTCTCTCTCTCTCTCTCTCTCTCTCTCTCTCTCTCTCTCTCTTGTGTTTGGTTCTCACTGGTGATGGTGCCAGTGCTTGGACTGAGCAGATTGTCCTCGTACGGGGACGAATCTATCGAAGAGTTCGAACTTGTAATAAGTTATTTGAATGTTTAATGACTGTGTGGCCACATCGCCTGTGATGAAGGTGGAAATCAATTGGAAAAGCCAATTGATTCAATCTAGGCGCAATGATAACATTTGAGACACCGAACAAGTGCATGAAATATGGGAAAGTAGGCCAAGTGGAGAAACTCGAAAGACCAATTCTAGTGAACGCCATGCACATTGTTTGCATTGCACAAGTGGCTCAGGTAGTGACTTGAACTTGAATAACGTTAATATAGCTATTTATGCCCGAAATCAATAATAAGTTTTTGTTTGAGTATGAGTTGGGAGCTTGTGATTGTTCAATTAGGTTGTTGAATCATATATTTTGAGCCCCCATTTGAACATTCAAACCTTCTTATTGACCGCCACTCGGTCTTCACAATCGAACACAATCAAGTCCACAGTGGCCACAATTGACTTCACCTTGTCGATCATTCACTGGCCATTGCCTGGGCCGAACAGCAGGGCTCGACGCAGTTTTGCGTTCACCTAAACATGCAAACTGCTTCTGTGTCAATTGTTTTAAATTTTGACTTCGCCGAGTCAGTTGTCTGATCGAAGGAGAGTAAGTGTAATGTGGTGTATTGAGATTCGCTAATTGTAGGACAATGCGCGGCCAATCGAATGACATATTCGATTTAGCAATTGACGACCGATGCCCAGCATGGTGAATGGTAACCTGAGGATGGGACATGTTAGTTAAGAGTTTACCTTTAAGCAGGACACTAACCTGAGTTCGATTGAATGTACAAGGAAAGAGCGATGATCGTTAGAACACTGACAAACACCGAGTGCATGAACGCCGACTAATGTCACACTCAAAACACACAAGTACAAATGTGACTACTGCCGATATTATTTACATTTGCGAACGAGTGTCGGTCCCTGGTGGGCAAAAGTGAAAGTGCGCGAAAGGTCAGCGAACGAGATCGTACTAACCGTCAGCCATTGCTGCCGATCGAATGATAGGGTGGGACTTGTCTGTCTGTCCGTCCGTCCGATCGGTGAGCGCGCTTCAGGCCGCCGCATGGAAAGTTCTCGATGGCAGACTGAGCGCCACCAACGAGAGCCATCAGCAAAACACACAAGCACGTGGTGTGCTGGGATTGATCGGCATACTAATGGCGGACGAACGGTTGGACAATGGGCGCATGTGCAATGCCATTAACACGATAGATCACCATTGAGTCCGGCACGGGCATCGACGGACAGACAGACCGAAGCAGCATTCTGCATTTGGCCAGGCCTCCTCAAGTCAGGAGCGGAGCGCTCCTCGATTGTGCTGCTGCACTCGGTCACCGGACAAGTTAGCCATGCTGCCTGAGGATTAGCGAGGTAAATAGCAACACAGGGTGAGCTCACCGAGAGAGAGAGAGGGAAAGAGAGAGAGAGAAAGAGAGAGAGAGAGAGAGAGAGAGAGACATGCCACAACGGTTGCATGTAAGCTGAGGCTCATTCTTAAATGGTGCACTCGGTGGACGAGAGATGAGCTCGGTAATTTTCTGATTGTCCCAGTGATATTTGTGTAACCATTGGTTGACCACACTGGTGCCTCAAGTCGAGTACTCCTCTGTGTCATCGGACAGAGCCTTATCGCGTGACGGTGCACTCCCGCCTACCACATTCCCCTGCTCCTCAACTTCAAAGCGCACATCTCCTGTACATTGTATGCTTGCATTGTGTCGTCGCCAACAGCATCATCATCCCTACCAGCAAGTCATCAGACTTGCTTGACAATTGACTCGCCACTGCACAATCTGATTGTCTTATCGTTAATTCCATAACGGCCACTGTACGACTATCCTAACCTCATACAGCCTATTGATCGTACTCATGGTATGTATTGATCATTATTGTTCATGTTTTGTCTAATTCCTCTGTTCATTCTCCCTGTCTATTTCATCCCAGTGCTATTCATGCGAAGCAATAAGTCATAGTCTCCTGCCAAGGCCGATTTGACCCGTAAATCAACCAAACAATCAGACTCATCATCGTCCTTGAGCAGTGCCAGTATGCATTTGTCCAAGTCTGACTCACCATCGACACGTAGTAGTAGCAGAAATCAATGTGGACTTGGCCGTGGTGTCAGTGCCGATGCTGATGACTCGAGTATCATGTCGAGCATCTATGTTTCTAGCGACAGTAGCGAAGGGCCCGAGATTGAAGTGATCCAAATGCCTGTCATGTCGAAGCCATCAACATCGAAACATTCAGACAGTGCACTGGACAAGTCACTCGAAAGCTCACCACCGAGTCCGTCCTTGCCGTCAACATCTTCGACCCTCACCAGTGCAAGTTCTAGCCCTGAGAAGCCAAAGCGGCAGCGAAAACAAAAGGCCCCCAAGTTAACATTGGCCAAGTCCAATCCGGAACCCATAGATGCCAAGAGTCCAGATAAGGCGGATCCGAAAAGCGTTGGCTTGAAGCATCCAGTGACACTGGTTGTGCCTCGAACTCGCGTAATTGGTCCAGTGATCCGCATCAGTGCACCACCAAAGCCTGTCGCACTGCGTGGTCGTCTCCGCCGTCCTTCGGCATCGATCGATTCACTGCGCTACACGATCATCAACAAAGAACAGAAGCAACTGGCTCTCTGTCCCACAATCCCCACCAAGCCAGACAGCTCGAATCGAATCGAAATTGTGCCACCCACTCTCATTAGGGACAAGAATCGTGCCACCAAGCTGTACAATCACATGGTGGACATACAGAAGAAGCCCAAGAGCGAGTGGATGTGTGCCCTCTGTCAACGAGGTGCAATGGTCGACATGATGGGCGACCTGTATAGACCGTACTACGTCGAGCTGTGTCCAATTCCTCAATTCACCCCTCGAGCCAATGTCTTGACGGCCACCAGAGGCAGGAGTATGTACCGATGTTTCCATTACTGAGTGATACTAATTGACCTTTCACCCTTCTAGCACGTGCTGCCTATTCGCGATCGCCGGCAGTGCCCCACCTGCCACCACTGTCCCAGCCAGAACGATTGGAAGTGTGGCTGCACGAGGACTGTGTGGTGTGGTCGAATGCGACCTATGTCGGTGGCCGGCTCGAGAACATTGGCGAAGTGATCGAGGATGCACGTCGATCGTTGTGCAACCACTGCAAGGGCTGGGGTGCGACACTGTCCTGCAAGGGACACAACTGTCCCACCAGGACACTGCACTATCCGTGTGCACGCGACCTGGGTTGCTTCTTTGATGAGCCTGTGCACAATCTGTACTGTAAGATGCACATCAACGAGTACATGCGACAGCGATTGGCAGCTGATCCGGCAGAACTGAGTCAACAGCCATGGCCACAGCAGTACCTCAAACTTTGTTGAGCACATCGCCAGTGGCCCACCAGCAAGGAAAGATCAGTCTGTCACCGCCTCCGCCACAACCATTCATACCGTTTCCCCTATTATTTTGTATCATTACTTACATTATCTACCATTTTGTTCATTCATCTTGTCACTTTATACCCACCATGTATCGAACAACCTTGTTCACTTGCATTCATTGACATCTGACCTATGGCACAAACACTAACACGACACAAATACGGCAAAGGCGGTGGGACTCATTGGTGTTGATCGCCAAGACAGACGTTACTGTACCCTAATACATAATTTATTGATTACATTCGGTTGATCTGATAATGTTACGAACAGGGCACGTTCTCTTAGCAGTAAGAACAGAGAGAGAGAGAGAGAGAGAGAGAGAGAGAGAGAGAGAGAGAGAGAGAGAGGGAGAGAGAGAGAGAGAGAGAGAGAGAGAGAGAGAGAGAGAGAGAGAGAGAGGGAGAGAGAGAGAGAGAGAGAGAGAGAGAGAGAGGGAGAGAGGGAGAGAGAGAGAGAGAGAGAGAGAGAGAGAGAGAGAGAGAGAGAGAGAGAGAGAGAGAGAGAGAGAGAGAGAGAGAGAGGGGGAGAGGGGGGGAGAGAGAGAGAGGAGAGGAGAGAGAGAGAGAGAGAGAGAGAGAGAGAGAGAGAGAGAGAGAGAGAGAGAGAGAGAGAGAGAGAGAGAGAGAGAGAGAGAGAGAGAGAGAGAGAGAGAGAGAGAGAGAGAGAGAGAGAGAGAGAGAGAGAGAGAGAGAGAGAGAGAGAAAAAGAATCTCCAGCACCGTCCACCTCTTACATTGGCCACATTGATCGAACACAGTCACACTCACTCACACAGATACGGTTCAGTGGTGATCACTGTCACGTCACTTTCGCCTCTGCTGCTGTTCGCTTCATAATTCACCACCGTCCTCCACCGCGGTCAGTTGACCTTTGATTGCGGCATCGACAGTGTGAGACACAGTCGTGTGAGAGCCTGAGATAGCCCAGCTGTGAATAGAGGCACTAACGACGACGACTGTTATGTATGTGTGTGTGTGCACGAGTGCTGAACGTTAAGTTAACGTCGTTAATATAAACAACATTAAAAATGCAGTTAAACCAACTCACAGATTGACAAAATCCAGTGGAGGGGGGTGCCAAATGAGGGACAAGCTGCCTTTGATTAGAGCTCTCATATGACGTGACATATATCATTCCGGCCATAAAGAGATTGAAGTGGAACGGTCTTAATGGAATTGTCACATTGCGTTTGCGCACTAATGACAAGTGACTCACCCACCAGGCACAATACACAAATCCAATAGAGGCGGTCTCAACTTGCAATCTACCATTTGGTGAGCAGATGGTGTGTTTGTGTGCATGTTAGTGTTTGTGTGTGTGTGCTTTTATGTGCCGTTGACTGCATATACATTGAGGCACTGTCACTCTGCTGCCTGTCCGTCAGTCAGTCAATCTGTTCTTTGTGTCCCGACATCTCGCTTCTCTATCGGGCCACGTAACGTCAAGCACACAAAAATGACCGAACAAACTACTACAATTCGAGAACCTAAAGTGGAGTTTGTATCGGACACGAGCGAAACTCTCATCTCATCTTCAAACGCTCCCGATGGCAATTCCATTATCAATGACCAAATGCCAACTGCATCATCGTCATCATCAGCAGCAGCAGCTGAAGCCCCTCTGTCTGTTGTAAATGATATTCTACCTTCACCACCAACAACTTCCAACGACTTGAGCACTGTGAATGGAGATAACCAAGTTAATAACGATCAAGATAATGAATACGACCACGATGCTTCACTTAGCGATAATCAGACTGTCCAAGTGGAAGATAAAGCGGATATTCGCCAGTACGAAATAACGCAGATGGAATCGAGATTTAAAATACTTGAAGAATCTCACAAACATGCAATGATTGAAATTCAAGGCAAAATTGAGAGATATCGAAATGATGCTTACAAGGTATTAGCCTCTCATAAAGTTCTCCAACAGAATTTCAATCTTCTCAGCGAAGAATTTTGTCTATTGAAAAGCGAAACAAAGAAGTCACTTGCAAAGAAAAATCGACAAATCAAAGGACTCCGGCGACAACTGCAAGACAATCTCACTGGCCAAGAACAGGAGATGGAGCAATCGATGGTTCCTCCAATGGGACACGATCAACCATCAACGTCCACACAGGCAGAGGCTCAAACCACGCCAGTCGACCAGAGCAACTCGCCGAATGGATGGATCATCATGAACATAGATTCGCCTAATCAGGACACCATTCCACCTGAGGTGAGAGCACCAGAATTGAATGCCAGATCTGTCTCCAGTCGTTCCCTACGTAGCCGTGCGGCTCCGCCAGCTCCGCCAACTCGTCAGTCTGGTAAGAAGACAAAAGAGAGGAAGAAAAAGAGATTCCCTTGTCCCGATTGTGACAAAACATATAGTTCGAAAGAAAGCTTAGTGCGACATATCAAGTGTAAACACACACAATTCTATGGTCGAGTCCATTGTTCACACTGTAACAAAGTATTTGATAGAAAGGATAAAAGAGATCGTCACGAGCGGACTCATACAGGCGAGAAGCCACATGAGTGTACTGATTGTGGTAAGTGCTTTGCAAGAAGTGACTATCTTGTCAAACATCAAAGGCAAGTACAGTGTACTTAGTACACCTTTAGTAGTGTATCTCATAGTCAAAGGCCACATCTATGCCTTTGCATTGTATGACAGAGTCTAACAAACACGCATATTCAATCTGTATAACACAACATTGATGAACATTGTCTTTAAATTAGTAAAAAGGATTTAAATCGACATGCACCGCTGCGGTTATTTGTTAATTTCTCTATACCCGAATCAACATTTTTGCACTTTTACTTTAATCCAATCTGCATACATGACACTAAGCACTATTATAATCATGTAATTTTTCTTTAATAAATGCTTTCTAAACTCGACTTTACTGTTATTAACTAATGCAAACGGTAAAAGGTAAACGGTAAACGGTAAACGGTAAACGGTAAACGGTAAACGGTAAACGGTAAACGGTAAACGGTAAACGGTAAACGGTAAACGGTAAACGGTAAACGGTAAACGGTAAAAGAAAAATGTCATTAGCACCAGCACGCCAAGCTACAACATTCCAGTCTCATTCATACACACCACTCAGTCAGCCTCGATTCGCGTTCGTTTTACAACTGTTTCACTGTTTAACGTTGAATGTTAAGGGAATGTATGTGCTGAATGCAGTGTGACAGGGTCACGCTGAGATGTGGTTGCGCATTACTACTTCTACTGCTACGGGCACACACACACACACAACCATGACTCCCGCTCTCGCAACTACCAACAGCCAACTCAATCGACTGGTGGTGCTGTCGATTGTCTCGTGTGTCGTCGTTGCCGTGCCGTGCTCGCTCGCTCGCCTGGCCAGTACAGACATCGATGTGCCTCTGTCTGTGAGTTGTGAGTTGAGCTGAGAGTTGAGTTTACGTTGTGTGCTTGTGTGCTTGTGTGTTCGTTCTCGTATGTGTCGTGTACATTGCGCTCCTTAATGGTTGCGTGTATCTCTCTCTCTCTCTCTCTCTCTCTCCCCTCGCACAGTCTGTCTAATCTCCAGGGCGCACACATTGCCTTCATGACCACTGTCAACCTCCGAACTGTTCTCGCCAACTACCCACACACTCACACTCGCACACCCTCACTCACACAGCAGCAGTAGTGAGCGTGAGGCAGAGGTTGAATCCCTTTCACTGACTTGCACTCGCACTCACACTCACACTCGCCCCTTGCCACTCACAATCGTTCTTTGTTAGTTTTTCCGTGTGAGTGAGGACAACGGCGTCTTCCACTCTCGAGTTGTGTGTCTGCATGTATCTGTTTGTGTGTGTCTGTATGTGCGTGCATTCTGTCTCTCTCGTTCTGTGTATCTGTGTTTGATTGATCGAAATCAAATTAACAGCACAACACAACCCAACAAGATCAAATAAACTTTCCGTTTCTGGTCCAGTTCCAGTACGTGGATGTGCGGTGCGCACTCGTCTCCTTCTCGTTGTTCACTTAAGTGTGCTCTCTCTCTCTCTCTCTCTCTCTCTCTCTCTCTCTCTCTCACTCACTCACTCTCATTTGTTCGTCTATTCAATCGTTTGATTAGTCTGTGTTCTAGTTCTATGTGATTCTGTTCAACATCATCATTCTCATTGAGGGGGTGAGTGAGGTGCCTTCCGCATACACAACCACAATGGCCTAACATAGTGAAGGCGCCCGTTCTGTTGTGTGTTCTATGTCACATATTGTGTTCTATCGTTACTACTTTTGTTGTTGTATCAATGTGAGTGTGTGTCTGTACATCGAGTGCATGTGTTAACGTGTAAACCACACACACACAGTCACACATTGTATGCCAAGTGCACGGCTTATCATCGATCATATCATCATCACTACTTTGATGCACTCTCATTGTTGTTGTATTACACATCAGTGGGTTCTTATGACAGTTCGCATCATCATCCTCATCTTCTTCTTCTACTTCTTCATGCAAGTACACGCTGATTGAGTCATTTGTACGTCAACCACGGTCACGTAGGCAACGTAAAATTTGTGTGCTCTCCGTCAGTACATTGTGTGTGTTTGCCTCGCTAGTGCCACTTTGACATTGTGCCACCATCACAATCATCATCATCATGGACACTCTACTGAACGACAGTGCTTTTATGGCCCGATTTGAACAATCCAAATTGAATGCTCATTTACGTGGACAAGAAGGGATAAAAGTGCTCATCGATGACATTTACAAAAGAATGCTCTCTGATCTCGCTGAGTCCATTTCGTCTCCTCCAGCATCGCCTTCACCTCCTCCATCGCCAACTTTACTCTACTCAATCTCAACAACTGGTCAGTCAGAAATAGCATCAGATCTATGCCAAATGCAGACATGTGCCTCGAGTGAACCTCAAGTTCCGTATTCGAATGTACCCATCAGTGGCAGTAACACAAAAGAAATTCCGAACGACATCCAACAGCTGACACAATCATCTGTAGGCACTGGACCAATCAAAGACGAAGAATGTCATTTGATGACTGAAATCGAAACAGTTTCCCCGCCGTTAGTCCAACCAACATTGCACCTACCACCACCACCATCAGCCACATCGGAACTATGCCAATTGCAAACAGACTCGAGTGAACCTCAAGTTCTAGATTCGAATGCACCAGTGCAGGGCAGTGCCCAACTAGAAATAGGCGACAGCGGCCAAAAACAACAATTGACTCAATCATCGATTGGCACTCAACAAATTAAAGATGAAGATTGTCATCTATTGACTTTCATTGAAACAGTTTCTCCGACGACATCTCAACCAACATTGCCACCACCACCACCACCAGCAACGCCACAGGAACAAGTTGAACACCCGCCGCAGCCCATAGAACATGCAAATTCACCTCCGCAACCTCAAACATCGTGTACCAACTCTCCAACTACAATAACATTGAATTCACGTGACGACTTATACAACTCGTCACATCAAGTGCCACTTTGTACAGCCTCAATTACATCAGGACCAGAAACACAAGCACACGTCACAAGAACGCTTTCAAGTGATCGGTTGATTCTACATGAATTGGCAAATCCAAATGACGAAAACAACAGAAATTCCAATGATTCTATTCAACTTCCTCCAACTCCACAGACCCCATCAATTGACGAACTCTCAATCCCTACCATCGAACTTCCACCAAGCACAGATGCCACCAGTGCCCCATCGGTCAACAATTCAATGGAGAATCCAAAGCCTGATGTAGCAACCAAAATCAAAGAAGAACACAATGACCACAATCACAACAACAACAGCCCTACCACACGAAATAAGCGCAAAAATGATGGACCTTGTGGATGTGCCGAGTGTCTTAATGATCGAATCAAGAAAGAGTTCAATGCCAACCAAATGGTAATTGTTGACGACAATTTGGGTGACAATGATGCCGTGAATGATACACAGAATATCACCCATGGTGATGTTCATGGCAATGCATACGGTGCAAGCCCTAGCTCACATGAAAGTGAGAATTCTGGCGCCTTTTCTAGCATGCATCCTGTTTCCATTACAAGTACACAGGCTTGTTCAAGCACAAGTGCTCATTCTGGTGCCTTGATTATCCCTCAAACTGATACGAACTCCAGTGCCCTACCAAGCGCTTTCCCTAGTGCCAATCTTGGTGCCAGCACAAGTACCCAGGATAGTGCCCTGTCAAGCGCTTTCCCTAGTGCCAATCTTGGTGCCAGCACAAGTACCCAGGATAGTGCCCTGTCAAGCGCTTTCCCTAGTGCCAATCTTGGTGCCAGCACAAGTGCCCAGGATAAAGCGGGCACTACTGACCAAGTTATTGTAAGCACCAGTGCCCATTCTAACGCTTTCACTGCTGCATTTCCTGTCAATACTAGGGCACTCCCAAGTGTCAATCCTGGGGCAAGTACAAGTTCCCTAGATAGTGCCAACACCATTTCTCATTGTTATGTTTTGAATAATGCCCAATCTTGTTCAACTAACACTGCCAATTCTTGTGCCTTTATTAATGCCGAAGCTGGTGCAAGCATTAGTGTTCAACCTAGCGCCCAGATTGGCTCCTTATTCACAGTGCCAAGTTGCGAATCTACACAGAAATCGGCCAACAAGTCGATCATCACAAACTTCATTTTAACATTCACAAACCCGCATTCTCAAAATGGCTCAATTTCTCCAATGCCAAAACAAAACCCTCCACCAAATTCAATCATGGACACTACAAAGGTGAATCCAATTACCAATCACAAAGCACCAAAAACCCAAGCGAAAAAATCCATGCCCACCATCCAATGCCCAAAGTGTCCCAGGAAATTTAGAAAATCCGACTGTCTGAAGGTACATCTCAATGCAAGCATTCACAATCCCGATAGGAAGTACACTTGCGAAGTGTGCCATGAAGAATTTACAGGACAAAATGTACTAAATCAGCACAAGAAGGTGCACGATAGCGAAAAACCTCTCCAGTGTCGTATCTGTTTGAAGGAATTTAGATGGCCAGGAAATCTAAAGCAGCATCATCAGATTGTGCACCAACAAATGCGAACTTATCGATGCAATTGGCCAGGGTGCACTTATGGGAGCAATATTAAGGCAGGTGTGCGACGGCACGTCTGTTCACAGCACTTGAAAGTGAAAGTTCGCAGCCAAAAGAAAGGCGAAACACCAGCCAATATCGATCCGGACAAATACATCCGAAAGGTGCCCGACTGTGTGGCCAGAGTAAGAAGCAAATCAAAGAGTGTCTTTGCCGTCAAGAACTGATTACAAAGTAACTCAAGTAAGTGGATCATTTAATGACGATTTAAATGCGAATGCTTTTATGCTTCAATGCTCGATTGTTCTTGTCTTGCTCAAATGGCCGTTAGTCAAAAACTTAAATGGCTTTCTTTTGTCATAAAGTAAACAGCTTTTACACTTGAACACTGGTAATAGTAATGTTTGTTCCTGATTATTGCGATTATAATTTACATGAATAAATTAGTATGCCTGATGCGAAGCGTGCTTAAATATTTTCTGAATCTCAAAAGACTTAATGCCTACTGGCCCAGTAGTACTGGGTCCAAAGTGACTTTATTGCTATTTGCACATGAAGATTGATTAGTGCACTCGAGCTGAGTTGAGCTGGCCAAAGGGACTCGTCATTATATGAGCTTTAACGCGAACAAAGGAGGGAGGGTGAGAGAGAGAGAGCGAGAGAGCGAGAGAGCGTGAGACAGCGTGAGAGAGAGTGAGAGAGAGAGAGAGAGAGAGAGAGAGAGAGAGAGAGAGAGAGAGGCAGAGTGAGGCAGAGTGAGGCAGAGTGATTCAGAGTGAGAGAGAGAGAGAGAGAGAGAGAGAGAGAGAGAGATTAGTGAGTGCCTAAAGCCATCCGAAACAACTGCAACTGCCAGTCTGCCACCGATCGAATGCATATCTCATTGTGCACCGATCAACATACAGACGGCATTAGCCGTCCGTGGGTGGCCAGTGGGGAGAGATAGAGAGCCTCATTCAAGTCAAGCTAGTCGCGCCGGAGAGATACCTCGCTGCGTGCACTTAGTGGGTCCCTTTCCAACACATTGCCATTGATTGCCATTCGCTCATTAATTAGTTGAGCAGAGTTGGACTTGAGTCCCAACCGAGCCGACAAGCAATCAGTGCCACTCGTCACAAACACAGTCCAACAGCACAATGCGCCAGTAGGACTATGCAAACAGGCACACACTCACTCTAGCGGACTAAATTGGCCGAAGTCCCTCTGCTTGGCCCATTCATTTCCTTCTCTTTTATTACAACTGCAAATAGCTTTTAGGGTGAGGGGTTGGTTTTATTATGCCATTAAGGGCTTTTACAATTGGCATTCATGCATGTGACAGCTGTGTCGCGTATTTTAATCCCATGAAGAGTGCACACTAAACTTGCACTGCCAATGTTATCAGCACAATCAGTGCTCTCTGTGTGTTTGTGCAGGGTGCAGTGGTGGTGCGCCCTGAAGCGAGCTAATTATAGCCAAACTCGACTCGAGCACATGTGTTCTCACCAAACCAATCAGGCCACACTGAGCACACACACACACACACACACACACAGATTTGCAAAAAAAAGAAGACAGAACAGACACAGCAGCAGCATGGACCACAGATTAAATGACACATTGTGAATAGCATTTCCATTATTGGATTAGCATGTGCACTTATCTCCATGTGTGTTAATGTGCGCAATGTTGGGCAAATGGCACAAATAATTAACTATACTATTTAACCATTCTTTCAACAGAGACAAAGCTAAGCAATCGAATCGAATCGAATCTGATGCTTGAACTATCATGCATTGGACACAATAAATAGCCAACATAGAAAAATGGACAATTCCAATCATCATGACGTCACCACAATGTCACCATGTGTGTATATACTTTGGTCGTTATTGCTCTTGAAGCCTATTTAATTGATTTGTCTACACAAACAACTACTATTAAAATAATAAAATGTAATAATTAATAACAGAGAGTACTAAATAAAGTGCATTTCATCTGTTTGGTCTATTGAGTGTCCGCACTCTCAACATGATGAATTGGAGGCGCAATTAGTGAATGTTTGTTCGATGGTCTATTGGTCTATCTCTATTTAGATGAGCTTTGTGTTGCATTTGATTCATTCGGGCAATGGACCAAATTACTCGACTTGTTCGATCATTCAAATGTTCTTGCAGTCATACAGACCAGTCTAGTTTTACTTGCAATCACAATTTGGTGGTGACTTAAGGAGTAAACGAGAATACTCATGATATGGTGGCCCTCAAAATGTGTGCCTGTCTAGTGATTTTGGAGTTTCGTAATAATTCCCGTTGAACAGAACATGAGCCGAGTTTGTTGGGCCGGCAGAGCAATACTCAACACACACACACACACACACACACACACACACACACACACACACACACACACACACACACACACACACACACACACACACACACACACACACACACACACACACACACACACACACAATCACTCGCTCATTAGTGCTCGACAGTGTGCCAGTGATGGTGTGGAGTAGAGACCGATCGGGGATTGTTCCTCACTCGTGCCAACCACTCGACTGTCTTTGATTGTTCTATTAAATCATACATCAATCCAAACACACACACACACACACACAATCACTCGCTCATTAGTGCTCGACAGTGTGCCAGTGATGGTGTGGAGTAGAGACCGATCGGGGATTGTTCCTCACTCGTGCCAACCACTCGACTGTCTTTGATTGTTCTATTAAATCATACATCAATCCAAACACACACACACACACACACAATCACTCGCTCATTAGTGCTCGACAGTGTGCCAGTGATGGTGTGGAGTAGAGACCGATCGGGGATTGTTCCTCACTCGTGCCAACCACTCGACTGTCTTTGATTGTTCTATTAAATCATACATCAATCCAAACACACACACACACACACACACAATCACTCGCTCATTAGTGCTCGACAGTGTGCCAGTGATGGTGTGGAGTAGAGACCGATCGGGGATTGTTCCTCACTCGTGCCAACCACTCGACTGTCTTTGATTGTTCTATTAAATCATACATCAATCCAAACACACACACACACACACACACAATCACTCGCTCATTAGTGCTCGACAGTGTGCCAGTGATGGTGTGGAGTAGAGACCGATCGGGGATTGTTCCTCACTCGTGCCAACCACTCGACTGTCTTTGATTGTTCTATTAAATCATACATCAATCCAAACACACACACACACACACACACAATCACTCGCTCATTAGTGCTCGACAGTGTGCCAGTGATGGTGTGGAGTAGAGACCGATCGGGGATTGTTCCTCACTCGTGCCAACCACTCGACTGTCTTTGATTGTTCTATTAAATCATACATCAATCCAAACACACACACACACACACACAATCACTCGCTCATTAGTGCTCGACAGTGTGCCAGTGATGGTGTGGAGTAGAGACCGATCGGGGATTGTTCCTCACTCGTGCCAACCACTCGACTGTCTTTGATTGTTCTATTAAATCATACATCAATCCAAACACACACACCGACACAATCACTCGCTCATTAGTGCTCGACAGTGTGCCAGTGATGGTGTGGAGTAGAGACCGATCGGGGATTGTTCCTCACTCGTGCCAACCACTCGACTGTCTTTGATTGTTCTATTAAATCATACATCAATCCAAACACACACACCGACACAATCACTCGCTCATTAGTGCTCGACAGTGTGCCAGTGATGGTGTGGAGTAGAGACCGATCGGGGATTGTTCCTCACTCGTGCCAACCACTCGACTGTCTTTGATTGTTCTATTAAATCATACATCAATCCAAACACACACACACACACACACACAATCACTCGCTCATTAGTGCTCGACAGTGTGCCAGTGATGGTGTGGAGTAGAGACCGATCGGGGATTGTTCCTCACTCGTGCCAACCACTCGACTGTCTTTGATTGTTCTATTAAATCATACATCAATCCAAAACACACACACACACAATCACTCGCTCATTAGTGCTCGACAGTGTGCCAGTGATGGTGTGGAGTAGAGACCGATCGGGGATTGTTCCTCACTCGTGCCAACCACTCGACTGTCTTTGATTGTTCTATTAAATCATACATCAATCCAAACACACACACACACACAATCACTCGCTCATTAGTGCTCGACAGTGTGCCAGTGATGGTGTGGAGTAGAGACCGATCGGGGATTGTTCCTCACTCGTGCCAACCACTCGACTGTCTTTGATTGTTCTATTAAATCATACATCAATCCAAACACACACACCGACACAATCACTCGCTCATTAGTGCTCGACAGTGTGCCAGTGATGGTGTGGAGTAGAGACCGATCGGGGATTGTTCCTCACTCGTGCCAACCACTCGACTGTCTTTGATTGTTCTATTAAATCATACATCAATCCAAACACACACACCGACACAATCACTCGCTCATTAGTGCTCGACAGTGTGCCAGTGATGGTGTGGAGTAGAGACCGATCGGGGATTGTTCCTCACTCGTGCCAACCACTCGACTGTCTTTGATTGTTCTATTAAATCATACATCAATCCAAACACACACACACACAATCACTCGCTCATTAGTGCTCGACAGTGTGCCAGTGATGGTGTGGAGTAGAGACCGATCGGGGATTGTTCCTCACTCGTGCCAACCACTCGACTGTCTTTGATTGTTCTATTAAATCATACATCAATCCAAACACACACACACACAATCACTCGCTCATTAGTGCTCGACAGTGTGCCAGTGATGGTGTGGAGTAGAGACCGATCGGGGATTGTTCCTCACTCGTGCCAACCACTCGACTGTCTTTGATTGTTCTATTAAATCATACATCAATCCAAACACACACACACACACAATCACTCGCTCATTAGTGCTCGACAGTGTGCCAGTGATGGTGTGGAGTAGAGACCGATCGGGGATTGTTCCTCACTCGTGCCAACCACTCGACTGTCTTTGATTGTTCTATTAAATCATACATCAATCCAAACACACACACCGACACAATCACTCGCTCATTAGTGCTCGACAGTGTGCCAGTGATGGTGTGGAGTAGAGACCGATCGGGGATTGTTCCTCACTCGTGCCAACCACTCGACTGTCTTTGATTGTTCTATTAAATCATACATCAATCCAAACACACACACACACACAATCACTCGCTCATTAGTGCTCGACAGTGTGCCAGTGATGGTGTGGAGTAGAGACCGATCGGGGATTGTTCCTCACTCGTGCCAACCACTCGACTGTCTTTGATTGTTCTATTAAATCATACATCAATCCAAACACACACACACACACAATCACTCGCTCATTAGTGCTCGACAGTGTGCCAGTGATGGTGTGGAGTAGAGACCGATCGGGGATTGTTCCTCACTCGTGCCAACCACTCGACTGTCTTTGATTGTTCTATTAAATCATACATCAATCCAAACACACACACACACACACACACAATCACTCGCTCATTAGTGCTCGACAGTGTGCCAGTGATGGTGTGGAGTAGAGACCGATCGGGGATTGTTCCTCACTCGTGCCAACCACTCGACTGTCTTTGATTGTTCTATTAAATCATACATCAATCCAAACACACACACACACACACACACAATCACTCGCTCATTAGTGCTCGACAGTGTGCCAGTGATGGTGTGGAGTAGAGACCGATCGGGGATTGTTCCTCACTCGTGCCAACCACTCGACTGTCTTTGATTGTTCTATTAAATCATACATCAATCCAAACACACACACACACACACACACAATCACTCGCTCATTAGTGCTCGACAGTGTGCCAGTGATGGTGTGGAGTAGAGACCGATCGGGGATTGTTCCTCACTCGTGCCAACCACTCGACTGTCTTTGATTGTTCTATTAAATCATACATCAATCCAAACACACACACACACACACAATCACTCGCTCATTAGTGCTCGACAGTGTGCCAGTGATGGTGTGGAGTAGAGACCGATCGGGGATTGTTCCTCACTCGTGCCAACCACTCGACTGTCTTTGATTGTTCTATTAAATCATACATCAATCCAAACACACACACACACACAATCACTCGCTCATTAGTGCTCGACAGTGTGCCAGTGATGGTGTGGAGTAGAGACCGATCGGGGATTGTTCCTCACTCGTGCCAACCACTCGACTGTCTTTGATTGTTCTATTAAATCATACATCAATCCAAACACACACACACACACACACAATCACTCGCTCATTAGTGCTCGACAGTGTGCCAGTGATGGTGTGGAGTAGAGACCGATCGGGGATTGTTCCTCACTCGTGCCAACCACTCGACTGTCTTTGATTGTTCTATTAAATCATACATCAATCCAAACACACACACACACACAATCACTCGCTCATTAGTGCTCGACAGTGTGCCAGTGATGGTGTGGAGTAGAGACCGATCGGGGATTGTTCCTCACTCGTGCCAACCACTCGACTGTCTTTGATTGTTCTATTAAATCATACATCAATCCAAACACACACACACACACACAATCACTCGCTCATTAGTGCTCGACAGTGTGCCAGTGATGGTGTGGAGTAGAGACCGATCGGGGGATTGTTCCTCACTCGTGCCAACCACTCGACTGTCTTTGATTGTTCTATTAAATCATACATCAATCCAAACACACACACACACACACACAATCACTCGCTCATTAGTGCTCGACAGTGTGCCAGTGATGGTGTGGAGTAGAGACCGATCGGGGATTGTTCCTCACTCGTGCCAACCACTCGACTGTCTTTGATTGTTCTATTAAATCATACATCAATCCAAACACACACACACACACACACACAATCACTCGCTCATTAGTGCTCGACAGTGTGCCAGTGATGGTGTGGAGTAGAGACCGATCGGGGATTGTTCCTCACTCGTGCCAACCACTCGACTGTCTTTGATTGTTCTATTAAATCATACATCAATCCAAACACACACACACACACACACAATCACTCGCTCATTAGTGCTCGACAGTGTGCCAGTGATGGTGTGGAGTAGAGACCGATCGGGGATTGTTCCTCACTCGTGCCAACCACTCGACTGTCTTTGATTGTTCTATTAAATCATACATCAATCCAAACACACACACACACACAATCACTCGCTCATTAGTGCTCGACAGTGTGCCAGTGATGGTGTGGAGTAGAGACCGATCGGGGATTGTTCCTCACTCGTGCCAACCACTCGACTGTCTTTGATTGTTCTATTAAATCATACATCAATCCAAACCACACACACACACACACAATCACTCGCTCATTAGTGCTCGACAGTGTGCCAGTGATGGTGTGGAGTAGAGACCGATCGGGGATTGTTCCTCACTCGTGCCAACCACTCGACTGTCTTTGATTGTTCTATTAAATCATACATCAATCCAAACACACACACACACACACACAATCACTCGCTCATTAGTGCTCGACAGTGTGCCAGTGATGGTGTGGAGTAGAGACCGATCGGGGATTGTTCCTCACTCGTGCCAACCACTCGACTGTCTTTGATTGTTCTATTAAATCATACATCAATCCAAAACACACACACACACACACAATCACTCGCTCATTAGTGCTCGACAGTGTGCCAGTGATGGTGTGGAGTAGAGACCGATCGGGGATTGTTCCTCACTCGTGCCAACCACTCGACTGTCTTTGATTGTTCTATTAAATCATACATCAATCCAAAACACACACACACACACACACAATCACTCGCTCATTAGTGCTCGACAGTGTGCCAGTGATGGTGTGGAGTAGAGACCGATCGGGGATTGTTCCTCACTCGTGCCAACCACTCGACTGTCTTTGATTGTTCTATTAAATCATACATCAATCCAAACACACACACACACACACACAATCACTCGCTCATTAGTGCTCGACAGTGTGCCAGTGATGGTGTGGAGTAGAGACCGATCGGGGATTGTTCCTCACTCGTGCCAACCACTCGACTGTCTTTGATTGTTCTATTAAATCATACATCAATCCAAACACACACACACACACAATCACTCGCTCATTAGTGCTCGACAGTGTGCCAGTGATGGTGTGGAGTAGAGACCGATCGGGGATTGTTCCTCACTCGTGCCAACCACTCGACTGTCTTTGATTGTTCTATTAAATCATACATCAATCCAAAACACACACACACACACAATCACTCGCTCATTAGTGCTCGACAGTGTGCCAGTGATGGTGTGGAGTAGAGACCGATCGGGGATTGTTCCTCACTCGTGCCAACCACTCGACTGTCTTTGATTGTTCTATTAAATCATACATCAATCCAAACACACACACACACACACAATCACTCGCTCATTAGTGCTCGACAGTGTGCCAGTGATGGTGTGGAGTAGAGACCGATCGGGGATTGTTCCTCACTCGTGCCAACCACTCGACTGTCTTTGATTGTTCTATTAAATCATACATCAATCCAACACACACACACACACACACAATCACTCGCTCATTAGTGCTCGACAGTGTGCCAGTGATGGTGTGGAGTAGAGACCGATCGGGGATTGTTCCTCACTCGTGCCAACCACTCGACTGTCTTTGATTGTTCTATTAAATCATACATCAATCCAAACACACACACACACACAATCACTCGCTCATTAGTGCTCGACAGTGTGCCAGTGATGGTGTGGAGTAGAGACCGATCGGGGATTGTTCCTCACTCGTGCCAACCACTCGACTGTCTTTGATTGTTCTATTAAATCATACATCAATCCAAACACACACACACACACAATCACTCGCTCATTAGTGCTCGACAGTGTGCCAGTGATGGTGTGGAGTAGAGACCGATCGGGGATTGTTCCTCACTCGTGCCAACCACTCGACTGTCTTTGATTGTTCTATTAAATCATACATCAATCCAAACACACACACACACACACACAATCACTCGCTCATTAGTGCTCGACAGTGTGCCAGTGATGGTGTGGAGTAGAGACCGATCGGGGATTGTTCCTCACTCGTGCCAACCACTCGACTGTCTTTGATTGTTCTATTAAATCATACATCAATCCAAACACACACACACACACACACAATCACTCGCTCATTAGTGCTCGACAGTGTGCCAGTGATGGTGTGGAGTAGAGACCGATCGGGGATTGTTCCTCACTCGTGCCAACCACTCGACTGTCTTTGATTGTTCTATTAAATCATACATCAATCCAAACACACACACACACACACACAATCACTCGCTCATTAGTGCTCGACAGTGTGCCAGTGATGGTGTGGAGTAGAGACCGATCGGGGATTGTTCCTCACTCGTGCCAACCACTCGACTGTCTTTGATTGTTCTATTAAATCATACATCAATCCAAAACACACACACACACACAATCACTCGCTCATTAGTGCTCGACAGTGTGCCAGTGATGGTGTGGAGTAGAGACCGATCGGGGATTGTTCCTCACTCGTGCCAACCACTCGACTGTCTTTGATTGTTCTATTAAATCATACATCAATCCAAACACACACACACACACACACACAATCACTCGCTCATTAGTGCTCGACAGTGTGCCAGTGATGGTGTGGAGTAGAGACCGATCGGGGATTGTTCCTCACTCGTGCCAACCACTCGACTGTCTTTGATTGTTCTATTAAATCATACATCAATCCAAACACACACACCGACACAATCACTCGCTCATTAGTGCTCGACAGTGTGCCAGTGATGGTGTGGAGTAGAGACCGATCGGGGATTGTTCCTCACTCGTGCCAACCACTCGACTGTCTTTGATTGTTCTATTAAATCATACATCAATCCAAACACACACACACACACAATCACTCGCTCATTAGTGCTCGACAGTGTGCCAGTGATGGTGTGGAGTAGAGACCGATCGGGGATTGTTCCTCACTCGTGCCAACCACTCGACTGTCTTTGATTGTTCTATTAAATCATACATCAATCCAAACACACACACACACACAATCACTCGCTCATTAGTGCTCGACAGTGTGCCAGTGATGGTGTGGAGTAGAGACCGATCGGGGATTGTTCCTCACTCGTGCCAACCACTCGACTGTCTTTGATTGTTCTATTAAATCATACATCAATCCAAACACACACACACACACACACAATCACTCGCTCATTAGTGCTCGACAGTGTGCCAGTGATGGTGTGGAGTAGAGACCGATCGGGGATTGTTCCTCACTCGTGCCAACCACTCGACTGTCTTTGATTGTTCTATTAAATCATACATCAATCCAAACACACACACCGACACAATCACTCGCTCATTAGTGCTCGACAGTGTGCCAGTGATGGTGTGGAGTAGAGACCGATCGGGGATTGTTCCTCACTCGTGCCAACCACTCGACTGTCTTTGATTGTTCTATTAAATCATACATCAATCCAAACACACACACACACACAATCACTCGCTCATTAGTGCTCGACAGTGTGCCAGTGATGGTGTGGAGTAGAGACCGATCGGGGATTGTTCCTCACTCGTGCCAACCACTCGACTGTCTTTGATTGTTCTATTAAATCATACATCAATCCAAACACACACACACACACAATCACTCGCTCATTAGTGCTCGACAGTGTGCCAGTGATGGTGTGGAGTAGAGACCGATCGGGGATTGTTCCTCACTCGTGCCAACCACTCGACTGTCTTTGATTGTTCTATTAAATCATACATCAATCCAAACACACACACACACACACACAATCACTCGCTCATTAGTGCTCGACAGTGTGCCAGTGATGGTGTGGAGTAGAGACCGATCGGGGATTGTTCCTCACTCGTGCCAACCACTCGACTGTCTTTGATTGTTCTATTAAATCATACATCAATCCAAACACACACACACACACACACACAATCACTCGCTCATTAGTGCTCGACAGTGTGCCAGTGATGGTGTGGAGTAGAGACCGATCGGGGATTGTTCCTCACTCGTGCCAACCACTCGACTGTCTTTGATTGTTCTATTAAATCATACATCAATCCAAAACACACACACACACAATCACTCGCTCATTAGTGCTCGACAGTGTGCCAGTGATGGTGTGGAGTAGAGACCGATCGGGGATTGTTCCTCACTCGTGCCAACCACTCGACTGTCTTTGATTGTTCTATTAAATCATACATCAATCCAAACACACACACACACACAATCACTCGCTCATTAGTGCTCGACAGTGTGCCAGTGATGGTGTGGAGTAGAGACCGATCGGGGATTGTTCCTCACTCGTGCCAACCACTCGACTGTCTTTGATTGTTCTATTAAATCATACATCAATCCAAACACACACACACCGACACAATCACTCGCTCATTAGTGCTCGACAGTGTGCCAGTGATGGTGTGGAGTAGAGACCGATCGGGGATTGTTCCTCACTCGTGCCAACCACTCGACTGTCTTTGATTGTTCTATTAAATCATACATCAATCCAAACACACACACACACACAATCACTCGCTCATTAGTGCTCGACAGTGTGCCAGTGATGGTGTGGAGTAGAGACCGATCGGGGATTGTTCCTCACTCGTGCCAACCACTCGACTGTCTTTGATTGTTCTATTAAATCATACATCAATCCAAACACACACACACACACAATCACTCGCTCATTAGTGCTCGACAGTGTGCCAGTGATGGTGTGGAGTAGAGACCGATCGGGGATTGTTCCTCACTCGTGCCAACCACTCGACTGTCTTTGATTGTTCTATTAAATCATACATCAAACATCATTAAACTTCAGTGGCTTCAAACGCAAATTGATCGAGTCTTGCAATGGAAGTTAGTTGCCGATCTGATTGTAGTGTGCACATAACGGAGATGTGCACCGTTGGACTGGTCACCACCCCCAGAAGGCACACAGATCAAGTGGGAAAATTGATGTTATGTGGTGAGATTAATAACAGAAAGATTATGCCACATTCGGCAATGCATACGATTCATCCGAAGTTGTACTCAAGCTGAAGAGATGCATTATTGATGGTCCACCACCTCCACCACCAGCAACTGAGGAGGTAAAGTAAGCATTAAATGCCGATGCACCTGAAAGGTTATAGAGTGGACGCCGTGGACTGCCGACCACCGGCAGCCATCAGCATCATCATCACCACCACCATGACCATAAGTCTTGCAAGTGAATTGACTCGATCAAGTACAGTTTTGAATGTCAGTTTTGTTCAAAGTCAATGCCATATCGAGAGCAACACGAGAGATGCTACAGACCAAAAGTAGTGATTCACATATAAGAGGCCAAGGATTTATGATGTGAACAGACACAATGGTTGTTCAAATAGAGTAGAACACATTTTAATAAAGACATTAAAGAATGTTCACTAAGAGTGATATCGAGATGTGTAACATTGAGGCTTCTTAGAGTAAACAGCGTATTGGGATCGAGTCATCCAAGCAGAAGTGTTGCTTGGAGGTCACCTTTGAGTGTCCACTTAGCAAATGCATTTTCGAATATGATGTCCAGAGAAGCATAAATAGTAGAAACATTAAATAGTAATAGCAAAAGTATTCAACGGAGACCAATTCAGTAATGGGACAAGTGGGTTTGACGCTTATTGAACGATAGATTACTGAAGTGGACTTGAACTGGTCTAATGAGGACAGTTGAGATGCTAAATAAGATAAAAGTACGATTACTTCTCGAAAATCTCAATGTATCTTTACCCAGTCTAGTTGACATTTCGCAGAACTTGGAGGTACATGTAGTACAGGAGGCCAAGTTCATTTCTGAACACTCGTCTCAGTGGCTCAGACTCAACAGACTGCTCAATGCGAGCTAAATGACGATTGATCAGTTGAGTGTCGAAATGCACCTCACGATCGATGCCAAACTCAAAATCAAGCAATCCTCGGAAGAAGCTATGTGTCAGTGTACGATAGTGGGAGTACTCCTTTTGAGTGCGCAGAATTATTCGAATCCTAGTTGTTTCAGTTGCTTCGTTAACGGTTCGTTTGAACTCGTCGAACTCTGACTTGGAGATGCTCAACGCCTCGATCACATTGTTCAGGTCATCACAAGGAACGGTAAGGTGCGTCGTTGAAATGTCCATTTGAATCTCCTTTTCAGTGCGCACATTCTCGTATGTTATGGCTGGGTTTGTTATGGTGTCGGTGAAACGAACCAAAATTTTGTCAGATTTGGTCAACTGTTTAGGCCAAGCAAAGATGAACTTCTCTGAAGCATCACCATCCCGGGCAGAATTCAGAAATTTCATTCGATTTTCGATTCGCTTTTTGAAAAATTCGTTCATTCTGGGCTCCATTATGTCACAAGCTTTCATGAGGATGCCTTCTAACTCGTCACACAGCAAGAAGATTCGATCCTGAACGCAAGGAGCGATTCGAAGTGTGGCCTCAGGTGCTACACCAGCCCGTGGAGAAGCCTCAATTGCGCGGGCATTGCAGAAATTATAGTTAAGCACATACTCTCGGTTGCTGTAGTCGAGATTGTAGTTGAAGTGAATCTGGTCGTAACGTCTAAAGCGAGACTGACTGCTCAGTTGCATTCCTGTTTCGGGCGATGTATCCAGGCGGAGGAAGAAGTTGAGAGAGTGATTGATCATGTCAAACAGTGGAATGATCGATGTGTCGTCCTGCACCGCAGTGGCCTGATAGTATGGATTCGGATTGACTGCTCGGTTGTTCAGTGCAGCATAGGCCCACTGGAAGATGGCTCCATCAAATAGAAGTTTCAAATTGTTGTCAGCAATCAAGTCCTGCACATCCGTCTGACAACTGCCAACATCGTAGGACACATTGTAGAGATTCTTCATAAAGCTTTTAGGCACTGCCGAGTTGTGGCTGTACTTGTTGTATGCTTTGGCTTGCCAGAAAAGAAGATACTCGTAACTGCGCGGTATCATTGCAATGCACGGGGACCACTCGGTTGGTTTGCCTGCATCGAGCATCATCCGTTCGTGTGTCAAGAAAGCCATCAGACAAATGTCATCCTGTTCGAAGATTTCGTACATCTCGGGATGGCGAAGACGTAGTTGACTTGCCAGCAGCATGCAGTGGTAAGTCCATGATGTACTCGTCAGGTTCGATTGGCCGCATTGTACGTAGACCACGGCCCATTGCTCCATAACGACAGATCTGCAGTTTGAATTCATTACGAAAGCCTCGTTGCTTAAGCCAACGGAAGAACTCAATCACTTCGGGACTGGTGTCCACTTGGCCTCGTTCGCTGGCGCCATTGGCACGATCACGTTTGACCTTTCGGCGAGTACGCCAAGTACGGCCTTTCTTCTTCATGGCCATAGGTACAGAGGAACACTAGGACTGAATACAGACTTAAATTAAAGGTCATAAGTCAGACAAAACAAACCGTTTCGGTGAAACCTTATGAGATTAGCTTCAAAAGTCAGATCAATCTGGGCGGCTTGTTTCGGTTGCGATGACCGATGATTACGCTCAAATGCTCAGTCCAGTCAAGCAAGTTAAGTACCAGTGGGCACAAATGGACACAGGGATCGTATCAAAATCACAAAATATGATATTCTAAATAAAGAAACGATTAGATAAGCCAAGTTATAACAGACATTGATACCCAGTGTGCATGTACATGGCACACACACAGGCGCACTCAAAGGGAAATGACATAAGCACTCACCGATACGAAAAACCAGTTGATATTTGTACACTCACTTGATCACACACTGCAGCAAGTTCTCCAGGTACTCGAAAATGGCACAAAAAGTACGATCAAAATGAGTTATCGGATCAAATCACCGCGACACAGACACAACTGGATTAAAGTGAGAACAGGCAGACACGACCACAAGGCAAACAACACAACGAAACGGGCAGACAGTGTTCGGCACG
The DNA here is from genome assembly GCA_023373905.1 of Rhizoglyphus robini. NCBI lineage: Eukaryota > Metazoa > Arthropoda > Arachnida > Sarcoptiformes > Acaridae > Rhizoglyphus > Rhizoglyphus robini. The sequence goes on from JAKIJQ010000021.1 coordinate 2,852,262, forward strand.
TTGTGTGAGTGTTCGCCTAATCAGTCTAATCAGTGAGAGAGATATCGAGAGTGATTAGATCAACGTCAATCATGTCACACTAGTCAGCCTCGGAATTGGCCTTTCAAACATGCTTGTTTTGGCACATTACTTTTGTGCTCTGTCTAAATAGCCACTCAATGTATTTCCAATGGGGTGGCTATTTCCACCTATGTAGAGTCGAGTGTTTTGAGTTGAGCAGCTGCTGCTCAATGTTTATGTTTAATGTCTACATTTGGTGGAGGATAATTCCAGTCTCGTTACATCGAGATACCACAAAAACATTATCATGGAACACTCAATTGGAGCACCATCACCTCGGCCTTATCAACTTCTCATGTTCACATATGTCTGGTACTCGTCTACCGCTAACCCTCAACTCACTCTCTTCATGCTCATCCTCGCCCTCCTTTACGATCATCGATCATTGTGTCGTAATTCATTCTCCTCTCCAGACTAAGCACCCAATGCCAGTTGTACTCTATCCACTGTGCACTGAGCATTTCGCGATAGAACGCTTATTTTTGTAGTTTCGAAGCTTTTCTTGCCTTTCGCATCTCGATTTGTGTCATTTGCAGGCAAAGCTTGACAGCCACATCAACCCGAACACAACTAACATTAAGATCAAGCTGTTGCCATTTGAATTGACAATCTTCAGGTATGCCCGTCTGAGCACACATCTATTTGCTGTTTTGGTCGTTGCACTGGCTCGGACAATCGTCATTTGTGAGTAACTTGTATGCACTAATCGACCAAATATGCACTTTTGAAATAGTAAATTGGCTCATTTGTCCACTTAGGTGTGTCCGTGGTGCACTCACACAGCTCATGCATTCATGATTCTGATTGCGCAATCACTCGGAGGTGGACACAGGTGGAGTCGTATGTTGCTACCAAACGTGCCAAGCCTGAACCGTCGAAGCCTCGGTTGAAGAAGGATCCTGTGAGTCGTATAGGTGATCATTGTCGATTGGTTTAATTGATCTTTGTCTATCTGTCGAGTAGGTCCAGGCAGCTACTAAAGCAACAAGCGAACAAGCAGGCTCGATGTGCTCCTGACAGACTGTCGCGACTCGGCGCTGACACTAGGGAAAGGAAGTGGACTCGAACGGCTTGAGCTCACAGGCGTTTATTGAGCACGAGGTTAAAGGTTAAGGAGAGGACTGAAGACTCAAGGCTGAAGCATGAAGCAGGAGGGAAGCAGCTCTGGACCAGTCCAGTAGAGGCTTAAATAGTGCCTAGACCGAAGGTTCGAATTGGCTGTCGAATAGAACTCGCATGTCGCAATTCGACTTGCGACACAGACAATCCGTGAAGTCAGCCGCTGACACCGCCGACTGCTCGAGTGCATCCAGTGAAAGCTCAAAGTCAGCTACTGCTTCCAAACCGTTGAAGAAAGCTCCAGCTGTTGCTGCATCTACCAAACGTGCTGCACCAAAGCCAAAGGCCACCAAAGCTGATCCAGTTCCGACTGATGGTGGTAGCGCTCATTCCGAGGATTCAACTCTGTCCGCTTCTGCTTCTACTGGCAGAAGCTCAAAGCGTACTTCGCGCGTCAGTATGGCCAAGTACTTGGACTACGTGGTCGAGTCATCGTCTAAGAGTAAGTGACTTGCTTGTTTGAGGCAAACTCAACTGATTGTTTGTTGACTTTTAGAATCTGGACCGGCAGCGGCTAATGTCAGCCAAACTATAGCTGTTCATACACCAGCCAAGGATGAACCGGACGAAACTGAGACTCCGATGGATACTGTGGCCGCCACCGCCCCCACCACCCCAATCGGCAGAAAGACCTCGATCAACGAAAGCGCTTTGAAGACACCTAGCAGCAGCTCTACTCGCGCAACCAAAAGCCAAGCCACTCCGAAGCAAACCAAGGCACCGAGAGCAACTGTCATTGCCAAAAAGTCCACAGTTGTAGCAGCTACCCCGAAGGAAGCGACCACAGCGGCCAAACCAACCGAAGCAGCTCAAAAGCCAACCAAAGCTCCGAAAGCACTTGTCATCGCTAAGAAGACCGTTGTTACCAAAACGGCAGCCAAGTCAATCAATGTGCCCGGTAGTGGCAGCACCACCACTGGTCAGGCAGCATCAACCGCGCCCAGCACCAAAGCCACAGTCACAGCCACTAAGCGAACCACCAAGAAGAATGAGCCCTCTGCAAGAGCTACTGCCGGTCCTTCCACTGTCACTTCAGATGCTCCCAGTGCCCCGAGAGGAGGCAAACGTGCCAAACCGACTCCACCGACTGAGCTCAATGTACAGGTGAACTACGCCTTGATCACCACCGATTGCCCAGTACTGAAGGAAGCCTCAAACAATCCAACATCTCAGTCTCCACCTTCGAAGCGAAGTAAGCTTGCCTCGCCAGTGCTGAGCAAACACGAGACTGAGAACATGCCCGTTGCACTGGAAAGCTCGGGTGACAACTTGGACGACAAGGACTTGCTTGCCGACACACCGGCCACTAAGGTCTTTACCGAATCAAAGAAGCGCGGTCGCAAAGGCGACGCAGCCACAGGCACCACCGCTGCCGCCAAGGCTTTAGTGTCACTGGACATTCAACTGAAGGATCTTTATTCGAATCTCCAGAAGTGGAAGTCAACTCTCAACAATGCTCAAGTCCTGGAATTGAGTAAAACTAAGAAAGGAGCTGCTGCTTCCGCTCAGCCACAGCCATCGAACTCTGATGTCAATGCCAACCAAATTGCTAACCAAATGGATTCAATCAAGATCATAAACAGCTTTTTCGATTTCCAAATGGAGGACTCTCGTGAAGACTTTGAATGGCTCGAAGCGTAGTTGGCTGTGAATGGACAACGTTCAATGTCCATGAACAACACGATGATCAATATCCCGGTGGAAGGCATGACCAATGCCAAGAACATGCAACAGTTGTTCGCCACTTTGTTTGTTCTCAAGATGACCAAACGAATCTCAAGTTTGGAGTTCGCAAGTGCCAAGCAGAGACTGCTCGCATTCATGAGCGCGGAATTTCGAAGTATCTCTCAGACCGCCATCGACAATCACTTTCTGGCACAGAACCTGTTCGAGGCGTTCTACTTTGTGGTGACCAAACTGGTCTACTTGGCTCAGAAGTGGAAAGCCGAGTACTTGATGGTCCGCGGTCCCAATTGCAAGGGCACTCCGCTGGAACGCATTCGAGGCATGTGGGACAGCTGCTGGACTGAGTTGGTGCAGTTCACCACTGAGATCCTTGGACGTGTGCCTAAGTATCCTCAAGCTTCGGACAAGTGTGTGAGGTATGTGACCACCGCATTGGCCCATCGATGTCGTACTAACACTTCACTTTCAGCTTCAGCACCTTGTTCTTGTTCACCATCTTTGTTGTCAAGTTTTGGTACCAAAAGTTGTTGCTTTCGAATGACATTGTCCCGGTGGCGAAGTTCCACTCGAACGAACCCGCGCAAGGCGATCTGAACGATGAGTTCGATCCCTCGGTGAGTGCTGTGACCAAGTTAGCCACCTTTCTGCTGCAGTCGCCTGTCTACTCGGACACGAATGAGGCCATTCCTGAGATCGCTCGACTCCTGTACCGACTGGTGATCTATAAAGAGGATGGAAAGTTGGTGTTGACCTCAGGCGAGGCACTTGACTTGGTGCAGCAGTTGGTGGTGATTGTGCCCTCGGCAGACAAGACTGCGCACCTCTTGCCTCATCTCTTCCATCTTGGCTATGCTACATTGCGTTAGCATCTTTTGTTCGACAATGGCACAAAGAACCAACTTGGCCGATTCGAACGATTCGAGTCGAAGGTGATGGACACTTGGGTTCAAGTCAACAGTAAGATGCAAGTCCCGTTGACTGTTCCAGGCGCAAACAGCAACAACGGAACCCAGGCTCAGTGGGACAGTTTGGCTTCCACCGCCGCCATCGTTGCCATCATACCACTGTTCAATGCTATGTTCGCCAAGTAGCTAACAGTGAGCGGGTCGAGACTTGGGAGGTAAGCCAATTGTGTGTCTCTAATGAATGTGACTGACTGTTCGTGCTTTGTGTTGCTGCAGTCCAATGAGTTCGATCAGATGCTCGAATACTTCGGTGCCATTCGTCGTCCTGAGCAGTTTCAGGTAAGACATTCTCATTGTTCTTTTTCCATAGATCTAACTCTTTCTAACTCTTTAGGCACTGTCCACTTTGTGTTCGATTCGGCAAATCATCTGTGAGGCAGTAAGCTCTCTCTAATCGTCAATTCGGATCTCGACTCCCACTTTACTGGATCTCCCTCAGTAGCTTACATTTGGCTGCAGGCCAACCAACCGAATCGCCAACCTAACTCTACATGACTGGTGATCACCACCTTCCTAACTCAACAAAGATTCCCGTAATCCGTGTGCCACAGCACATCTGTGTGTCCAGGCGTAATCTGTTCTACTGTGTGGAGAAGGAGCCGCCACTGTGGGTGCGAGTGTTCACTCGTGATGAGAACAAACGTAAGCCGGTGATCAAGCGTGTCATACTAAATGGCCTGAGTGGTCAGTTCTGTTCGGGTGAGTTGACCGCCGTAAGGGGACCGTCCGGTGGGAACTGCTCGAGTGTATTGTAGGACTGCGCAAACGAGATCTTGCAGCGGACATCAAAGTGGCTCAAAGTGATCCGGCACAGAAGATCAAAGTGGCCATGATCGATTGTGTGTCTTACTAATGTGAGCTATCCATAGACCGAACATTCTCATGCTTGACGAACCGCTTAGTGGCCTGGACAGTTCTGCCAGTTACAAAACAGTGTCCGTGATGAGTGCCCTCTCGAAGAATTCTCGCAATCCAATCGCAGTGGTGTGCACCATCCACCAGCCCTCGGCTCGTGTGTTCAGTCGTATCGACTATTTGTATGTGATCTCAAGCAATGGCTTTTGCATCTACGAAGGCACTCCAACAGACATGTTGTATCATCTGTCCGACGTGGGACTGCACTGTCCACTGTTCACCAATCCAGCCGACTTCATTGCTAAGGTGGCTGCGGGCGAGTACGGAACGGAAACATTGGAGTTGTTGATCGAGTACAAAGAGGAACAGGACTCGCTAATGTCAGAGGCGGATGGCTCAAGTGAAATCCGTTTGGCCAAGTACTTGGAGAAGGCTTGGCACTGCTTGAAGGTTGTTCAGTGGAACGAGAGGCTGCTGCCTTCGATGACTTTGCTTCCACTTTGGGTGTAGATCCACTGGCAGCAGAGGCACTACGACGTATAGCTCGAGTAGTGGGTTAGATCGAGGTGGAAGATCGAAATCCGCTTGAACCTTTCGATGATGATCGTGCTTGTGGACTAGACTCGTTTCTGCTGGTGGTGGGCTGCTATTTGTTGCTCTTATGCACTGCGTTGTTATTATTATTGTTGTTGGCCTGCAAATGGCAAAGTCCATTGTGATTTGGCCCATTTAGTGATGGTGCTGGTGCTTCAGCTTTACTTGCTGCTGTCTTAATCTTCCTTGGTCTAATCTATTGAGTAGTTTGCCTTGCCGGTCAGATTAATGTACGATGCCATTTACAATTGCACTAACTCTGACAATAGGCCGCATGCAGGTGGAAATAGCAAAAAACTCAATGCTTATTATATAGCTCAGAAAAGTGCCATCGTAAGTATAATCGACATTTAAATTTTGTTGATGTTGTGTGTGAATCGGTAAGCCTCACTGGCACAGTGGTATCGTCGACCGCTTCTTCTGTCAAAACATAGAAATTTTATTTCGAATGGCAAACAACAGGTGCCTCTACGATCGCACAACTATAGCAATAAAATATATATTTAACTTGTGACTCGAACGACCAATGTACATGAAAATGTATTAGCACTCGTACTTAGCATTGTAGTTCCTCTTTCTTGTGTGATTTGGAGAGAGAGAGAGAGAGAGAGAGAGAGAGAGAGAGAGAGAGAGAGAGAGAGAGAGAGAGAGAGAGAGAGAGAGAGAGAGAGGAGAGAGAGAGGAGAGAGAGGAGAGAGAAACCAGTGATTGTTCCTTGTGATGTTCCCCAAGGTAGCAACTTAAAAATGCACTGACAAAGGCAGATAAACTCAAATCGTGCAATTTTCCTTGGCTCAGCCTTTTGACAGTGCATTTCAATACATCTACATTAGCTCACTGATGATGCTCGCTATATATGCAGAGCCAATGTGTGTGTGTGTGTGTGTCTGTGTTCGTGTGCATACTTATACAACTACATTCGAGCAGCAGTACTTTCTCTCTCTTGTTCTCTTCGTTCGCTGAGCCATGTACAGGCCTGCTGCAGGCAGGCATCAAGCAGTCGTGTGACTTTGTCGTGTCATTCATCAAACGCCATCGACAATCACACAATTGCCAAGCCACTGCGTAGACGGCGATTTATCACCCAATTTTTACTGTATTTCTGTTCACTCTATTGTTCTCTTTTCTCCCATTTATCGCTCCGTGTCTGTACACCGCCTGTGCAATCATCGTACTGCAACTCCAACAGCTTTGCGACACTTATCTCAAGTGTACGCGCGCCTTCAAGGACTTTTTCTCTCACGACTCATATTTCGCTCATTTGGCGTACTAAGACAGTGCTCTTATCACGCCTTCGCGCCATCCCTCTCCTCGACCAGTACCACCACATAAGTGCAAGATAAGTGTACAAGACAACGTAAGTGTATTGATTCTTAGCGCTGCATACTGCACGTAGTTGTTGGTTGGTGCTTTAGTCGCTTGGTTACGTCACACGTTCGCGTTCGTTTTCGATCCTTCTCGAATAATGTAGAAGCATGGAAGTCGCGCTCACGCCGGTGGCGGGCACCGGGGTGCGAGGTGGCGCGAGTGGGGGAGGCGAAAGGATAGCTCGCGCGTTCAGCAGCAACATCCGCAGCAAGCACACAGGCTCACAGGCTCGAACTCTCTCGAACATCACGTGATGTGCCGATGATTCAGCTATATAGCAGGCACGGGACGGCCTGTCCAGCAGGCGCGCGCGTGTGTGGCAGCACAGAAAGCAGCAACATCCGCAGCAGTGCACAGGCACACTACTGCAAACGCACTCGTACACAGAACGCGCCTCGGCCACTGCTCATGGCTGACTCGAATTGTGTTCGATTGTAAATTAAATCGAGTGAAGCGGTGGCGCCAGCTAGTGAGCTAAAATGAAAACAAAATCATTTAACAATTAATTCAACTGACTTAGCTGCATGCACTGTGTGGGTACTATGTTTGTCTGTGGTAATGGTTAATTCTATTTATTATTATGCTTGTTGCACACACGATTGACCACTGTTGTAGTGCAGTGTGAGAAAGATGACAAATTGCTAGCATTTATTAACAGTCTTTTCGTCTTTTTAGTTTGGTTCGGTGCTTTGTGTATGACTTTGGCCGCTCACGGAGTAGTGATACCGACTGGTTCGTTTGTTTGTTGGTTTCTGGTTAAGACTGTGAACTCTGAACGATCTCTCTCACAAGACATCTCTACATCGGTTGAGCCCACCGACTGACCCTACGGCATCTAACAATTCACTTGTACTACTCGCACTCACCGAAACCTTAGTGGCTCCTATGATGGAAAACCTAGAACTCCACCAAGAAGCCGAGCCGGTAAGTAAACTGTTGAGTTGTGTTATATGAAATAGCTGTTTACCTTGTTTTAGGTCCAGCCTCCAAGGCTGCCCGTCGATGCCAATTTGGCGTGTTCTCGGGCGATGATGAACCTTCCTGATCTGATTTTCGAAAATATCTTGAAAAGAATTTACGCCGAAGACCCGAACAAGTTGCGTAAACTTTTCAGAGTGAGTCGAATTTGGGATGCAAAGTTTCAACTCTTTGCCAAGCCAGAGACAGTGACTACACTCTTTGTGATGGGCAACCTCGAGAAGCCAAAGTATGAAAAGTTGAAAGCTCGCTTCTTTGGTGGCATCGAGTTGGCCAATGCGCGCAGCATTAGGTTTTTGCCAAATTTCGAACCAAACCGCACAATTCTAGAGGAATACTACCCAAGCGTGAAACAGCTGATCATCAGCCAGCAGTATTTTGGGCTTATCAATTTCTGGGTAGGTAAACTAACCCATTTGTCAGTGCAAGAGGACAAGGGATTGCCGAAACTGACGCACACCAATGCTCGTGAGATAAACCAACTGACCACTCTTAGACATCTGGATCTTGTTGGTCACTTTGGGCTGTACTTGGACTTGATGCGACCAACCTTGGCACGACTTAACCATCTTTCAGTGCATCGGCCTGCCTCGGAGTTCTCTCGCAGGGATTTTTTAGATATTACTAATCTTTGGAACATAACTTTGCCTGAGAGTCTGAGCAACGAGTGCAAAAGCCTTTGGTTTGTCTCTACGATTGGATGTATTATATATGAGGTGCAGAGAGGTCGTCCTCAATGGTTTGGTGGACTTGCCCAGTTCTGCTTCGATATGAATGGGGCAGATGAAGTCGTACAAGACGACGATGACGATCGTGAATTTATGACTGGTTTGAGTGAAAATGTCGTCAACTTGAAAGAATTGCGTTTGTTGAATTCGGTTTGTAATGTTGGGATGGTGTTTAGCAATAGAATAACACTCATTTCCCCTTTAGATTGTAACACTCGATCCAGCAATGGTTGGCCAAATGGCTCGATTTGTCCAATTGATTGAGCTGCACTGTGGATTCAATATCCATCATGAAGATCTGCTTGCCTCAATCGCGACCAAACAACTAAGACAGTGGCCCACTGTACGGATTGCTCACATTGAGATTCGAGATTTCCTGAGCGCTGATGGTGATATTCTACCAAGTGCTTTCGAATTTGTTAAGATATTGTCGAGCATACTACCAAACGTGCAACGTTTGTCTATTAAGAACAGTGAAGATAGCATGTACATTGACCAAATTGACCTTGAGCAACTCGTTCCCCAAATTGATGGTTTTAGGCAACTTTTGTGGTACAAACTGTACACAGATGAAGGCTTTGTTGGTCAAGAACGAACTGCACCAGGACAGCCATTTAAGAATATTGTTGCAGAGGAACAGGAAGACGAAGAAACTAGCGACGATGACTCCGATTACAGCGATTGATGTTACTAATAACGAACTTTCACATGCCTACTAATCCTAATTGTAATCTTAAATTGTTTGATTATTTTACTTTCCAGTTTGTTTGTATCATTTCACAAATCCAATTAATTGAGTGACATATTACACTTTATTTCTTATCGCACTCAGTTCACTTGCAGATTGCACACAACACAACACAGTGTGACACTTACACAATGCTTACTTTATGTACGACATTACACTTATCACTACACTATGTACTTTTGCTTCTGTGCAAGCTCCTTTACTTTTGACATTGTTGCGCCCTCGTGCCACAAGGCACGTACGATCTCAACGCAAAAGTTAATCAACAAATCACCACCGCAACCAGGCGATTGTATAAAAGAAGACGACAACCAGCGATCGGACGGGCAGCAGTGAGCTCAGCATCGAACCTAACCCTTTAATGGTTGCACTCGCAAAGTGAGGCAGACCAACATCTTCTTTAGCCAAAGCTCATTAGGAACCTATATGTTTTGTATCCTTAAGATACCGTTAATCCTCAATAAAGGCCTCGAGCCACGAAAACTTGACTGTTCGTCTGTCGTTGAGTCATTGTGCAGTAGCATGGAACCGTAATCAACGCTGTCGCTACTCGACGCTGACACTAGGGAATGGTAGTGAACTCGAACGGCTTGAGCTCACAGGAGTCTATTGAGCACTGGTGAAAGGATAAGATTACTGGAGCTGACTGAACTGAACTAAACTCTTCTGGACCAGTCCAGCATAGGCTTAAATAGTGCCTGGAACGAATGTTCGAATTGGCTGGTCGAATAGAACTCGCCTGTCGCAATTCTACTTGCGACATTCCCCGGGGGCCAGGGCGGTAGCATGGGCGTCACGATGAGGGTCGACCATTTGGGCCACCAATCGGAAAAGGCAAGCCTTCATGGTGCCAGAGTTCCAGCGAGTGCGTGTGTCCATCTCAAAGCGTGTCCAGGCGGGTGGTAGTTCCTAATCGACCACAGATGACGTTTGCATTGAGTAAGACCAGGCAACAAAACTTCCATTTGAAGCGAATGTGCAGGTAGACAAGAGTCGCGATAGATCGAAGTTGACCTTATGGCAGTCTCCAATCGTTCGGGATCGATACGCCAATATGTCCAGAAGTGAACATCTGTGAGGCTGGTTCCAGTCTGGGGTGGTTGATAGACCCGTTGAGGCGTGTCGCAAGTCGAATTGCGACAGGCGAATTCTATTCGACTAGCCAATTGGAACCTTCGTTCCAGGCACTATTTAAGCATCTGTTGGACCGATCCAGAGCTGTCAGTCTGTCTTTCTAGTGAGCTTTATCTTTGTACTCTTTAACCTCGTGCTCAATAAACTCATGTGAGCTCAAGCCGTTCGAGTTCACTTCCTTTGCCTAGTGTCACGCCGAGTCGCGACATTATTTGGAGGCACCACCGGGATACCAGAGGCCTGCGTGTCATGGATCCGGTTCTCACCCGTGTCAAGATCACCGTACTGCTCGACGGCAGCCTGTCCGAAGACAGCAAAACCAACCTCCTCGGCCGACGTGGTGAACTTCATCGAAAGATCGATTTGTGGATTCGAGCACTAAAGCTTGACCGTACTCCTACTCAAATGGACTTCTGCGCTACAGTTGACGAACTTTTAGAGATTAAACGAATCCTAGAGCTCGACTTGGATCCTGTGATGGTCCAAGAGTGTGAGCGAGTTGATGAGAAGCTCCGTCAAGTTTACGCCAAGTGTACGTTCGAGAAAGCGATCCCGATTGGAACGCTCCGGCGCTGACCCCAGCAAAAGAAACTCGAGTCGAATCGGTCGTTGTGGAACCTACGCCAGTTACAGGTGGACAGTTCAGGAGTCCCAAATTCCAAGAACAACCAAGACGACCACTAGTTCGAACAAACCGACCTTTGTTCTCGTTCGAACACGAAGATCTAAGTTTACGTCATCGCGTCAACGACCAGTCTGGAACCGACTCCGATGAGTCTGATGACGAGTTTGACAATGCACTACTGTCACTATGAGACATCCCGATGCCCAAGTTCGATGACTGTGTTAACAAGTGGCTGACCATTTGGCCCAAGTACAATGCACTGGTGCACTCAAACAAGAAGGTGTCGTACATCGAGAAATGTGTACGACTGTCTGGTGGGCAACGCCACTCGTTGGATCACCGAATAAGCCTGTGCCACTACTAGCTCAAGCCGAACAAGGAGGGTTACCGACAAGCCATCAAGATGATGCGCCGATATTACCAAGATTAGGACGTGCAACAAGCGGCATGACAGTGCATAAGACTCAATTGCAGTCGGAAACGAGGCAAAACTTTGAAAAATGATTGCAGCGCTCGTTCGACACAAGACTCACTCAGCAGTGCTGAGTCAGCACCACACTACGGCCGGCAATGTCTTACACTAAATACCGAATGTATATGTAATGTTTAAGTTTTTTCGTACTGAAAGGCTACTGACTAAGATTGAGACTGATTGGACTTTGTCTGTTGACTTTTGAAGGTCAACAGTCAAAGTTGGACTGGATTGGAAAGGTGCAGACGGTTTTTGATACCATTTACCATGTTAGCCGAAATTGGGCTTTTGGCGACACGAATGTCTAGTTTTATTTGAGAAAACATAGATTTTTGAGACATGGCGAGTGGAAGGTTAAATTGATAAATTGAAGGACAAATGCTCGACACTTGAACAATCATTACAAAATGGTCATTTGATTGACTAATCTGGCTGAATGGCTTCAAGGTTAAGCTAGAGACTATTGCAGAGATGTACGATGAGGCTGCTGGAACGTTCGGTTGAGGTTGATCCAGGCTGAGTTGACCAAAGTCAAGATTACCGGAAACACTGTTGTCGAAATGCATGACGAACAGGAAACTTTCTTTTAGTTGGCGTGGATGTTGTCACTGACCAACGAAACTGAGCGCGTCACCACCAGAATGGCGTCTGTCCTTCCGGTATCCTGCTTAAGTACTTAGATTCAAGATGGACGATTAAAGGAGGATGGAGTAGGAGGGACAATAAGACTTAATGAAACGATCACTCTGGGAGGTGCTGAGACTAACCAATAAGTGTGTGTGTTTGTGTTTTAGCATCAGTGCTGTTGCACATTGCATTGGTGATAAAGGGGAAAACGAATAACAAGAGGTACGCTCATGGGCGTTTGGCTTTGAGGGCTTTCGAGCCTGAGCTTACTTGGCAACAAGATAGCATTTAGCATCGAAGAAGGAATTGAGGCATTTGAGCACGAAATGTCATCCGACAATCGGCAAGAGTTAGTTTGGACATTGATTTGCGATTACTCTGGTTTTAACCAGTAATCGACTTTGAAAGAGCGAAGAGAAAGAGAGAGAAATAGTGTTTTTGTACGTGTTCGACGATCTGTTCACGTTTGCAGAGTGTGACACTACCCGTGATCGATGACGCACAGACGACTCGACCATCTTTGAGTTTGTGCTGATCTATGCACTAATTTAGGAACGCGGATTGACTTGACTGATAGATAAAATTCTGATTTTTAAAAAAAAATGAACAGTATTTAGAATATTCTAAGAAAATAGAATATTACATCTACACTCATACAATTCACACTTGTGCAAGCGAATGCCATTGTGGTAGAGCAGATGATGATCGAGATAGTCCTTCCGTTTGAATTGCTTCTCACAATGCAGACATTGGTAGAAAATACTTAAGCCCTTCTTATACAGCTCCTTCAGTACCGGTGTGATGTGATTCGAGCGACGGCTTGGTGAACGAGTTGCCTTCTTTGGCTTCGGTGCCATAGCTGCTGCTTTGGTCTAAGGTTCAGGTTTAGTACTAGCCTTAGACTTCTTCTTTGTAGCATTCTCGTTCATCTTATGTTACTTATTTGGAGCCTTGGTACTTGCTTTATGGGTTTGTTTTGACTATTGCTCGGCCCTGGAGTTGGTTCCTCGAAGACATTTTCGCCTTCGCCCGCATTAGTTTAAACCTCGTTCTGGTACTCCTCCGCCAACTGGATCTTATTCTTCTTATTCTTGAGCACTCGCGTGCTCTTCTTTTCTTTAACATCGGTTCCATAACCCGAACCATTCTCCCCCACTTCATCCTCAATAAGGAACTCGTCCTCGTTCAACTCTTCACTCACTTCCACGCCATCGTCTTCCTCCTTATCCACATTGGGATTGACCAACACAATCCGAGTTTGAGTAGATCGACGTGTTGGTTGCTTAGAACGAACTTGAATGGATGTTAAAGTTAGTTAGATTCATGAGATTAGATTGGCCATATCTTGTGCCTCTTTTTCAAGTTCAAGTTCCTCCTGTTCGACATTTACCAGCTCGATACGCTTTGCCAAGCCTGGTAGAACAGCCAAATCGGCTGAAGATGATGGCTTCGGTGGCTGCTGCTCACTCGGTTGATGATCATCATCATCTTCGATGGAAACCAGTTCACCACTGTCGTCGAGATTAGGATTGTTATTCCCCCGTTGAAACAACTCTTCGGGATCGTTGCAATCTTCATTATCACCGTCATGATCAGCTTTCATCTTTACATTATCATGTTCAAGCACATCGAACTGCACCTCAGAAATGAAATACACCACCGAATTGTCCTCGTCCAATGTAAAGTAGTAGTGGTGGCTGGTACTGGTACGGTTCATTCTCGATGATTTCCGATTTGCGTGTTTGTTCACGCTGTTGACCAGTGCCAGAAGTAGAACCATAAAACGCTCGTTCTCGACGTGAATCACCTTGGAATAGGTGCGAGTGTCACTGTTCGGTATGATTGGGGTGGCGGCAAGTGGTCCTTTGGGCCATTTCATTTAAGTCTTGTTGGTTCTCTCGGTTCCAGTGCCAGTGCCAGTGCCAGTAACCACATGACCACTACCATCACTAGTGACCATCACCAACACACTATTATGCACCTCATTGACGAGAGTGTCCACTTGTTCATAGAGTGCGAAGCTTGGCTTTGTGTAGAAATTCGATTAGATTTGCTTTGTTCTGTTGTATTTTCTGCTGCTGTTGCTGTTTGACATTCGAGTAAGAACTAAACTAAGAGAGAGAGAGAGAGAGAGAGAGAGAGAGAGAGAGAGAGAGAGAGAGAGAGAGAGCGAGAGAGAGAAGAAAGACAGATCGAGTGTTGTGGATGGTCACATCGTCACTCACACAGCCACTCACGCACAAGTAATAGCAATACTAATGCAATGCGGCAGAGTTAGACAAACAGACACAGACACGGTCAACGCTCATGAAAAGTTTAATATTAGAATTTTGCTTTAAAAAGGAAAAGGTTAGTTCAAATCTGCATTAAAAACTAATAATAATATTAATAAAATAGATAGACATAAAATCCTACCCGTAACTAAAGTAGAGCACAAAACGCGACATTTCGTTGCGTTGACATTTAGATTCACATTAGGCCGCACTCATAATGTTACTTTGTAAGACAGAGTCAAATGTGTTGTGTCGTATCGTGCTGATTTCACAATGGACGATCATAATGGAGCTATTGTCGACCATCAACATGGACGGCACTGCCCTGTACGAGGCCGTAGCCGCCATCTTCATTGCCCAGTATCGTGATGTCGAAATGGATCTGGTGAAGATTATCATCGTGGCCATCACAGCCACTGCAGCCAGTATTGGTGCTGCGGGCATTCCACAAGCGGGTCTGGTGACCATGATCATTGTACTGAATGCTGTGGGTCTGCCGGCGGAGGACTCGGCATTGATAGTGGTAGTGGACTGGATGTTGGACCGTATTCGTACAATGTTGAATGTGCTGGGCGATGCTTTTGGTTCGGCGATTGTGGATCATTTGAGTAAAAACGAGATGGACGAGTTGGATAAGATACCTAAGATCACAGAGGGGCCACACGCCCTCCCGCCTATTGATCCGGAGGAGACCAAGTTTTGAGATACGCCTAAGCAACTTATTGATTAACTTATTATATTACATTATCATTTGGTTGTTTGTATTACTACTACTATTATAAAGCATAAATCAATATATTAAACATTTGACTCGAATGTTCGACTTAGTGTGTTTGGCGAGCAGTAGAGGACGCCACTGGAGAGTTGCTCGATTAGATGTGAATGTATTGAGCAGTCGTAGCCTCAACCGAAAGAGGAGAGACAAATGTGAGTAGAGCATCGTCACTCGACTAATGAGCGGACAATTCTATGTTGTGTGCTCATTGAAAGGGTGATCGCATCTTCACTGGCACTCGCTCACTCACAGGCACAGAAGCATCCGTAGATGTGCTCGCTACTGGCCACAGTCACCAGACAGAAGCCAGCCAGCTAAGTGATCAAGTCTCAAGTGTCTCTTCACTCTTTCGAGTGTCACCGATCAATCAATTAGTGTACCACCTTTGGCCTGGCACTCTTGACACACTTCTAACCCAAATACATCTACTATTACAACTTTTGATTGCAAAATGAAGAGCAAGAAGAAAGCATCATCATCAAGTGCTGCTTCTGTTGCGGGTGCATCAGGCACTGCTGTTGCTGTTGCTGATTCGACTGTGAGTGACAGTTCGGTCACCAAACGTTCAACTCGGCGATCCACCAGACTGGACAAGAAGGACAAAGTCAGCGATGACGAGCCAAAGGCTGGTTTGAGTGGCCACCAATCCAACAGGTCAGTTGCTTGCAAAGGTCACTAGCCATCCTATTTGGCTGTGGCGGTGGTGGTGGTGGTGGTAATGGTAGCTCTAATCGGGTCTCTCTCTCTCGCCCTCTCTCTCTCTCTCTCTCTCTCTCTCTCTCTCTCTCTCTCTCTCTCTCTCTCTCTCTCTCCCTCTCTCTCTCTCTCTCTCTCTCTCTATTTTGACAATAATAGCAAAAGCATCCGAACAGCTATCAATGGCCGAAGCGGTGCCAACATTGATTCGGGCCAGCAGCAGCAGCAGCAGCAGCAGCAAACGAAGCCAACCAAGTTGGACACCGACAAGAAGGCGACTTCATTGTTGAAGATGAAGAAGCGTTCCACATCGGTGCCGGCTGTGTTTCCTGGCAAGGCAGAGGACCTGGTTCGACGATCCACAAGAGCGGCGGCGAAGGGCAACCATCATCTCATCGATGACGACGAGCAGATGCAGGCAGGTTCGGGTGGCAAATCATCAAACCGATCAGTTGGCACAAACAACAAGCAGCCACATCAAATCAACGCCAAATCAACAAACGCTTTGGCTACTGTCAGTGGCAGTGGTGGCAATCAGGCGAATCGGGCCTCCAATGACAACAACAAGAGAAACGGCCAGGGAGCAGCAGCAACTGGCCGCGGTCGAAGCAGCGCTGACTTTGATTCTTCGGACGACGAACAGATTAAGCCTACCAAGTTGCGTAAGAAGGCTCCATTGGCCAAGAAGCGATCCAAGCCGTTGCCGGCGGTTGTGTCCTCTTCTGACGAAGAGCAAGAGGACCAAGAGGACAGTACTCGACCCCGACGATCCACTCGCAATGCGGCAAAGAAGAGCAAAGTCATCATCGAAGTCACCGAGCCAAAGGCTGGTCCGAGTGGTTGCCGACGATCAAATCAAAGGTCAGTTGCAAACAGCCACAAGCAACCACAATCCTCGCCACAGGCTAATGGCGATAGCGATAGCGAAGCCAAACCACAGGAAGAGGAGGAGGAGGAGGAGATGTGGGGCAAAGCGCCTTCTGACTCTGACTCTCCAGAGTGGTTTGAATATATGCGCAATAGTGTGCATGTGCCAGTTCGTGAGCCTGACACCGAATCGGAGGCCCACACAGCCAGTGAAGACGAAGTTGAGGAAGTGACTCACTATGGTAGACGTGGATTACTTTACAAGTTGCGCTGTCCAAAGGGCACACTCACGGTGCTACGACTTGAGGATTATTTGAAGAAGATGGGCAGATTCTACACTGTACTCCCAGATGGTGAGCACGATGAGTGGTACTCCGATGATGAATACTACACAAACGATGGCCATCCCATTGAGTGGGAATTCCATTGTATGCAGCGTAGACCGTTCTCGGTGAAATCTCTTACCGCGGCTGGTGTTCGACGTTGGAAGAAAAAACTGCGAAAACGACAGGAGTATAAAGATGAACAGGCAGCAATTGAGGCTCGAAATGCTGAATTACGAGCGCAATATGGCACAACACCTGAGCAGCGGGCAGCGAGACGACAGAAGCGACGAGAACGACGCCGAAGACTGGCCAACGGTACAATGCCCACTCGGGAGGAAGAGTACTTGGATGGACTGGACGACTTGGAATCCTTGTGGAATACTGTTCATGAGGAAACCGAAACTGACTCGACAGTTGATGAGGAACACCAGGATGTTATCACTCTTTCTTCTGGTCCTGAAGACGAAGTTATACAGCTTAGTGATTAGTGACTTGGAGACATCAACATGACGGAACTCAATTCCAACAGAACACAAAAACTGTTAATCCAATCGACCAGTTTGTCATCACTCTTTCCTCAATTCCTCAATCCCTTTCCTATTCATGTACGTTGACCTTATTCCTGACCTTTGACCTAAACCTTTTCCCGTATCAAACAAACTCAACAAAATGCCTACCTTTAGGCTCATTCGATGCAACTCCACATTTATGCAACGAAGCGCACACACACACACACATATTCTCTATTATTTGTCTGTTGTAATCTGTTGTCTCTTGTCCTAACTTTGATTATTACATTATCAATACATTATTCTATGTTAATCAATCATACCAATAGCATATCAGTGCAATGCTAATGTTCACTTTGTGTTTATCATTTTTTGCGATGCTTTCTCGAATAACAATAAAAATATCAATGTATCTCATTTCATTTTACTCTTTCTTTCAGCAAAAAAAAAAGAGAAAAGTTCGCACATCGTTTAGATCTCCGAAAGTATATAGCGGAACATCGTATTTTTTGTTTGTTTGTTTGTCTACACAGGGAGAGCACCAAAAGACAT
This sequence comes from Rhizoglyphus robini, assembly GCA_023373905.1. Lineage (NCBI taxonomy): Eukaryota > Metazoa > Arthropoda > Arachnida > Sarcoptiformes > Acaridae > Rhizoglyphus > Rhizoglyphus robini. Next base: position 2,870,219 of record JAKIJQ010000021.1, read on the forward strand.
TCGTGCTTGTGTGAAGCTTGAATGCAGTGTGCAGTGTTACCGCACAACCGAGAGTATCGTAAAGGCCTTTCACTAAATGCCCTTTATACAGTAAAGTGCCTAAGTGTCTGGTAGTCAAAGCCTGAATAGGTTGCCCCGATTTGCTCAATCACTGTTTGTTCGTTTATACAGTTGATATCTTGATTACCGCATATGTTCATATGTATGGTAACCGAATATCTCTCGGCACTGGCCTGTTCAGGTTTATCTTTCCATTACATTACTATGCACAGTATCCAGTGTCTGGCAATGCTTCTCCATATACTCGTACTACTTTTTAGAGAGAAAGAGAGAGAGAGAGAGAGAGAGAGAGAGAGAGAGCGAGAGAGAGAGAGAAAGAGAGAGAGAGAGAGGAGGGGAGAGAGAGAGAGAGAGAGAGAGAGAGAGAGGGAGAGAGAGAGAGAGAGAGAGAGAGAGACTCGCACACCAGATTGGATTCCCTCAGACAACAGCAGCACTAAACGGGGAGCGCAATATATTCGATTAATTGGCTCTCTCGGATTGAATGTCTTCACGCTTGCGTTCGTGTGTAAATGTTATCCGTTCACTTTTGGATTAATGTCACCAAAGCATGAGCACAACCAGCCACTGAGACTGTATGGCACGGGTTCGGAGTTACGGCGTAGTATTCCATGTCTCACTCACCCAATGTATCGGCGCTAAATACAGGCGCAATTGGAACACGACAAAACGCATATTATTTAGCCCAAATCCAATCGGTGTTGGCATCTATTAGCGGCCAATCAAACTAGATCATCTACCATCGATCCAGGAATAGAATCGGTGCAATTGCATCGCGCGCCCTAATTAAATAATTTGTTTATCATTTTAAAAGAATTTTATTCGATTCAATCAGTAAGCATACAAAGTACATTTATGAACAACTAAATGAACCATTTGTTCCCAAATGAATTTCGGTTTAGTTCATCTGCCAATTGTTTATTGGCCACTTTCCATTGCCATTGAGTGAGCCGCCACCATTCTTCACGATCACTGCAGTTTGAATTGCGCGCGGTTTGTTACTACTCTCTGACTGCTGCTGCTGCTTCTTGTTGTTGGCCTTGTTTGACATTGATAGATTCAGTGCATTCGATTGGTAATCATTAGTAGCCAAGTTTGTCAAGTTAGTCATGTTTGTCATGTTTGTCAAGTTGATGGCCTGTCCGCCATCACCATGACCAATGTCCATCACCAGTTTCGATTTGTTGCGCAAGTTGGCTTTGTTTTTGTTTTTGTTTTTGTTACCTTGAGTAAAGTTGAACTTTTGAGGCACTGCTTCAATTGGCACAAAATCATCGCCATGCATCACATCAAAACTAGTTGGCTCAACGTTCACCTCAATGTGCTCAACATTGGGATCCACTTGGTCAGTCACTTGGACTGCGTTCTCCTGTCCTGTTTGATTTCCATTCTCCCTAGCCAGTCTCTCCGCCTCCTCTTTCCACTGTCCAATTGGTCCCTTTCCCCTCAGAACGCTAATGTAATTCATCGTTTCGAGAATGTGCACAATCTCGATATTCTTGTTGGGACATGCCTGAGACAGGAAGCCTATCGCTTCAATGGCATCGTCCACCAGGCCAGCGAGTTTGGCAACCTTCTTGTCCCAATCTGGGTTGGCTTTTTCTGTTTGGAATGGAATGTTTGTTATTGTTGTGTCTTGTTGGATCGGGTTGTTGTCGGTAACGATAAAGTTGTTGGTTGAAGGTTCGTTGTGCTGGTTGGCAAAACTCGACCAGGTAACTGTATGGGTAGGCGCTCGTTTTGCCGGTTTTGGGGTAATCATTGGAGTTGCCATTGGAGTTATCATTGGAGTATTCATAGGAGTACTCATTGGAGTATTCATAGGAGTACTCATTGGAGTATTCATTGGAGTACTCATTGGAGTATTCATAGGAGTACTCATTGGTGTACTCATTGGAGTACTCATTGGAGTACTCATTGGGGTATTCATTGGAGTACTCATTGGAGTACTCATTGGAGTATTCATAGGAGTACTCATTGGTGTACTCATTGGAGTACTCATTGGAGTACTCATTGGGGTATTCATTGGAGTACTCATTGGAGTACTCATTGGAGTTTTCGAAAATGGAAGACCTTTGTTAACAGGTAAACTGAATGGATTGTAAAGATCCGATTGTACATTGAATGGACTTTTGAATGTTGTCGATTGTCCATTAAGTCCATTAGGTTTGTTGTTGGTGTTAAAGTTGCTAAACTGACCCAAATTGATGTCATTCGGGTTAAGAAAAGGTCCACTTCCATTAGAATGAAGGTTGCCAAAAGGCTGCACATTGAAGGGTTGCACATTGAAGGGTTGCACACTAGCAGAACCAATTCCCGAATTGGGAGAAGTAGTAACCACTTGTCGTTTTGCTTTCTTTTGGTTGCGCTTGTTCAGTATTTCCACGGCTTCGTCGATGTTCACTCGGCGCTTGTATTTGCGAATTGGCTTGATCACTTTGTTTGTATAATGCAAATCCATGTTGTTGTTGTTGTTGTGGCGTTGTGATTTCGCGCTGTTTGTTTGTTTGTGCACGACGCTCGGTCGGTTCTGATGCAAACACTGTTTATTTGTGCTGTGCAAGCAACTAATGATGGACTAATTGCTTGTCTGTGGTAAAAAGTGTCCGTGTGCTACACTTGTAGCGAGTGTAGCGAATGAATGACCTTCTCCTGGTTGAATGCTGCCGCCAAATATAGTCTGAGGACCAAGTCTGGTATCATATCATCATCGGTTCTCCAAAAATCAGACCAGATCGCATCGAGATTGCCTTCACATTATACCTTACATACATACAATGATTGACACCAAACATTCATGTGATCACGAAAAGAAGAAGAAAATGGTGATATCTGCAAAAGTACCAATGTACAATCGGTTTGGTGTCGTGTTACTTCACGAAAGGCAAACACACCAACAAGTCTCCATCAAGCGCAACCATCCAAACCAAATGGTTGTGTGATTGCCTAAACTTGTGTGCTCACCCAAGATAGGGACGATAAATCAGTTTGTCATCAGTTTGTCTGTCAACACCACCAAAATGTGCACTCATTTCCCGAGTCAGTCACACATCACATCAAGGAAGATTGAACACACAAGTGAAAGTGAACACACAAGTTGGCACTGTGTGAACATTATATTGATCATATGATTAGATAAGTTCTGCTGCATCTTCTCCAAACTGAAAATCAATCAACCAACACACAGTCGAGAGTTGTTTGGATTGACAGCAACAGCTATCAGAGTCAGCTATTGATTGAGGCCGATGGGAAAGAAGACATTTGCGAACTTTTGTGCACAATCGCTACCACCAAAGACTGTCTGTCTGTCTGTCTATTGCCCATTGCCTACTCAGAGAGATCAGTGCACTCTTTGACCTGCGAATGAGGCTAACGAACTAAGATCATTGTTTCTTCTGGTTTGCACTAGATTGCTGATTAGCCTAAATTAGACCTCTCTCTCTCTCTCTCTCTCTCTCTCTCTCTCTCTCTCTCTCGCTCACCTCACCCTCAGTCGTAGTGTGCTCACTGGCACAAAATGGTGCACACTGAGACCCTCAGACACGACACATAACCCTCCCTCCTCTGACTCGCCCTCAGATGAGGTGATCTGCGCGGACCACCAATGTGGCCGCGGCACAGTAGGTTGTCTGGTATGTGTGCTCTTTGTGTCGTAGTTGGCATGGGGACTCGAGGCTTGAGACTCGACAACCTTAAGCTATGAACCGTCGCCGTCTTGATTTGCGCTGATATGAGCGCGCTGCTTGTGCGACTGCGTTTCACCATTGCAGCGGTCTCACCACCAACGGCTACAACTCGGCTCGGCTCGGTTTGGCGGAGGGGGGAAAAGCGCCACCATGTCTCCACTTGGGAGTGTCTTCGTATGAGCTCAACTGAGTTTGCATGTGCCATTTGGCATTTGTGTGTGTGTGCCTCACTCACCCTCTGTCGCTGTGTCACTCTCATGGGGGCTCAGTGCTCTGGCCAGCACAACTCACCATAGGCACACACATTGGTTAGCATTCAATGCGGCCGCACTGGCACTCGGAGGCACACAGGCCCTGACATTGTATGTGTGCTGTATGCCCGCTGACATGAGTTTGCGCGCCATTTGAGACCTTTCCACTGCTCGTTCGGTCACACTCAGTCGTAGTCACCGCCGTAGTGACAGTCGTAGACTCACACAAGACTCTCTCTCTCTCTCTCTCTCTCTCTCTCTCGTGCCAACTCGAGGCTTATGTGTGTGCCTGCGCTCTGTCTCACTCTGTCCCACTCTGTTCTTCTTGACGGACACATGCCTTTTCTGGCCTCACACTAGTGCGCCGGTCTCCATTTGTGCTTTTCCTGTCTTCCTGTGCGCGCACTGTGCCATACGACTAATTGAAACCCGCGCTCGCCGGAAATCAACCAAATCAACAAGTGAAATCCAATTGATATATCAACATATCAGTTCCCTGTTCTGATTTCTTGAGTGCATTCCTGTTCTTGTGCAGGCACCACCACCACTACCACCGCCACCACCACCACCGCCACCACCACCACAGCACCCTTTTCGTACCCGACAGTACTTTGCTTTTGTAATCAGAATGGCAAGAGGAAGAGCTTCCGCAAAGTCGAAGCAACCTAAAAGACGAAAACAGCCGATCAATGACAGCAAGAAGAAGAAGAAAAAGGGAACGCCCTTTCCACTGCCACTCGACAATCTGTATCAGATTCTTCGAGGCCGCTTTGATGTACGCGAGCTCTTCCGCTTGCGAGAGGTGTCCAAGCAATGGAACACCGCAGTGCAGAAGGTACTGCGACTGAAGCGCAAACTGGTGCTCCGACTTCACGAGAGCCATCCATACGTGCACAGCCGAATAGATGAGAACAAAAAGTGTCGTCTGGGTCTGTTCTTTGCGGACGATCAAGAGGAGTTTATAAAGAGAGGCGGTTGGGAGGAGAATCACCCCGTGGATGTTGCCATTCCTAGTAGGTTCTTCGAGAATACCCGTCATTTAGGCTACCAAGTGTCCGTCTTCGACGGAGTGACGACACTGTTCGAGTCGGTCACTCAGCTGACACTCCGTTTCGAGTGCAAGTACGAGTACTTGCGCGATGTGCGACTCATTCTTCGCAAGTTGCCCAAACTGCAGCATCTCACCGTGTTTCTGTTCAACTATGCAGACTTCTTTCCCACAAATCGATTCGATATTGATTACTGTCCGATTCGGAAGGGCAACAAATTGTGATTATCGCGATTTTGATGAACTCACGTGAGCAATCAACACTGAGGATGACCACTTGATGGCACTCAAACGGCTGGAGATCTTGGCAAAGGACCACGACGAGTACGCCAAGTGCAAGTTGTACTATAGTGAGCTGTCGGAAGTGTGGCCACAGTTGGAACACTTTGCCAGCAACTGCATCGCGCCTACCAAAAGTGAGAACGATCTGGTGCACCAGCTACTCGAATGGGACAATCGACTCACTCACATCACACTCGAGCAGAACAGTTTCAGTAATGTGGTGGGCAACTGTCTGTTCGACCCGACAGACGGCTTCCAGTGCCTTGACCCTGAGCCAATAGGCACTCAGGTGACACACCTTCGACTGCTGCGCCTGGACCGGTTGGACATGGCCGTGGACCCAGACGAATACTCGACCATAAAGTCCGTAGACAGAGAGATGGTGGACACATACAACTTTGGCTATCACTTCCCAAATCTGGAGTGTCTCCAAATTGGCGATGCCAAGTTCGCCGACTGGGACGACAAGTCCGACTGAAACTTTATCAAGTTCCATCACTTGCACAAGGAATGGTTCGAACGGCTGAGTGAACTCACCCGACTGAGAGAACTCAAACTGTTCAATGTGTTCTCCTGGGTACACGATCACGGGCTGACACTGCCGCGGGTGACCATGCTCAGCTTCTGTGCCAAGGCGATAATGAAGCGAGACATACTGTATGATGTGTCATACCAACGGCTGGATCAGGTAATTGAGCCGACCAACCGATACTACAATCCAAAGGAACGTGTGGAATATGATCTCAATATGATGGACAAGTTTCCTGCGCTGGAGAAGCTTGTGCTGATCGACTTGGATTTGTAAATGGCAAATCGAGCATATGTGCTCTACACGAACGGCACATTCACATGCCTCCGGGGCGACAGGGTGGCGTTAACTTCAACACCTCCAGATTAGATCATTAATATAGCTTGATTGATTGTACTTGTAGCATTTTGTGTTTTGTACATTCAAATATATTGATAATAATAAACGCTAAGGTACGCTAAGTTCGCTTGTCAGTACTCGTAAAAGCCGGAACCATACTTTCGGACAGTCCACTCTTCACCTTGTGCTCGTAGTCATAGTGCTCGTACAAGCGTCCTTTGCAATTGTCCGTAAAATCACAACCAGAAGCGACACATTGAAACACACCATGTTGATGGAAATAGTGTGTGTGATTGGACAGTGTTTGATATGTCCGGAACGGGAAACAACACTTGTCGCAGTACTATTTGTTGTTGTTGCCATGCTCCTTGATGTGTTCTTCTAGTTTCGAACTAAAACAGAGATAGATAGAGAAGAGTGAGAGAGAGAGAGAGAGAGAGAGAGAGAGAGAGAGAGAGAGAGAGGGAGAGAGAGAGAGAGAGAGAGAGAGAGAGAGGGCGAGAGAGAGGGAGAGAGAGAGAGAGAGAGAGAGAGAGAGAGAGAGAGAGAGAGACTTAGTGACTGAACGATTTGATTAAACGATTTGCGACACTGTCTGACCGCACACATAAGAGGCCAAATCGAATGCACATTTTGCATGTGTTTGTAGAATTCACCTTTGGAGACAAACATTTCTGTACACTCCGACACGAAGCATTTCAACTCGACAGTTTGGCTAAATGGCACATTTGCATTAGCAATATCAAGCGTTTGTGCTTCTTTGTATTCGGTGAGAGCTTGTAGGTTTGCTTCACGGATTACTCTGGCTTGTTCCTCTGTCACGGTGAGTCTCGGTCTCTTCGCAGGTTGACTAGAGTGCGAATGTTCCTGGATCGTTCGTGATTAGCTTTGATTGTCTTTAGAACCCAGTGCACCGTTAGAACTGCATTTGACCAATCGATGATTGCAAGTTTCCTCCCAGTAAACGGTTGCAATTTGATTGTGGAAGTGCATTGTCAGGAGCAGCAGTAGCAGCTTCCGACTTGTTGACTTGATCAATAGCAAAAGAGCGAGTGTTGGCATGCGACCGGGGATGCACTTGATCAGTTGGTGGTTGGCGGGTGGTTTCTCTCCCTTGTGCACGATTAGAACTTGATGTAGTTGCTCTATTGCCGGCAGCAGCAGCAGCTTCCAAGTGGTCGACTTGATAAGTAGCAAGAGTGTTGGCTTGGGACTGCGTCTTGGGATTGACCTGATGATCAGAATGTGGCGGTTGGTGGTGCGAGTTCTTTCTTCCTCGGTTAGAGTCAGATCTAGATAGTCCATTGTCAGTAACAGTCAATGTCGAGTTTTGGTGCAAGTGGTCAGTGGTGGAAAGACGCGAGTTAACTTGTGTTGACTGTGGCTCAGGTTGAACATGACCCGATGGTGATTGAGGGTCACTTCCAAGTGCAAAGTTGCGTCTAGATCGAGAGTGTCCATTGTCTGAGTTAGCAAGAGTGCTAGTCAACTCCGAGTTGGGCACTTGTTCCATAGTGGGAGCGGGAGTGCTGGTTTGGGGCTGCTGCTGCTGCTGCTGGCCAAGTGATGATTGATCTTGCATGTTCTCTCCCAGTGCACGATTGCAATCCGATTGAGATTGTCCATTGTCAGTAGCAGTCAATTGGTCCGAGTGGTCCATTTGATCATCAGCCTAGTGAGAATCCAGGTTGGCTTGAAACTGTGTCTGGGAATGCACTTGGCCACTTGGTTCTTGGTTGAAATTGCTCGAATCGCCAGAAAACTGCATCTCCTGTGCAGCAATCCTTCGCATCTCCTCCTCCTCTTCTAAGATTTCTAAATTCAAATCAATCAATTAGTCAATCAATACTATTTTGTGCAATCAATCTCACCTCTCTTTAGTTCTCTCAATATTTCTTTGTCATCTTCAGGGTCGAATCCAGTACTGTACTGCACGTAAGTTTGATCCGGATAGACGTGATCGATTTCGATTGTCCCATCAATTGCCACCCGTTCAGTTGGTGATTGCGATGGCAGGCAAATGGCAAAGACAGACGGGCTCGATTGAATGTTGTGTGGGCCAGAGTAGAATACAGCTGGTGGATTCACCGTTGGTTCAAGACCACAAACACCAATCAGTTGCTGTTCTTGGCGTACTTGGACTGGATTGGGTGAAGCAGAGAAAGATGCAGATGGGTTCACCGTTGGTGCACGATCACCACCACCAACCAATTGCTGCTGTTGTTGGTGCAATTGGCTTAGATTGGGTGACGCAGAGTAGACGGCAAACGGGTTCACCGTAAGTTCAAGATAACCAGCGCCATCAATCAATTGCTGTTGTCTGTAAGCACTACTCACTTTGTGAGTGAACTTTACAAACAACAAATCAACCAGCGGGCCCATGAGCGAAACCATCTCGGCTAGTAGCCAACTTTTCATGCCATCCACCTCGCCCTGCGCCACTTGGCACACAATGTCACCGGACATGTTAGACATGGTATATGCAAGAAGAAGATGAAGAGCTGTTGGAGAGACAACGAGAAGGCACCGAAAAAAGGCGAATATGATTAACTCAGGACAGTTACGCGATCAATCTATGGATGACAGCCGACTAGTGACAAGTCTTCAAACGCGTACGACTAATCTGGTTGAAGGCGCCGAGCGAGAGTGAAGAATAGGATGAGTGGTGCACACTGGTTGGCGAGTTTGTGTGTGCGTGTTCTCGGTAATGTCAAATGTCAACTACAGGTACGTATCTGGACTGGAGAGCCATGATGATGATGATGCTTTGAACAACTACGAGATCGTTCGATAGATTAGATCGACTGATCGAGATTACAGATCGATCGATAGATAAAGAGCGGCATTGTGTTCGATTTGTGTGTGTCGCGGCGCGCGCTCCACTCGTACGTGTGCAGCGCAATTGGCCAAGCGCGAAAGCATCATTATTTACCTGCATTGAGTGGCAGTGAGTCGAGAAATTAAAGTGAGTAGACCTGGTTAGCAGTATTTACACCTGTAAAGAAGATGAAGATTTGAGTGACTTTTGGTGTGCAGCACAGTTTGTGCCATGAAGCACATGAACATCCTTTGGTGCGACCACACAAACTGTACAATGCAAGGTCCAATGCACTTCAATCCTGAATCGAAGTAAATCAATGCTATCGATTTTGTGCATAAAAGCTTTATTATTGAGATTATTGAATGATGAATGAGCTACAGATTGGATAGATAGAGCAATAGCAACGAATATAAGGAATGGGTTAAACATAGTAGCAGTTCGTGTAGCAGGATCTTGCAGGACACATCTTTGGTAGTGGCGATGATGATGGTGGCAAACACGATGGCACTTGATGATCGTGGATGGACACACGAGTTGGAGTTACATTAAACAAACCATGCCAAGTGCACCGACTGTACGACTGGCAATTGTGTGGCAAGATCCCATGTGGAGAACATTGAAGAAGCTTTAAGTTTTGCTTATTGGTAATGAACAATAGATAAGCGGATTTAGGATATATAAGTGGATTGTGTAGATATGAATAAATTCGTATTCGTCCTCTGTCGTCTGATGGTTAAGTAGTCTCAAATGTCCACTTGAAGCTCGTTGGATTGCAAGGGACAATCCGATCAGCTTCAGTTGACTGACGATGATGGTGGTGATGTCACCAATGTGTCTCGATGCTGTTGCCAACTCGTTGTCGACAACTCGAAAAGCACAAAGGCAAGAAGGACGATAGAGTTGAGCATGTGTAATCAATGAGAACTTGTCTCTAACGGCGGCAGAATTGAGTGTATCAATAATAGAGATTACTTGTAGAAGTACTGTGAAGAAGGTGTAGACTTATAATCATCAGAAGCATCGAATGTTATCAAAAGGAACTCACCTTCCCTCTTGACTTACAATACACTCGCTTTAGGATAGGGGGCCTGGGTGTTCCGTTAGGATCGGTCCAGACTACTTCCGAATCTTTATACGACATTAGCTGTTTTGCATTTGCCTTTGCCATGCATTTGCTTGCCGTGACCAATGATGGTGGACCTTTGTGAGCACCATTTGATCCTTTGGCATTGGATGTTGTTGGTTGTTGTTGTTCTTCGTTTGCTTCTTGACAACTGGGAGAGGCCATTGAAAGTGGACTCAGAGTTGTTGAGCCATAGTTGGGACTACCTCCACCACAGGAAGAGGAAGAAGGTGCGCTTGAAGAAGGACTTGAAGATGAGTGGCCTGAAGTGGTATCCATAAAGGAATCTGCATTGAAAATCTGAAATCTGAAAGACTGAGATCCATCCTCGATGACATCCATGCAATGGATAGGTTTGTAAGAAGCTGAATTGTCAAAGATTGCATTTATTTGTTGTTCGAAAAATTTCTCGCTGTCCGATTGGGCAGCAGTGCTCGGGCATACATTTGAAAAGTCAACATCAAGCACATCAAACAGTGTGGGCAAAGTGACATTAGACCAATCAGCATTGAAACCATTTGGCTGCGAACTAGGCATTTGATCGATGATAGCAGCAGAGTGTGCTGAGTTGGCTTCAACTTGCACTGGTGGTGCTGTCAACGAGCCTGAATCCGATTCTGAGTTCATTTCAGACTCATATTGCCCGTTCTCGACAACTTTCTCAATTAGAGTTGTCAATGGTGGTTTAGGTGGTGGTGGAGGAGGTGGGGGCTTATACAAAATGAGATTTTTATATGATTCGCCAGAAATGGGATTCTTGATGGTGTGAGTGCCTTCAACTTTAATAACAAGTTTTGCCTTTCGAGCCAAAATTGGATCTTTGTCGGAGACTATGCCAACATTATATTCGGCTTTAGAGTTGGCATTATCAGCAAGTTCTGCGTTCGGAACGGGATTAGGACCATTGTCTGAGCCATTGTCAGCAACCGACTGCACAGAGGCTTGATCGACAGGCTCAGTCTCCATACGCGAATCAACAGCATTCTCCGGCTCACTTGATTCCGGCTCCAGCGTGGGAAAGTACTCACTGAAGCATTCGCTAATGAGGTCGAAGAACAACTTTAAGTTGTGTTTGTTGGCACTCTAGAGTAGTAAATACACAAGTTCACATGTTAAAGCGAACTATCATCATTGCATCATGAACTCACCACAAAGGATGGCACTTCAACTTTGATCATAACGTTGTGGCGACTGAGATCATCGTCCAACACTGGCACAGCGTACTCGACCACAAGTTGGTCAGCCATACTGCCATCCGTCAAAGTGATACTGAGCACATCATTGAGCACTTCCTTCTTGCTGCCCATCAAATAGCCTAAGTTACGATCTCGAAGAGTTGGAACATCAATAGCTGGATTACGCTTAACTGCTCTCCTCTTCTTGTTCGATTGCTCTTTCTCTTCGAAATCCATGATTAAGTGCAGAAAGTTTGCTGCAAAGATAGATGTCCACTGGGAATCAGTGGAATGATAACCTTTCCAGGAGTGGAAGTAGGAAAGCTCTCCATCTAGGAAACACTTTTCAAGCACCTTATCGACAATGAACTCGCCTTTTGCTGGCTTGTTATACTCGGTGTCACTCATATCTGCATGGATGTCCTCTTCCTCTACATGACACACCGAGTGTCCTTCGTTGTCAGCTAAATGGCCAAATGGATCCATGCCATACTGGCCACAGTCACGGCACAGTACCTTACGTTGCGCGAATGTCTCATCTGTGCCGGCCTTGTTTCGGGTTTTGAGAGAAGCAACATGATGATCCGTAAATAGATGCTTCACAAGAGCATAACGGCAACGTGTACTGTACGTACAGTCTTGACTTTTGGTTTCATGTACGCGTGAACAAGCAACGGGTAGTTCCAAAAAGTGCTTAATGTCATGTTCACCATTCGGTAGTGAACATTCCGGACACAGATGTTTGGGTTGAGCTAGTTGGGGCACTTTGTTGTCTAAGGAAAAGGAAAGAAAGAAAGAAAGAAAGAAAGAGAGAGAGAGAGAGAGAGAGAGAGAGAGAGAGAGAGAGAGAGAGAGAAAGAGAGAGAATACGCGTTAGATTGAACACGCTTAACCTGAAAGACTCCATTGGGCAGATGAAGGTGAGTCAGTGTACCAGTTGCAGCAAGGGTCAACATAAAACTACTAATGAACCGAAACTAGCTCTCTGACCGAATGGACAGAATACGTCCGATTTGTGAGGTGTGGGCCAAACGAATCCCACCAAACACGACACTAGCCAATCGCATACAGACAACAACATCATAAATATAATATGTATCACTTACTTTGCACAGAGATATAACGGATAAAATCGGCCTTTTGTTGTTCGTCCAATTTTGCCCAAGCTGCCTTGCATTCTTCGAGCAAATCAGTTTGCGTTTCTGTTTGCATACGTGCACGCTTTTGTGCTCTGGCTTGTGGAGACGGTTCACTCCGATTCACATCAGACGCCTTCGACGAACCTGGTACTTGGTTGTCCATCGCGAGAAGGTTCTTCTTATTTCGTTGTGAAGCACAGTTTACAGTTTGGAGTGTTGAATGAAACAGTACAAGGTGTTGAGTGTGTTAAGTGCACTACCAAGATGATGGTGGCCACTAGGAATGGAGTCTATCGAACAGTCAGTGGCACAATATTATTGGCAAAAGACACACACAATACGTGCCTGATACTGCTCAGCACAGTGAGCAATGTGAACTATTTGTTCCCATTCCATAATGGCCGATACCATATGTATCGGTTTTGGCAGATACCAAAAGTATCGGCTGTTTGATGAACAAACTTATCTCGGCCATGGAAATTGGCTAGATTCAGCCAATTTCCATTGCTGCAATTCCATAATGGCCGATACCATATGTATCGGTTTTGGCAGATACCAAAAGTATCGGCTGTTTGATGAACAAACTTATCTCGGCCATGGAAATTGGCTAGATTCAGCCAATTTCCATTGCCGATACCAAAAGTATCAGCTATTTGATGTACAAGCTTATCTCGGCCATGGAAATTGGCTAGATTCAGCCAATTTCCATTGCTGCAATTCCATAATGGCCGATACCATATGTATCGGTTTTGGCAGATACCAAAAGTATCGGCTGTTTGATGAACAAACTTATCTCGGCCATGGAAATTGGCTAGATTCAGCCAATTTCCATTGCTGCAATTCCATAATGGCCGATACCATATGTATCGGTTTTGGCAGATACCAAAAGTATCGGCTGTTTGATGAACAAACTTATCTCGGCCATGGAAATTGGCTAGATTCAGCCAATTTCCATTGCTGCAATTCCATAATGGCCGATACCATATGTATCGATTTTGGCAGATACCAAAAGTATCGGCTGTTTGATGAACAAACTTATCTCGGCCATGGAAATTGGCTAGATTCAGCCAATTTCCATTGCTGCAATTCCATAATGGCCGATACCATATGTATCGATTTTGGCAGATACCAAAAGTATCGGCTGTTTGATGAACAAACTTATCTCGGCCATGGAAATTGGCTAGATTCAGCCAATTTCCATTGCCGATACCAAAAAGTATCAGCTATTTGATGTACAAGCTTATCTCGGCCATGGAAATTGGCTAGATTCAGCCAATTTCCATTGCTGCATTTCCACAATAACCGATACCATATGTATCGGTTATGGCCGATACCAAGAGTAATTGGCTATTTGATGAACAAGCTTATCTCGGCTTACAAAGATAATTCTGATTAGAAGTAACAATAATGTCATGCATAAAGTCCTCGCTACATTGCACGCTAATACAAATATATTTTCCTCATTTATTTTTTAATTAAAAAATTTAATCACTACCTAACGGTCCTAATCATTATCATTATTAAACAGAAATTACGATTGCAAACAGGGAGACATATCATCATCACATTATGCACTAAAAGTGTGTGTGTGTGCTAGTGTGTCTTGTTTATTCGTTTATAATTCAATCGTGTGTTGTTTTTACATAATTCCCACATTAGGTATTTTGCAAACTTTTTGTTTTATTTTTTGTTCATATGCAATCTTCAAGCAATATGATTTTCTTTTCAATAAAAAGTAAAACTCAACTCGAACATAACGCTCAGTTAAAAATGAAATATTATTTTATTAATATTAAAATTTTTTTAACAATTTGAATTATTGGAATTGTATAAAAATTGATTTAAAAAAATATAAAGTTATTTTTACAATTTAAATTGGTTTTACAAAAATATTATTTCCATTTTGTTGGACACAAACACACACACATTATGTCTAGAACCAACGAGTGTGTTTGCTTGTGTTTGTTTTTAAAAGCAATCAATTTACGACAACTCACATGGAGAGGGACTTAAAATCGAATTCACAAGCGGACATTTGATAATGCAAGCAACGAGAGTTTGTATGTATTCTCTCAATGAGAGAGGAGCGTAATGTAGTGCGAGCAAACGCGTATTGGTAGTTCACAAATGTGTGTGTGTGTGCGACTCAATACCAAAGTGCTTCATGAAACCCTCCATTCGCTCTCGTTATTTTTAATTGGCTATATTATGTGTACGTTATTATATAAAGCTTGACTGAGTGAGACGTCCAGAATTACCATCAGACAGTCGGTTGTAAAAATTATTTATTGAATAAGCATGAAATACACGAGCGAATTGATGTGTAAATTAATTTTTCTGCTTAATTGTTTGTTTTAATTGGAAGAAAAGGATGGCTTGCTACCACTTTTTTATTAGGAAAAATTACAGCACACTGGGCATTCTATTTGTTTTTTTAATATGATGATCGTCTATGCTAGTTAAATTACAGTCCAAATTGCACAGTGTGCATTAAACCAACAAAGACAAGACCATTTCTACCCATCAGTCGAGTACAATATTTGTTCGCTTCGTTCTCAATTATTATAGATTTTTTATTACCATTGAAAATTTAACATTCTTGTGCGCCCACGGCTCGGATATTCGCTAAAAGTTTACACGGTGCAAAGTACAGTTGAAGGCACCGTGTAAACTTTTAGCGAATATCCGAGGCTTGTGTGTGCCGCTCGGGCGTGGTCCGTGCCCACCGAGAGCACACTTCATCAATGGAACACTTTGATGCAGTGGCGCATTTTGTTCACCGCCCAAATTTCCCATTTTAATGCACGCCTATGAGTAACAACATTTGTGATTTGCCCCATATATGGAAAATACCGACCACCGCATTTATGTGTTAACACGCTGACTACTTCTTTGTGTGTTTGCATGTGCCTGTGCATGCCTGCCTGCCTGCTGGCCGGTCTGCCTGTGCCAACCTGCCAGCCAGCCAGGCAACTAGGCAAATAACATGCACTCGTCTCTCTCGCTCTCTCGCTCTCACTGCTTGTGAGTTGTCCTGTGTGTGGCTGAAGCGGTGTGCCGATCTCCCTTCGAGCACGCTATTGAACTACTCTCGCTCTCCTCTTCTTCCAACACACACAACACACAGAGTGAACTGACTGACTGACTGAGTGAACTGAGGCAACACATTTCGTGTTGGCTCGGCTTGACTTTCGTATGTCCTCTGCCACGTAGGCAGCACACCACCACCACCACCAACACCACCACTCACCGTGAACCTTGCAAGCACACAAAGCACACAAAGCCAACTGGGTTGAGTGAGTAAATGTCAGTATCGGACTTGACGTCAGTCGGACATCAGCAGTCTAACTAGGCAACTTAGCCTTTCATCGTCAATTGCCAAAGTTTGCTCCAACATCTAAATCACACATCTAATTCACATCACAGTGTGCCAACAAACACACACTCACAGTGAGTCACACTCAAGCTCACTAATTCGGCTGTCGCCTCTGTGAGTACTACACCAACAGCAGCAGCAACACCAAGCCGCCATTAGTTTCGTGCGTCACTTCACTCTCTAGTGGAGGGCTTTTCCCCGCGGTCTTCACACTCACACAACCGTCTACTAAAGGACGACCGTCAATGTTAGTGCGTCTCAGGCATTGAGCCAACTGGCCGAGTCTACTACCGTCATTTACCATCTCGCTACTCCATTCTAGTAACATCGAGACCGTCATCCCAAACTTATACAAACACACACACACCCGATTCAGCACATCATCTCATCTCGTAGTGGATCAAGCCATTCTCAGACTTGCATCAGTTCGGTGGTTTGCTGCATCGGTGCCGGTGCCTTGAAGGTGCAGCAATCAGCGGTGCACCGTAGTTGCTGGCTTGTCGCTGCCATTTTGACTTTCGCCTCTCTCTCTCTCTCTCTCTCTCTCTCTCTCTCTCTCTCTCTCTCTCCCCCTCTCTCTCTCCCTCTCTCTCTCTTTCCCTCCCTCAATCTCTCTTTCTCGTTTGCTCTCTACCCTCTCTCCCATCTCTCCCTTCTCTCATCTAAACCGTGCTTCTCATAACATTTGCGTGTGTCCTCCGCCACGTCGTCATCACCACTCACCGAAGGCCTCACTGACTGATGTGAACAACTAAAACTGTTTGGCTTGTCACAAACCGTTTGTGCGTTTGGTTTTAACCATCTTCAACTAGCTTGATTGGTTCGAGCCGTCGTTAATTCTCCACTAATCGTGAAACCGTCAGCACAAACTCTCTCTCTCTCTCTCTCTCTCTCTCTCTCTCTCTCTCTCTCTCTCTCTCATCGCCGATTCACCGACTTATGGTGACTAGTTTGACTATCTTTAGTGCTCCTTGCAGCCATATCGTCATCATCCGTACACTCTTCTCATCTGTCCTCCATTGACTAACCATCCACACTGTGCATCGATTTGTAATTAGTTTTGTCTTTCTCTTCACTCTCCAAACTGCCCTTCGGCGATCGTGCTTGTGCGTTCATGCATGGAAGGCATAGTGAGTCGTCGGTCTTAGTCACAACTCCCGTCAAGAGCCATCCTTGGTCAACTCACGAATAAACTAGCCAGTCAACTACAGACACTGTCTACTCTGCTTTGTTCGTTTCCCATTATCATCAACCATTATAGTGACACACAATCGACATCATCCACATAGAGACCCTCAAAATGGAAAGACAAAATATGCGGCCACCCGTTCACCAAAACCCCGGCGGAATTATTCCACCAGGACGTTCATTTAATCCATTCTCACAAGGAATTATTCAACCGAGTAATCCAATTAATCGACCAGCGCGTGTTGTCAATCAATACGCTAACGGAAATGTCCCTTCACCAAACCCACCTCCTCGTGTGGTCAACCAGTCTGCCCCTGTGCGCTATTCATCTGGTCCTGTTCATCATGCAACAGATAATTTGGCAGCACGTCCCGCTGCTTCGAATGCGCCTTCAATTAGAAACAACAGACCGGCTGGTGTAGTAGTTGCAGCAGCAGCACCGAATGTAGGCGCATCACCAGCGGCTAGGCAGCCGGAAAATGCTCCAGAACAGCGTGCAGATCCACAAGAGCAATTGCCTCCTCAAGGCAATGCTCAGGCAAATCCTACAGCAGTTGTGCATGCAACTGAGGCCTTGCAAGTGCGCGCCCAATATCGAAATCGATCATTTGACATTTCGCCAGCGATTGTTCCAAGACTAAGAGGAGCGGGAGGAACGGCTCCATACTATCTCGGATCACCATCATATAAGAAAGTTGATTGGAATTTTAAATTTGAAATCATTATTTCTCCAGCTGGCACGCCACTGCCTGATGGAATGTACAATTTTGTGGATTCTTTTTCGGCCCAAGATCTACAGAAAGCGGCCACCAACTTTATTTATAGTATTTTTGATGCCAATCGACGCAACTTGGATATTCCGCTTCAATTTGATAGAATAACCCGTATGCTTGTCATGGCAAATGTTCATATACCTGCAGCAGCAGTCCAACCTGCTCCAATACCTGCAGCTGCAAACCAACGAACTCCTATACCTGCAGCAGCTATCCAACAAACTCCTGTACCTGTGCCAGCTGTCCAACGAGTTCCTGAACCCTCGCCAGCTATCCAACAAACTCCTGTACCTGTGCCAGCTGTCCAACGAGTTCCTGCACCTTCGCCAGCTATCCAACAAGCTCCTGTACCTGTGCCAGCTGTCCAACGAGTTCCTGAACCCTTGTCAGCTATCCAACAAACTCCTGTACCTGTGCCAGCTGTCCAACGAGTTCCTGAACCCTCGCCAGCTATCCAACAAACTCCTGTACCTGTGCCAGCTGTCCAACGAGTTCCTGCACCTTCGCCAGCTATCCAACAAGCTCCTGTACCTGCAGCAGCAAACCAACGTGCTCCAATGCCTGCAGCAGCAAACCAACGTGCTCCAATACCTGCAGCAGCTATCCAACAAACTCCTGTACCTGTGCCAGCTGTCCAACGAGTTCCTGAACCTTCGCCAGCTATCCAACAAACTCCTGTACCTGTGCCAGCTGTCCAACCTGTCCTTGCACCTTTGCCAGCTATCCAACGAACTCCTGTACCTGTGCCAGCTGTCCAACGAGTTCCTGAACCTTCGCCAGCTATCCAACAAACTCCTGTACCTGCAGCAGCAAACCAACGTGCTCCAATGCCTGCAGCAGCAAACCAACGTGCTCCAATACCTGCAGCAGCTATCCAACAAACTCCTGTACCTGTGCCAGCTGTCCAACGAGTTCCTGCACCTTCGCCAGCTATCCAACGAACTCCTGTACCTGTGCCAACTGTCCAACCTGTCCTTGCACCTTTGCCAGCTATCCAACGAACTCCTGTACCTGAGCCAACTGTCCAACGAGACCCTGCACTTTCGCCAGCTATCCAACGAACTCCTGTACCTGTGCCAACTGTCCAACCTGTCCCTGCACCTTTGCCAGCTATCCAACGAACTCCTGTACCTGTGCCAACTGTCCAACCTGTCCCTGCACCTTTGCCAGCTATCCAACGAACTCCTGTACCTGTGCCAACTGTCCAACGAGTCCCTGCACCTTCGCCAGCTATCCAACGAACTCCTGTACCTGTGCCAACTGTCCAACCTGTCCCTGCACCTTTGCCAGCTATCCAACGAACTCCTGTACCTGTGCCAACTGTCCAACCTGTCCCTGCACCTTTGCCAGCTATCCAACGAGTTCCTTCACCTTCGCCAGCTATCCAACAAGCTCCAGTACCTTCGCCAGCTATCCAACAAGCTCCAGTACCTTCGACAGCTATCCAACGAACTCCTGTACCTGAACCAACAATCCAACGTGCTCCTGCCCAAAATCAGGTAGATATCCAACGGCCTCAGAGACCGGCATCTGCCGATGCCGAATTGTCGTATTGTCGACCACGGCAACAGGAGATAAGAGAGCCTGCGTCACATCTTGAAGAAAAACATGTACAAGAAGCTGTGCCCCTCGATTTAAGTCAGAGAAAAACAGAAACATCACATCTTGAAGCAGTACATGAACAAGAAGCAGGGCCACTCGATTTAAGCCTGAGAAAGGCAGCAACATCACAGGCAACAGAAGCCAGAGCAACGAAAAGACCTGCCGAAAGTGAATTGCCTTCCACCGATGGTCCACCACCATCGAAACAAGCAAAGCCTGCTACATCGACTTCTTCGCAGCAGAGCTCACCCAGAGCAAGTGATCAAATTATTGAACGAAATGCCCAACAAAATGAGGCTTCAATTGGCAACAAACAACAGGAACGGGCTGGAACAAGTTCCGCCCTGGGACGTAGCAAACAAAATCGGCCAGCCAAAGCTACTGCTAATCCAACTTCTCAAGATCCACAAGCCAAATCTGAAGCGAATGCGATTGCTACAGCAGCACCAGTCAGTACTGCTACTGATCAGTCAGTTGCATCTACTTCCCGAGGTCCAGCAACACGATCCAGCAAAGCAAAGCTTTCTGTCCCGACTACTTCCAATCAAGAAGATCCACAAGCCAAATCTCAAGCGAATGCGATTGCTACAGCAGCACCAGTCAGTACTGCTACTGATCAGTCAGTTGCATCTACTTCCCGAGGTCCAGCAACACGATCCAGCAAAGCAAAGCTTTCTGTCCCGACTACTTCCAATCAAGCAGATGCATCTGAGTCTGCGAGTGAAAGTAGTAGTGAGTCTTCGTCTGACCAGGAATCTACAAGCAAATCAACGTCAAGACGATATCCGAAGCGGCCAAATGTTCCTTTCTTGCCTACTCTTAGGAAAAGGATGCCCATCAATGTGGCCAATCGTGCTGCAGCAGCTTCAAGCGCCAAAGATGCGACAAACGACAAGCACTGCTGGAAATGTCACGTTGCAACGAAAGAAAGACTAGTGCACTGTAGTCGCTGTTCACTGGGCTGGCACACAAAGTGCAGATCCAGCGACAATTTTTCTGAGTCTAAGCTCAAATCGATGATTATGATTCCGCACCCTAGAAGACACAAAGCTGAGAGCTGCGAAGCGTACGCGGAAAAGCAGGCCTGGATAAGGACACTTTCATCAGTTGTCGATCCAACTGTGTGCATTGAATGTGCACGTAAAGAGGCTGGCCTGTACTACAACAAACATTTTGGCATGTTAAAGGACTTTGAAGCGAGCGGCGATAGATCAATCTTGGAGAGATGTGGTGCAATGTACGAGTATGCTGTCAAGAGTTTGAAACTTGAAACTGGTTTTATTAAGGATAAGGACACTGGAGAGAAGAAAATGGGCCGTCCATTTGTGCCCTTTGAACGAATCGATTATGGCAAACACAAGGACATGGATAAGGTGGATCTGGAGTGGATGCTGCAAAAGGCTCAAAGTGCCATCGATGCCTATCAGTGCACTGAGGACTTTATGCTTGACATCAAGAAGGTGAGTGTGACATGTGCATTTTGTGTATTTGGGTGCGCGAGCACGTGACTTACAAACTTATTAAGCATAACAAAATGAACTAGCAGAAGTCAGCGAGTAGTCGCAGATCTAAAATATCTTATCTGATCCTTTCTCGATTCCCAATCATAGATATGTCATAGTTACATGATACTGCAGCAGAAGCTGCATGGCTTTGAACCACGCTCTGATCTGTACACGCATTTCAATGAGCAATGCACGCGGCTGATCACCTCAGCGCTAACTGAAATGGACTTTATCAATCGGTGTGATTCATGTTATCGCAACAACTACGAGATCAACACAGCGCGCGTCAGCTCAGACATGGTGATGCCTTGCGAGAATCCACACTCACTCGTCTGGGCGGTACATCGTCATCTATGGTGGCCAGCCAAGGTGTACGAGTACCGCGAGAATAAGTACTTTTTCACATCGAACAAGTACGTCCATTATATTCCGTTTGGGCCTGATAGCAAAGTGTAAGTAACATATTTTTTTACTTATATCTAATCACTTAGCATAACCTTAAAAACTTTATAAACTTATTATTCCCACAAACACATACACAGAAAATGGACTTCACACAAGTTAGTTCGAAAGTTCTCGAAGAATCCACCGGAACCAAGCGAAGAAATGCTAGCCAATTTTGCCAGATCGTATAAGCCCCAAAAGCAGGAGATGGTTCGCGCGAATCTAAAGAAGGCATTGGATGATGCGAAACAGTACTACCGAAAGTACTGGGACGAGTACTTCACAGAGCCGTATACCCTGCCCGATAACGATGGACCAATCACCCTGGAGGATCTCTACATAAATATCGAACTCAAGCCTAAGAAGAACATTTTGGATCACAACTTTATTCTAAGCAATCCTGATGATAATCAAGATGTGGTATGTCGAGCTATAACTTTAACATCATTTTTGCATGATTCCTAATACCATTTCTCCCTAATAAAAACTCACAGCTTGCTCGTCGTCCTGTTGATCGTCCAAGAAAGTCGGAGCAACTAAACGCAACTCCTTCAACTCAAAAGGCTTCGACTTCTCGAGCGGTGGCAGGACCCTCGGGCGTTGCACGAAGTGCCAAATCAGGCGATAAATCTTCGGCCAAGAAGGGAGTTAAGCGATTATCCCGCAAATAGGATCTCTATCACGTTTCTGGATCCACTGTCCGTAGTCTATCTAAGTATCTCATCTTTCCCACTGTTCTCAATCAGTACTTTAGCATTACTATTCACATTATCCCGCACCATTATGAATCATGAGTCATGGAGCACATTATTTGAACAAACACATATTCAATTTGACATAATCGATTAACCGAATATACATTGTTAGTTTATTAGTCTATCATTTGTATTTGAAATATGCAGCATTGACCCATTCAGACTTTAACCAAATGTTTATCATCGACAAGACAGATTGTAGATTTGTAAAAGAATGTATGCAGTTTCAAGCAATCAGATGAAGACGACCTCAACTATATCATCACTACTTTGGTAGTCCCCGATCTCCACTCTACTCGTATTTAATCTTAGTATTTTCACTATTGTATTTGTCTTATGATTTAAATTTGAATATTTAATAAAGCACAATTTCCTTCAACAACCTTTTACTTGGCCACTTGTACGTATCCATCCAGCCACCCCTGTCAATGAATGCTTCGTTTTGGACGAACTAAGCAAACGACCGTGACTAGATTTAATTTCACAACAGAACACACACACACACAGTCACTCACAGCACAACACTACTATTGACGAAATCTCTCTCTCTCTCTCTCTCTCTCTCTCTCTCTCTCTCTCTCTCTCTCTCTCTCTCTCTCTCTCTCTCTCTCTCTCTCTCTCTCTCTCTCTCTCTCTCTCTCTCTCTCTCTCTCTCTCTCATCTTTCTGCCGATTAACGAGACTCTGGTTCTGTCTTCTAATATCGT
The DNA here is from genome assembly GCA_023373905.1 of Rhizoglyphus robini. Taxonomy (NCBI): domain Eukaryota; kingdom Metazoa; phylum Arthropoda; class Arachnida; order Sarcoptiformes; family Acaridae; genus Rhizoglyphus; species Rhizoglyphus robini. The sequence continues at coordinate 2,893,021 of JAKIJQ010000021.1, forward strand.
TCTCTGTCGGGTACATGTGGTCAACATGTGGTATACTTCACATTCAAACACTCATCGAGATTGAAATCACTTAGCGGACCCTCACAAGTCGTAAGTCTTAATGGCACTCGTAAATTTAGACACAGTGTGTGATAGTGACACATACACACAATCTGGCTGTGTTCGCATTAAGTTATTATAAGGATAATTATATTTATTATCAAGGACCACACAGGAAATAGAACATCAGAGTGGGATAGACACAATCTGTAAGGTAGAAGAGGTGCTTTAGCACAAGTCATAAAGACAACCAATCAGCACACATACAAGGCATACGATGATTGAGCACTTCAGCAACACGTGCTTATAAAGGCAGACGAGATCGGCTATGTCCACACTGAGTGACAGTAGACATAGTGGTTTCACCATGACTAAGCATAAACTGACAAATGGTCATACAAAGAGGGAGCCACTTCTCAACACCTCCCCTGCTCCCGAACTGCTTGACCATCCGTTCCCAAGAGTATCCGCTTGGTATGCTTGGAATTGCTCGATGATTTGGTGAGACAGTCGGCTAGTTGATTGTGTGTACTGACATGCTTGATGGTGATGTAGCGCTTGGCACTGTAATCTCTTATACAGTGCATTTTCACGTCAATATGTTTGGTGTCTGAGAGACTTCGTTGAGAGTTTGCAATTTGGATCGCAGGCATGTTGTCTTCTAGGATGGTAGTTGGCAATTGGACGGGGAAAGCTCAGTTCGTGAAGTAACTGTTGCAGCCACAGTACTTCTTTGCATGCCATTGCCATTGCTGTATATTCTGCTTCAGTAGTTGAGAGACTGACTGTCTTCTGTTTTCGGCTGAACCAGGTGATGGAACTTCCGTTTAGTTGGAACAGTGCACCTGACTGGGATTTTCGGTCACCAATGGTTGCAAAGTTGGCGTCTACGTAACAGACTAGATTAGAGTTGTCGAAACTTCCTAGAGTAAGGCTGAGATTTTTCGTGTGCTTCAGGTATGCCAGTACTTGTTTGCTGTATGTCCAGACCAGGTCAGTAGGCCCATGAAGATGTCGAGAGAGTAGATTTACAACTGCAGCAATGTCTGGTCTAGTTAAATTTGCGATGTATAACAGACTTCCAATAAGACTCCTGATTGGCACATTGTGGTTGATTTCTCCATCTGTTAGATCAATCTTGTCTAGTTGAGGCAGAGTCTGGATACGGCTTGAGTCTTCAAGATTGAATCTGTTCAGTAGATCATCGATGTATATTTCTTGAGAAAGTGAGAATGTTCCATATTCGTCTCTTGTGAAGTTGACTCCGAGGAAACGATTCACTTGTCCCAGACCCCTTAATTCGAGCTTGTGCTTCAATTGTTGCTTGACTTCGGTCATTTGTTGTTCTGTATGGGTAAAAATCAAGATATCGTCTACCCATACCAGCAAGAACAAATTTACACTTCCAACTCGTTTCACATACAAGCACGGGTCTGATTGAATAGCATTGAATCCGAGTTCATTCAGGGTGATGTTCATTTTTTCATTCCAACACTTCGGAGCCTGCTTAAGTCCATACATCGCTTTATCGACTCGCCATATCGTGCCATTATCCTTGAATCCATCAGGTGGGTCGACATACACCACAGTGTCAAGATCGCCATTGAGGAATGCTGTTTTGATATCGATTTGATGTACAAGTAGCTTCTGTTGACTTGCAATTACCATCATGGCACGGATCGCGGTGTATGATACTACAGGGCTGAAAGTTTCTTCAAAGTCAATACCTTTCTGTTGATTAAAACCTCGAGCCACCAATCTTGCCTTAAACCGGACGATAGCTCCGAGGCCGTACTTTTTGACATCATACACCCATCTGGTGGTAATGAGCTTTCTTTCGCCAGCAAGTTTCTGTTCGACTACTTGATAAACATGATGTGCATTCCGTGATGTGATTTCATCGGTCATTGCTTCGATCCAATAATCCCTTTCTGGGGATTGCATAGCTTCGTTATAATTTGCTGGTACATGTATATGCTCGGCTGAATGAGAGGCTGATGCCATTTGACAGTCTGGATACTTTATCGCAAAACTTGCCTGTTCCCCTGGTGCAACATAGTTTAATCGGTCTGGTGCTCCACAATTTCTTGGAGGCTGAATTCGGCGTATTTGTACTTGTTGTTCATTGGTAGTTACAGGAACAGGTTCGGTAGTCGCTTCTGTAGTAGGATCAGTAGCAGGTTCTACAGGAGGTTCTTCAGTAAGTTTTGTAATAAGTTCCATGATAGTCTTGACAGTAGTTTGATCAGCAGGTTCAACTTTAAATTCAACTTTGGGAACAATATTGAGAACTTGTACTTCTTCTCGTCTCTGATCTTGTGACTCGGAGGTAGATGTTGTAGTTATAGTAGGTGTTGCAGTATCAACCGTTGGCACTATAGTAGGTGGTGTAGTCACGAGTGTAGGTGGCGTGGATTCAAGTGTTGGTTGGTTTACTGGTTCGATGACTAGTTCAGGTTGGTTCACTGGACCAACTTGAGGATTATTTTGAAGATTTTCTGATGGTTCTTGAACAGTTTCCTCACTCACATTCAGTTCATCACTTGCGTCGATGTCAAATATCACCCTCAGTGAAGGATTACATTCACAGACACACTCACACTCACTGGATGTCTTCATTAATTTGACGCATGCTGGGAAAACTCCATTCCAAATGTCACAGTTTCTTTGATTAATCACTCTATTTGTAGTTGGGTTCAATAGTCGATAAGCCTTTGCCTCGGACGAGAACCCGACAAAAATAAGTTCTTCAGATGTAGGATCAAATGTCTTCATCTTCTCATGAGGAATCCAACTGTAGGCGACTGACCCAAATGTCTTCATCTTCTCAAACTCTGGTTCCAGATTGAACATTCGTTTCGCCGCCAATTCCAACCGAAAACTGTTTCTCCATTTTTCTTTTGTACCCTTGGAAAGCCAGAACTGCTTCAGACTTATTCTTGAGGGTAAACACTTCTACATATCGAGAGTAGTCATCCACGAGAATCATAAAATTGCGAGATCCATCATATCCAAGTGGAGTATTTACGACACCAAGGTCTGAATGTATCAACTCGAGAGGTCGTGAAGTTGTTGTTGAAGATGGAGGATAGGGAAGTTGTTTCAGTTTACAACGGACACATGTTACACAATGTCGGACTGATACTCAAAAAAGTATCAGTACGAGGATAACTGTTCGTATGAGTGCCGCAACTGTCCATATCAGTGCCGCAACTGTCCATATCGGTGCCGCAAATGTCCATATCGGGGCCGCAACTATGCATATCAGTGCCGGAACTGTCCATATCGGTGCCGCAACCGTCCATATCGGTGCCGCAAATGTCCATATCAGTGCCGCAACTCATCCTCGGACTGATACTCAAAAAAGTATCAGTACGAGGATAACTGTTCGTATGAGTGCCGCAACTATCCATATCGGTGCCGCAACTATCCATATCAGTGCTGCAACTGTCCATATCGGTGCCGCAACTGTCCATATCGGTGCCGCAACTGTCCATATCGGTGCCGCAACTATCCATATCAGTGCCGCAACTGTCCATATCGGTGCCGCAACTATCCATATCAGTGCCGCAACTATCCATATCAGTGCCGCAACTGTCCATATCAGTGCCGCAACTGTCCATATCGGTGCCGCAAATGTCCATATCGGTGCCGCAACTCATCCTCGGACTGATACTCAAAAAAGTATCAGTACGAGGATAACTGTTCGTATGAGTGCCGCAAATATCCATATCAGTGCCGCAACTCATCCTCGGACTGATACTCAAAAAAGTATCAGTACGAGGATAACTGTTCGTATGAGTGCCGCAACTGTCCATATCGGGACCGCAACTATCAATATCGGTGCCGCAAATGTCCATATCAGTGCCGCAACTCATCCTCGGACTGATACTCAAAAAAGTATCAGTACGAGGATAACTGTTCGTATGAGTGCCGCAACTATCCATATCAGTGCCGCAACTGTCCATATCGGTGCCGCAACTCATCCTCGGACTGATACTCAAAAAAGTATCAGTACGAGGATAACTGTTCGTATGAGTGCCGCAACTGTCCATATCGGTGCCGCAACTGTCCATATCGGTGCCGCAACTGTCCATATCAGTGCCGCAACTATCCATATCAGTGCCGCAACTGTCCATATCGGTGCCGCAACTGTCCATATCAGTGCCGCAACTCATCCTCAGACTGATACTCAAAAAAGTATCAGTACGAGGATAACTGTTCGTATGAGTGCCGCAACTGTCCATATCGGTGCCGCAACTATCCATATCAGTGCTGCAACTGTCCATATCAGTGCCGCAACTGTCCATATCGGTGCCGCAAATGTCCATATCAGTGCCGCAACTCATCCTCGGACTGATACTCAAAAAAGTATCAGTACGAGGATAACTGTTCGTATGAGTGCCGCAACTGTCCATATCGGTGCCGCAACTGTCCATATCGGTGCCGCAACTATCCATATCAGTGCTGCAACTGTCCATATCGGTGCCGCAACTGTCCATATCGGTGCCGCAACTGTCCATATCAGTGCCGCAACTATCCATATCAGTGCCGAAACTGTCCATATCGGTGCCGCAACTGTCCATATCGGTGCCGCAACTGTCCATATCGGTGCCGCAACTATCCATATCGGTGCCGCAACTATCCATATCAGTGCCGTAACTGTCCATATCGGTGCTGCAACTGTCCATATCGGTGCCGCAACAGTCCATATCTGTACCGCAACTCATCCTCGGACTGATACTCTAAAAAGTATCAGTACGAGGATAACTGTTCGTATGAGTGCCGCAACTGTCCATATCAGTGCCGCAACTGTCCATATCAGTGCCGCAACTGTCCATATCGGTGCCGCAACTGTCCATATCGGTGCCGCAACTGTCCATATCGGTGCCGCAAATGTCCATATCGGGGCCGCAACTATGCATATCAGTGCCGGAACTGTCCATATCGGTGCCGAAACCGTCCATATCAGTGCCGCAACTGTCCATATCGGTGCCGCAACTATCCATATCAGTGCCGCAACTGTCCATATCGGTGCCGCAACTGTCCATATCGGTGCCGCAACTATCCATATCAGTGCCGCAACTGTCCATATCAGTGCCGCAACTGTCCATATCGGTGCCGCAACTGTCCATATCAGTGCCGCAACTCATCCTCGGACTGATACTCAAAAAAGTATCAGTACGAGGATAACTGTTCGTATGAGTGCCGCAACTGTCCATATCGGGACCGCAACTATCAATATCGGTGCCGCAACAGTCCATATCTGTACCGCAACTCATCCTCGGACTGATACTCTAAAAAGTATCAGTACGAGGATAACTGTTCGTATGAGTGCCGCAACTGTCCATATCAGTGCCGCAACTGTCCATATCGGTGCCGCAACTCATCCTCGGACTGATACTCAAAAAAGTATCAGTACGAGGATAACTGTTCGTATGAGTGCCGCAACTGTCCATATCGGTGCCGCAACTGTCCATATCAGTGCCGCAACTCATCCTCATACTGATACTCAAAAAAGTATCAGTACGAGGATAACTGTTCGTATGAGTGCCGCAACTGTCCATATCGGTGCCGCAACTATCCATATCGGTGCTGCAACTGTCCATATCGGTGCTGAAACTGTCCATATCGGTGCCGCAACTATCCATATCAGTGCCGCAACTGTCCATATCAGTGCCGCAACTGTCCATATCGGTGCCGCAAATGTCCATATCAGTGCCGCAACTGTCCATATCGGTGCCGCAACTGTCCATATCAGTGCCGCAACTGTCCATATCGGGGCCGCAACTATGCATATCAGTGCCGGAACTGTCCATATCGGTGCCGCAACCGTCCATATCGGGGCCGCAACTATCCATATCAGTGCCGCAACTATCCATATCAGTGCCGCAACTGTCCATATCGGTGCCGCAACTGTCCATATCAGTGCCGCAACTGTCCATATCAGTGCCGCAACTCATCCTCGGACTGATACTCAAAAAAGTATCAGTACGAGGATAACTGTTCGTATATGTGCGGCAACTGTCCATATCGGTGCCGCAAATCATCCTCGGACTGATACTCAAAAAAGTATCAGTACGCGGATAACTGTCCATATCGGTGCCGCAACTATCCATATCGGTGCCGCAACTGTCCATATCAGTGCCGCAAATGTCCATATCAGTGCCGCAACTCATCCTCGGACTGATACTCAAAAAAGTATCAGTACGAGGATAACTGTTCGTATGAGTGCCGCAACTATCCATATCAGTGCCGCAACTGTCCATATCGGTGCCGCAACTGTCCATATCGGTGCCGCAACTGTCCATATCGGTGCCGCAACTGTCCATATCGGTGCCGCAACTGTCCATATCAGTGCCGCAACTCATCCTCGGACTGATACTCAAAAAAGTATCAGTACGAGGATAACTGTTCGTATGAGTGCCGCAACTATCCATATCAGTGCTGCAACTGTCCATATCGGTACCGCAACTATCCATATCAGTGCCGAAACTGTCCATATCGGTGCCGAAACTGTCCATATCGGTGCCGCAACTGTCCATATCGGTGCCGCAACTGTCCATATCGGTGCCCCAAATGTCCATATCAGTGCCGCAACTGTCCATATCAGTGCCGCAACTCATCTTCGGACTTATACTCAGTGCCGCAAATGTCCATATCGGTGCCGCAACTGTCCATATCGGTGCCGCAACTGTCCATATCGGTGCCGCAACTGTCCATATCAGTGCCGAAACTGTCCATATCGGTGCCGCAACTGTCCATATCGGTGCCGCAACTGTCTATATCGGTGCCGCAACTGTCCATATCAGTGCCGCAACTCATCCTCGGACTGATACTCAAAAAAGTATCAGTACGAGGATAACTGTTCGTATGAGTGCCGCAACTGTCCATATCGGTGCCGCAAATGTCCATATCAGTGCCGCAACTCATCCTCGGACTGATACTCAAAAAAGTATCAGTACGAGGATAACTGTTCGTATGAGTGCCGCAACTGTCCATATCGGTGCCGCAACTGTCCATATCAGTGCCGCAACTCATCCTCGGACTGATACTCAAAAAAGTATCAGTACGAGGATAACTGTCCATATCGGTGCCGCAACTATCCATATCAGTGCCGCAACTGTCCATATCGGTGCCGCAACTGTCCATATCGGTGCCGCAACTGTCCATATCGGTGCCGCAAATGTCCATATCGGGGCCGCAACTATGCATATCAGTGCCGCAACTGTCCATATCGGTGCCGCAACTGTCCATATCGGTGCCGCAACTATCCATATCAGTGCCGCAACTGTCCATATCGGTGCCGCAACTATCCATATCAGTGCCGCAACTGTCCATATCAGTGCCGCAACTGTCCATATCGGTGCCGCAACTGTCCATATCAGTGCCGCAACTCATCCTCGGACTGATACTCAAAAAAGTATCAGTACGAGGATAACTGTTCGTATGAGTGCCGCAACTGTCCATATCAGTGCCGCAACTGTCCATATCGGTGCCGCAAATGTCCATATCAGTGCCGCAACTCATCCTCGGACTGATACTCAAAAAAGTATCAGTACGAGGATAACTGTTCGTATGAGTGCCGCAACTGTCCATATCCGTGCCGCAAATGTCCATATCGGTGCCGCAACTCATCCTCGGACTGATACTCAAAAAAGTATCAGTACGAGGATAACTGTTCGTATGAGTGCCGCAACTGTCCATATCGGTGCCGCAAATGTCCATATCGGTGCCGCAACTCATCCTCGGACTGATACTCAAAAAAGTATCAGTACGAGGATAACTGTTCGTATGAGTGCCGCAACTGTCCATATCGGTGCCGCAACTATCCATATCAGTGCTGCAACTGTCCATATCGGTGCCGCAACTGTCCATATCGGTGCCGCAACTATCCATATCAGTGCCGAAACTGTCCATATCGGTGCCGCAACTGTCCATATCGGTGCCGCAACTGTCCATATCAGTGCCGAAACTGTCCATATCGGTGCCGCAACTGTCCATATCGGTGCCGCAACTGTCCATATCGGGGCCGCAACTATTCATATCAGTGCCGGAACTGTCCATATCGGTGCCGCAACCGTCCATATCGGTGCCGCAACTATCCATATCAGTGCCGCAACTGTCAATATCAGTGCCGCAACTGTCCATATCGGTGCCGCAACTGTCCATATCGGTGCCGCAAATGTCCATATCAGTGCCGCAACTCATCCTCGGACTGATACTCAAAAAAGTATCAGTACGAGGATAACTGTTCGTATAAGTGCGGCAACTGTCCATATCAGTGCCGCAAATCATCCTCGGACTGATACTCAAAAAGTATCAGTACGCGGATAACTGTCCATATCGGTGCCGCAACTATCCATATCGGTGCCGCAACTGTCCATATCGGTGCCGCAAATGTCCATATCAGTGCCGCAACTCATCGTCGGACTGATACTCAAAAAAGTATCAGTACGAGGATAACTGTTCGTATGAGTGCCGCAACTGTCCATATCGGTGCCGCAACTATCCATATCAGTGCCGAAACTGTCCATATCGGTGCCGCAACTGTCCATATCGGTGCCGCAACTATCCATATCGGTGCCGCAAATGTCCATATCAGTGCCGCAACTCATCCTCGGACTGATACTCAAAAAAGTATCAGTACGAGGATAACTGTTCGTATGAGTGCCGCAACTATCCATATCAGTGCCGCAACTATCCATATCAGTGCCGCAACTATCCATATCAGTGCCGAAACTGTCCATATCGGTGCCGCAACTGTCCATATCGGTGCCGCAACTGTCCATATCGGTGCCGCAACTGTCCATATCGGGGCCGCAACTGTCCATATCAGTGCCGCAACTGTCCATATCAGTGCCGCAACTCATCTTCGGACTTATACTCAGTGCCGCAAATGTCCATATCGGTGCCGCAACTGTCCATATCGGTGCCGCAAATGTCCATATCGGGGCCGCAAACTATCCATATCAGGGCCGCAAACTGTCCATATCGGTGCCGCAAATGTCCATATCAGTGCTGCAACTGTCCATATCGGTGCCGCAACTGTCCATATCAGTGCCGCAACTCATCCTCGGACTGATACTCAAAAAGTATCAGTACGAGGATAACTGTTCGTATGAGTGCCGCAACTGTCCATATCCGTGCCGCAAATGTCCATATCAGTGCCGCAACTCATCCTCGGACTGATACTCAAAAAAGTATCAGTACGAGGATAACTGTTCGTATGAGTGCCGCAACTGTCCATATCAGTGCCGCAACTGTCCATATCGGTGCCGCAACTCATCCTCGGACTGTTACTCAAAAAAGTATCAGTACGAGGATAACTGTCCATATCAGTGCCGCAACTATCCATATCAGTGCCGAAACTGTCCATATCGGTGCCGCAACTGTCCATATCGGTGCCGCAACTGTCCATATCGGTGCCGCAAATGTCCATATCGGGGCCGCAACTATTCATATCAGTGCCGGAACTGTCCATATCGGTGCCGCAACTGTCCATATCGGTGCCGCAACTGTCCATATCGGTGCCGCAACTCATCTTCGGACTGATACTCAAAAAAGTATCAGTACGAGGATAACTGTTCGTATGAGTGCCGCAACTGTCCATATCAGTGCCGCAAATCATCCTCGGACTGATACTCAAAAAGTATCAGTACGAGGATAACTGTCCATATCGGTGCCACAACTATCCATATCGGTGCCGCAACTGTCCATATCGGTGCCGCAACTGTCCATATCGGTGCCGCAACTGTCCATATCGGTGCCGCAAATGTCCATATCGGGGCCGCAACTATGCATATCAGTGCCGGAACTGTCCATATCGGTGCCGCAACCGTCCATATCGTTGCCGCAACTATCCATATCAGTGCCGCAACTGTCAATATCAGTGCCGCAACTGTCCATATCGGTGCCGCAACTGTCCATATCAGTGCCGCAACTCATCCTCGGACTGATACTCAAAAAAGTATCAGTACGAGGATAACTGTTCGTATGAGTGCCGCAACTGTCCATATCAGTGCCGCAAATCATCCTCGGACTGATACTCAAAAAAGTATCAGTACGCGGATAACTGTCCATATCGGTGCCGCAACTATCCATATCCGTGCCGCAACTGTCCATATCAGTGCCGCAAATGTCCATATCAGTGCCGCAACTCATCGTCGGACTGATACTCAAAAAAGTATCAGTACGAGGATAACTGTTCGTATGAGTGCCGCAACTATCCATATCGGTGCCGCAACTATCCATATCAGTGCCGCAACTGTCCATATCAGTGCCGCAACTGTCCATATCAGTGCCGCAACTGTCCATATCGGTGCCGCAAATGTCCATATCAGGGACCGCAACTCATCCTCGGACTGATACTCAAAAAAAGTATCAGTACGAGGATAACTGTTCGTATGAGTGCCGCAACTATCCATATCAGTGCCGCAACTATCCATATCAGTGCCGAAACTGTCCATATCGGTGCCGCAACTGTCCATATCGGTGCCGCAACTGTCCATATCGGTGCCGCAACTGTCCATATCGGTGCCGCAACTGTCCATATCAGTGCCGCAACTGTCCATATAAGTGCCGCAACTCATCTTCGGACTTATACTCAGTGCCGCAAATGTCCATATCGGTGCCGCAACTGTCCATATCGGTGCCGCAAATGTCCATATCGGGGCCGCAACTATCCATATCGGTGCCGCAACTGTCCATATCGGTGCCGCAACTGTCCATATCAGTGCTGCAACTGTCCATATCGGTGCCGCAAATGTCCATATCGGTGCCGCAACTCATCGTCGGACTGATACTCAAAAAAGTATCAGTACGAGGATAACTGTTCGTATGAGTGCCGCAACTGTCCATATCGGTGACGCAAATGTCCATATTGGGGCCGCAACTATCCATATCAGTGCTGCAACTGTCCATATCAGTGCCGCAACTATCCATATCAGTGCCGAAACTGTCCATATCGGTGCCGCAACTGTCCATATCGGTGCCGCAACTCATCCTCGGACTGATACTCAAAAAAGTATCAGTACGAGGATAACTGTTCGTATGAGTGCCGCAACTATCCATATCAGTGCCGCAACTATCCATATCAGTGCCGAAACTGTCCATATCGGTGCCGCAACTGTCCATATCGGTGCCGCAACTGTCCATATCGGTGCCGCAACTGTCCATATCGGTGCCGCAACTCATCCTCGGACTGATACTCAAAAAAGTATCAGTACGAGGATAACTGTCCATATCGGTGCCACATCTATCCATATCGGTGCCACAACTATCCATATCAGTGCCGAAACTGTCCATATCGGTGCCGCAACTGTCCATATCGGTGCCGCAACTGTCCATATCGGTGCCGCAACTATCCATATCAGTGCCGCAACTCATCCTCGGACTGATACTCAAAAAAGTATCAGTACGAGGATAACTGTTCGTATGAGTGCCGCAACTGTCCATATCAGTGCCGCAACTGTCCATATCGGTGCCGCAACTGTCCATATCAGTGCCGCAACTGTCCATATCGGTGCCGCAACTGTCCATATCAGTGCCGCAACTGTCCATATCAGTGCCGCAACTCATCTTCGGACTTATACTCAGTGCCGCAAATGTCCATATCGGTGCCGCAACTGTCCATATCGGTGCCGCAACTGTCCATATCGGGGACGCAAATGTCCATATCGGGGCCGCAACTATGCATATCAGTGCCGGAACTGTCCATATCTGTTCCGCAACCGTCCATATCGGGGCCGCAACTATCCATATCAGTGCCGCAACTATCCATATCAGTGCCGCAACTGTCCATATCAGTGCCGCAACTGTCCATATCAGTGCCGCAACTGTCCATATCAGTGCCGCAACTCATCCTCGGACTGATACTCAAAAAAGTATCAGTACGAGGATAACTGTTCGTATGAGTGCGGCAAATGTCCATATCAGTGCCGCAACTCATCCTCGGACTGATACTCAAAAAAGTATCAGTACGAGGATAACTGTTCGTATAAGTGCGGCAAATGTCCATATCAGTGCCGCAACTATCCATATCAGTGCCGCAACTCATCCTCGGACTGATACTCAAAAAAGTATCAGTACGAGGATAACTGTTCGTATGAGTGCCGCAACTGTCCATATCAGTGCCGCAACTCATCCTCGGACTGATACTCAAAAAAGTATCAGTACGAGGATAACTGTTCGTATAAGTGCGGCAAATGTCCATATCGGTACGGCAACTATCCATATCAGTGCCGAAACTGTCCATATCGGTGCCGCAACTGTCCATATCGGTGCCGCAACTGTCCATATCGGTGCCGCAAATGTCCATATCGGTACCGCAACTATCCATATCAGTGCCGCAACTGTCCATATCGGTGCCGCAACTGTCCATATCGGTGCCGCAACTGTCCATATCAGTGCCGCAACTGTCCATATCAGTGCCGCAACTGTCCATATCAGTGCCGCAACTGTCCATATCAGTGCCGCAACTGTCCATATCAGTGCCGCAAATCATCCTCAGACTGATACTCAAAAAAGTATCAGTACGAGGATAACTGTTCGTATGAGTGCCTCAACTGTCCATATCAGTGCCGCAAATCATCCTCAGACAGATACTCAAAAAAGTATCAGTACGAGGATAACTGTCCATATCGGTGCCGCAACTGTCCATATCGGTGCCGCAACTGTCCATATCGGTGCCGCAACTGTCCATATCAGTGCCGCAACTCATCCTCGGACTGATACTCAAAAAAGTATCAGTACGAGGATAACTGTTCGTATGAGTGCCGCAACTGTCCATATCAGTGCCGCAACTATCCATATCAGTGCCGAAACTGTCCATATCGGTGCCGCAACTGTCCATATCGGTGCCGCAACTGTCCATATCGGTGCCGCAAATGTCCATATCAGTGCCGCAACTGGCAATATCAGTGCCGCAACTATCCATATCAGTATCGCAACTGTCCATATCGGTGCCACAACTCATCGTCGGACTGATACTCAAAAGTATCAGTACGAGGATAACTGTTCGTATGAGTGCCGCAACTATCCATATCAGTGCCGCAAATGTCCATATCGGTGCCGCAAATGTCCATATCAGTGCCGCAACTGGCAATATCAGTGCCGCAACTATCCATATCAGTGCCGCAACTCATCCTCAGACTGATACTCAAAAAAGTATCAGTACGAGGATAACTGTTCGTATAAGTGCGGCAACTGTCCATATCAGTGCCGCAACTGTCCATATCGGTGCCGCAACTGTCCATATCGGTGCCGCAACTATCCATATCAGTGCCGCAACTGTCCATATCAGTGCCGCAACTGTCCATATCAGTGCCGCAACTCATCCTCGGACTGATACTCAAAAAAGTATCAGTACGAGGATAACTGTTCGTATAAGTGCGGCAACTGTCCATATCAGTGCCGCAACTGTCCATATCGGTGCCGCAACTATCCATATCAGTGCCGCAACTGTCCATATCGGTGCCGCAACTGTCCATATCGGTGCCGCAACTGTCCATATCGGTGCCGCAAATGTCCATATCGGGGCCGCAACTATGCATATCAGTGCCGGAACTGTCCATATCGGTGCCGCAACTGTCCATATCGGTGCCGCAACTATCCATATCAGTGCCGCAACTGTCAATATCAGTGCCGCAACTGTCCATATCAGTGCCGCAACTCATCCTCGGACTGATACTCAAAAAAGTATCAGTACGAGGATAACTGTTCGTATGAGTGCCGCAACTGTCCATATCAGTGCCGAAACTGTCCATATCGGTGCCGCAACTGTTCGTATGAGTGCCGCAACTGTCCATATCAGTGCCGCAACTCATCCTCGGACTGATACTCAAAAAGTATCAGTACGAGGATAACTGTTCGTATGAGTGCCGCAACTGTCCATATCAGTGCCGCAACTCATCCTCGGACTGATACTCAAAAAAGTATCAGTACGAGGATAACTGTTCGTATGAGTGCCGCAACTGTCCATATCAGTGCCGCAACTGTCCATATCGGTGCCGCAACTATCCATATCAGTGCCGCAACTATCCATATCAGTGCCGCAACTGTCCATATCAGTGCCGCAACTCATCGTCGGACTGATACTCAAAAAAGTATCAGTACGAGGATAACTGTTCGTATGAGTGCCGCAACTATCCATATCAGTGCCGCAAATGTCCATATCGGTGCCGCAACTATCGCATATCAGTGCCGCAACTGTCAATATCAGTGCCGCAACTGTCCATATCAGTGCCGCAACTGTCCATATAATCAGTGCCGCAACTCATCCTCGGACTGATATCTCCAAAAATGTATCAGTACGAGGATAACTGTCCATATCGAGTGCCGCAACTAACTATATCAGTGCCCGAAACTGTCCATATCGGTGCCGAAACTGACTCCATATCGGTGCCGCAAACTGTCCATATCAGTGCCGCAACTTATCCTCGGACTGATACTCCAAAAGTATCAGTACGAGGATAACTGTTCGTGATGAGTGCCGCAACTGTCCATATCGGTGCCGCAACTTTGTCCATATCGGGGCCGCAACATATTGCATGGTATCGAGTGAGCGCATAACTGTCCATATCGGGCCGCAACATCCATATCAGTGCCGCAAATGTCCATATCGGTGCCGCAACTGTCCATATCAGTGCCGGAACTGTCCATATCGGTGCCGCAACCGTCCATATCAGGGCCGCAACTACCCATATCAGTGCCGCAACTGTCAATATCAGTGCCGCAACTGTCCATATCAGTGCCGCAACTCATCCTCGGACTGATACTCAAAAAGTATCAGTACGAGGATAACTGTCCATATCGAGTGCCGCAACTATCCATATCAGTGCCGAAACTGTCCATATCGGTGCCGCAACTGTTCATATGAGTGCCGCAACTGTCCATATCAGTGCCGCAACTCATCCTCGGACTGATACTCAAAAAAGTATCAGTACGAGGATAACTGTTCGTATGAGTGCCGCAACTGTCCATATCAGTGCCGCAACTCATCCTCGGACTGATACTCAAAAATGTATCAGTACGAGGATAACTGTCCATACGGTCCGCAACTCCTCTAACTCCATATCGGTGCCGCAACTATCCATATCAGTGCCGAAACTGTCCATATCGGTGCCGCAACCGTCCATATCGGGGCCGCAACTATCCATATCAGTGCCGCAACTGTCAATATCAGTGCCGAAACTATCCATATCGGTGCCGAAACTATCCATATCGGTGCCGCAACTATCCATATCGGTGCCGAAACTATCCATATCAGTGCCGAAACTGTCCATATCAGTGCCGCAACTGTCCATATCAGTGCCGCAACTCATCCTCGGACTGATACTCAAAAAAAGTATCAGTACGAGGATAACTGTTTCGTCACATCCATATGAGTGCCGCAACTATCCATATCAGTGCCGCAACTATCCATATCAGTGCCGCAACAAATCTTCGGACTTATACTCAAAAAAAGTATCAGTACGCGGATAACTGTTCGTATGAGTGCCGCAACTGTCCATATCAGTGCCGCAAATCATCCTCGGACTGATACTCAAAAAAGTATCAGTACGAGGATAACTGTCCATATCGGTGCCGCAACTGTCCATATCGGTGCCGCAACTGTCCATATCGGTGCCGCAAATGTCCATATCGGGGCCGCAACTATGCATATCAGTGCCGGAACTGTCCATATCGGTGCGGCAACCGTCCATATCAGTGCCGCAACTGTCCATATCAGTGCCGCAACAAATCTTCGGACTTATACTCAAAAAAGTATCAGTACGCGGATAACTGTTCGTATGAGTGCCGAAACTGTCCATATCGGTGCCGCAACTGTCCATATCGGTGCCGCAACTGTCCATATCGGTGCCGCAAATGTCCATATCGGGGCCGCAACTATGCATATCAGTGCCGGAACTATCCATATCGGTGCCTCAACCGTCCATATCCGGGCCGCAACTTTCCATATCAGTGCCGCAACTGTCCATATCGGTGCCGCAACTGTCCATATCAGTGCCGCAACTCATCCTCGGACTGATACTCAAAAAAGTATCAGTACGAGGATAACTGTCCATATCGGTGCCGCAACTATCCATATCAGTGCCGAAACTGTCCATATCGGTGCCGCAACTGTTCGTATGAGTGCCGCAACTGTCCATATCAGTGCCGCAACTCATCCTCGGACTGATACTCAAAAAAGTATCAGTACGAGGATAACTGTTCGTATGAGTGCCGCAACTGTCCATATCAGTGCCGCAACTCATCCTCGGACTGATACTCAAAAAAGTATCAGTACGAGGATAACTGTTCGTATGAGTGCCGCAACTTTCCATATCCGTGCCGCAACTGTCCATATCGGGGCCGCAACTATGCATATCAGTGCCGGAACTGTCAATATCAGTGCCGCAACTGTCCATATCAGTGCCGCAACTCATCCTCGGACTGATACTCAAAAAAGTATCAGTACGAGGATAACTGTTCGTATGAGTGCCGCAACTGTCCATATCGGTGCCGCAAATGTCCATATCGGGGCCGCAACTATGCATATCAGTGCCGGAACTGTCCATATCTGTGCCGCAACCGTCCATATCGGTGCCGCAACTATCCATATCAGTGCCGCAACTCATCCTCGGACTGATACTCAAAAAATGTATCAGTACGAGGATAACTGTCCATATCGGTGCCGCAACTAACTATATCAGTGCCGAAACTGTCCATATCGGTGCCGCAACCGTCCATATCGGGGAAAAAAAAGGGGCCGCAACTATCCATATCAGTGCCGCAACTGTCAATATCAGTGCCGAAACTATCCATATCGGTGCCGAAACTATCCATATCGGTGCCGCAACTGTCCATATCGGTGCCGCAACTATCCATATCAGTGCCGCAACTGTCCATATCGGTGCCGCAACTGTCCATATCAGTGCCGCAACTCATCCTCGGACTGATACTCAAAAAAGTATCAGTACGAGGATAACTGTTCGTATGAGTGCCGCAACTGTCCATATCGGTGCCGCAAATGTCCATATCGGGGCCGCAACTATGCATATCAGTGCCGGAACTGTCCATATCGGTGCCGCAACTATCCATATCAGTGCCGCAACTGTCAATATCAGTGCCGCAACTGTCCATATCAGTGCCGCAACTCATCTTCGAAATGATACTCAAAAAGTATCAGTACGAGGATAACTGTTCGTATGAGTGCCGCAACTGTCCATATCAGTGCCGCAACTCATCGTCGGACTGATACTC